>OU026148.1:45940881-46518147 GCA_907269125.1 Eristalis pertinax | reverse complement strand
ACCCCAGCCGCATTTAGTTCTGGACACCGGCTAGTGTCCAGAAACTAAATGCGGTTTCCCAGACAACATCCGCATTTAGTTTCTGGACACCGGTTGGGGGTCTGGGAAACCGCATTTAGTTTCTGGACACAGTCTAGTGTCCAGAAACTAAATGCGGTTTCCCAGACCCCAACCGTATTTAGTTTCTGGACACCGGCTAGTGTCCAGAAACTAAATGCGGTTTCCCAGATCCCAACCGCACTTAGTTTCTGGACACCAGCTAGTGTCCAGAAACTAAATGCGGTTTCCCAGATCCCAACCGCACTTAGTTTCTGGACACCAGCTAGTGTCCAGAAACTAAATGCGGTTTCCCAGACCCCAACCGCATTTAGTTTCTGGACACCGGCTAGTGTCCAGAAACTAAATGCGGTTTCCCAGACCCCAACCGCATTTAGTTTCTGGACACCGGCTAGTGAAACTAAATGCGGTTTCCCAGACCCCAACCGCATTTAGTTTCTGGACACCGGCTAGTGTCCAGAAACTAAATGCGGTTTCCCAGACAACATCCGCATTTAGTTTCTGGACACCGGTTGGGGTCTGGGAAACCGCATTTAGTTTCTGGACACAGTCTAGTGTCCAGAAACTAAATGCGGTTTCCCAGACCCCAACCGTATTTAGTTTCTGGACACCGGCTAGTGTCCAGAAACTAAATGCGGTTTCCCAGATCCCAACCGCACTTAGTTTCTGGACACCAGCTAGTGTCCAGAAACTAAATGCGGTTTCCCAGATCCCAACCGCACTTAGTTTCTGGACACCAGCTAGTGTCCAGAAACTAAATGCGGTTTCCCAGACCCCAACCGCATTTAGTTTCTGGACACCGGCTACTGTCCAGAAACTAAATGCGGTTTCCCAGACCCCAACCGCATTTAGTTTCTGGACACCGGCTAGTGTCCAGAAACTAAATGCGGTTTCCCAGACCCCAACCGCATTTAGTTTCTGGACAGCGGCTAGTGTCCAGAAACTAAATGCGGTTTCCCAGACCCCAACCGCATTTAGTTTCTGGACACCGGCTAGTGTCCAGAAACTAAATGCGGTTTCCCAGACCCCAACCGCATTTAGTTTCTGGACACCGGCTAGTGTCCAGAAACTAAATGCGGTTTCCCAGACCCCAGCCGCATTTAGTTCTGGACACCGGCTAGTGTCCAGAAACTAAATGCGGTTTCCCAGACCCCAACCGCATTTAGTTTCTGGACACCGGCTAGTGTCCAGAAACTAAATGCGGTTTCCCAGACCCCAACAGCATTTAGTTTCTTGACACCAGCTAGTGTCCAGAAACTAAATGCGGTCTCCCAGACCCCATCCGCATTTAGTTTCTGGACACCGGCTAGTGTCCAGAAACTAAATGCGGTTTCCCAGACCCCAGCCGCATTTAGTTCTGGACACCGGCTAGTGTCCAGAAACTAAATGCGGTTTCCCAGACCCCAACCGCATTTAGTTTCTGGACACCGGCTAGTGTCCAGAAACTAAATGCGGTTTCCCAGACCCCAACCGCATTTAGTTTCTTGACACCAGCTAGTGTCCAGAAACTAAATGCGGTCTCCCAGACCCCATCCGCATTTAGTTTCTGGACACCGGCTAGTGTCCAGAAACTAAATGCGGTTTCCCAGACCCCAACCGCATTTAGTTTCTGGACACCGGCTAGTGTCCAGAAACTAAATGCGGTCTCCCAGACCCGATCCGCATTTAGTTTCTGGACACCGGCTAGTGTCCAGAAACTAAATGCGGTTTCCCAGACCCCAGCCGCATTTAGTTCTGGACACCGGCTAGTGTCCAGAAACTAATGCGGTTTCCCAGACCCCAACCGCATTTAGTTTCTGGACACCGGCTAGTGTCCAGAAACTAAATGCGGTTTCCCAGACAACATCCGCATTTAGTTTCTGGACACCGGTTGGGGTCTGGGAAACCGCATTTAGTTTCTGGACACAGTCTAGTGTCCAGAAACTAAATGCGGTTTCCCAGACCCCAACCGCATTTAGTTTCTGGACACTAGCCGGTGTCCAGAACTAAATGCGGCTGGGGTCCGCATTTGCGGTTTCCCAGACCCCAACCGCATTTAGTTTCTGGACACCGGCTAGTGTCCAGAAACTAAATGCGGTTTCCCAGATCCCAACCGCACTTAGTTTTTTGGACACCAGCTAGTGTCCAGAAACTAAATGCGGTTTCCCAGAACTAAATGCGGCTGGGTCTGGGAAACCGCATTTAGTTTCTGGACACTAGCCGGTGTCCAGAAACTAAATGCGGTTGGGGTCTGGGAAACCGCATTTAGTTTCTGGACACTAGCCGGTGTGTCCAGAAACTAAATGCGGTTTCCCAGACCCCATCCGCATTTAGTTTCTGGACACCGGCTAGTGTCCAGAAACTAAATGCGGTTTCCCAGACCCCAACCGCATTTAGTTTCTGGACACCGGCTAGTGTCCAGAAACTAAATGCGGTTTCCCAGACCCCAGCCGCATTTAGTTCTGGACACCGGCTAGTGTCCAGAAACTAAATGCGGTTTCCCAGACAACATCCGCATTTAGTTTCTGGACACCGGTTGGGGTCTGGGAAACCGCATTTAGTTTCTGGACACAGTCTAGTGTCCAGAAACTAAATGCGGTTTCCCAGACCCCAACCGTATTTAGTTTCTGGACACCGGCTAGTGTCCAGAAACTAAATGCGGTTTCCCAGATCCCAACCGCACTTAGTTTCTGGACACCAGCTAGTGTCCAGAAACTAAATGCGGTTTCCCAGATCCCAACCGCACTTAGTTTCTGGACACCAGCTAGTGTCCAGAAACTAAATGCGGTTTCCAGACCCCAACCGCATTTAGTTTCTGGACACCGGCTAGTGTCCAGAAACTAAATGCGGTTTCCCAGACCCCAACCGCATTTAGTTTCTGGACACCGGCTAGTGAAACTAAATGCGGTTTCCCAGACCCCAACCGCATTTAGTTTCTGGACACCGGCTAGTGTCCAGAAACTAAATGCGGTTTTCCAGACCCCAGCCGCATTTAGTTCTGGACACCGGCTAGTGTCCAGAAACTAAATGCGGTTTCCCAGACAACATCCGCATTTAGTTTCTGGACACCGGTTGGGGTCTGGGGAAACCGCATTTAGTTTCTGGACACAGTCTAGTGTCCAGAAACTAAATGCGGTTTCCCAGACCCCATCCGCATTTAGTTTCTGGACACCGGCTAGTGTCCAGAAACTAAATGCGGTTTCCCAGACCCAACCGCACTTAGTTTCTGGACACCAGCTAGTGTCCAGAAACTAAATGCGGTTTCCCAAGATCCCAACCGCACTTAGTTTCTGGACACCAGCTAGTGTCCAGAAACTAAATGCGGTTTCCCAGACCCCAACCGCATTTAGTTTCTGGACACCGGCTACTGTCCAGAAACTAAATGCGGTTTCCCAGACCCCAACCGCATTTAGTTTCTGGACACCGGCTAGTGTCCAGAAACTAAATGCGGTTTCCCAGACCCCAACCGCATTTAGTTTCTGGACAGCGGCTAGTGTCCAGAAACTAAATGCGGTTTCCCAGACCCCAACCGCATTTAGTTTCTGGACACCGGCTAGTGTCCAGAAACTAAATGCGGTTTCCCAGACCCCAACCGCATTTAGTTTCTGGACACCGGCTAGTGTCCAGAAACTAAATGCGGTTTCCCAGACCCCAGCCGCATTTAGTTCTGGACACCGGCTAGTGTCCAGAAACTAAATGCGGTTTCCCAGACCCCAACCGCATTTAGTTTCTGGACACCGGCTAGTGTCCAGAAACTAAATGCGGTTTCCCAGACCCCAACAGCATTTAGTTTCTTGACACCAGCTAGTGTCCAGAAACTAAATGCGGTCTCCCAGACCCCATCCGCATTTAGTTTCTGGACACCGGCTAGTGTCCAGAAACTAAATGCGGTTTCCCAGACCCCAGCCGCATTTAGTTTCTGGACACCGGCTAGTGTCCAGAAACTAAATGCGGTTTCCCAGACCCCAACCGCATTTAGTTTCTTGACACCAGCTAGTGTCCAGAAACTAAATGCGGTCTCCCAGACCCCATCCGCATTTAGTTTCTGGACACCGGCTAGTGTCCAGAAACTAAATGCGGTTTCCCAGATCCCAACCGCACTTAGTTTTTTGGACACCAGCTAGTGTCCAGAAACTAAATGCGGTTTCCCAGATCCCAACCGCACTTAGTTTCTGGACACCAGCTAGTGTCCAGAAACTAAATGCGGTTTCCCAGACCCCAACCGCATTTAGTTTCTGGACACCGGCTAGTGTCCAGAAACTAAATGCGGTTTCCCAGATCCCAACCGCACTTAGTTTTTTGGACACCGGCTAGTGTCCAGAAACTAAATGCGGTTTCCCAGACAACATCCGCATTTAGTTTCTGGACACCGGTTGGGGTCTGGGAAACCGCATTTAGTTTCTGGACACTAGCCGGTGTTTCCAGAAACTAAATGCGGTTTCCCAGACCCCAACCGCATTTAGTTTCTGGACACCGGCTAGTGTCCAGAAACTAAATGCGGTTTCCCCAGACCCCAACCGCATTTAGTTTCTGGACACTAGCCGGTGTCCAGAAACTAAATGCGGTTCCTCAGACCCCAACCGCATTTAGTTTCTGGACACCGGCTAGTGTCCAGAAACTAAATGCGGTTTCCCAGACCCCAACCGCATTTAGTTTCTGAACACCGGCTAGTGTCCAGAAACTAAATGCGGTTTCCCAGACCCCCAACCGCATTTAGTTTCTGGACACCGGCTAGTGTCCAGAAACTAAATGCGGTTTCACAGACCCCAACCGCATTTAGTTTCTGGACACCGGCTAGTGTCCAGAAACTAAATGCGGTTTCCCAGACCCCAGCCGCATTTAGTTCTGGACACCGGCTAGTGTCCAGAAACTAAATGCGGTTTCCCAGACCCCAACCGCATTTAGTTTCTGGACACCGGCTAGTGTCCAGAAACTAAATGCGGTTTCCCAGACCCCAACCGCATTTAGTTTCTTGACACCGGCTAGTGTCCAGAAACTAAATGCGGTTTCCCAGACCCCAACCGCATTTAGTTTCTGGACACCGGCTAGTGTCCAGAAACTAAATGCGGTTTCCCAGACCCCAACCGCATTTAGTTTCTGGACACCGGCTAGTGTCCAGAAACTAAATGCGGTTTCACAGACCCCAACCGCATTTAGTTTCTGGACACCGGCTAGTGTCCAGAAACTAAATGCGGTTTCCCAGACCCCCAACCGCATTTAGTTTCTGGACACCGGCTAGTGTCCCAGAAACTAAATGCGGTTTCCCAGACCCCAACCGCATTTAGTTTCTGGACACCGGCTAGTGTCCAGAAACTAAATGCGGTTTCACAGACCCCAACCGCATTTAGTTTCTGGACACCGGCTAGTGTCCAGAAACTAAATGCGGTTTCCCAGACCCCAGCCGCATTTAGTTCTGGACACCGGCTAGTGTCCAGAAACTAAATGCGGTTTCCCAGACCCCAACCGCATTTAGTTTCTGGACACCGGCTAGTGTCCAGAAACTAAATGCGGTTTCCCAGACCCCAACCGCATTTAGTTTCTTGACACCGGCTAGTGTCCAGAAACTAAATGCGGTTTCCCAGACCCCAACCGCATTTAGTTTCTGGACACCGGCTAGTGTCCAGAAACTAATGCGGTTTCCCAGACCCCAACCGCATTTAGTTTCTGGACACCGGCTAGTGTCCAGAAACTAAATGCGGTTTCCCAGACACCCAACCGCATTTAGTTTCTTGACACCGGCTAGTATCCAGAAACTAAATGCGGTTGGGGTCTGGGAAACCGCATTTAGTTTCTGGACACCGGCTAGTGTCCAGAAACTAAATGCGGTTTCCCAGACCCCAGCCGCATTTAGTTCTGGACACCGGCTAGTGTCCAGAAACTAAATGCGGTTTCCCAGACAACATCCGCATTTAGTTTCTGGACACCGGTTGGGGTCTGGGAAACCGCATTTAGTTTCTGGACACCGGCTAGTGTCCAGAAACTAAATGCGGTTTCCCAGACCCCATCCGCATTTAGTTTCTGGACACCGGCTAGTGTCCAGAAACTAAATGCGGTTTCCCAGACCCCAACCGCATTTAGTTCTGGACACCGGCTAGTGTCCAGAAACTAAATGCGGTTTCCCAGACCCCAACCGCATTTAGTTTCTGGACAGTAGCTGGTGCGGTTTCCCAGACAACATCCGCATTTAGTTTCTGGACACCGGTTGGGGTCTGGGAAACCGCATTTAGTTTCTGGACACAGTCTAGTGTCCAGAAACTAAATGCGGTTTCCCAGACCCCAACCGCATTTAGTTTCTGGACACCGGCTAGTGTCCAGAAACTAAATGCGGTTTCCCAGACCCCATCCGCATTTAGTTTCTGGACACCGGCTAGTGTCCAGAAACTAAATGCGGTTTCCCAGACCCCAACCGCATCCGTTGTGGACACCGGCTAGTGTCCAGAAACTAAATGCGGTTTCCCAGACCCCATCCGCATTTAGTTTCTGGACACCGGCTAGTGTCCAGAAACTAAATGCGGTTTCCCAGACCCCAACCGCATTTAGTTTCTGGACAGTAGCTGGTGCGGTTTCCCAGACAACATCCGCATTTAGTTTCTGGACACCGGTTGGGGTCTGGGAAACCGCATTTAGTTTCTGGACACAGTCTAGTGTCCAGAAACTAAATGCGGTTTCCCAGACCCCACCGCATTTAGTTTCTGGACACCGGCTAGTGTCCAGAAACTAAATGCGGTTTCCCAGACCCCATCCGCATTTAGTTTCTGGACACCGGCTAGTGTCCAGAAACTAAATGCGGTTTCCCAGACCCCAACCGCATTTAGTTCTGGACACCGGCTAGTGTCCAGAAACTAAATGCGGTTTCCCAGACCCCATCCGCATTTAGTTTCTGGACACCGGCTAGTGTCCAGAAACTAAATGCGGTTTCCCAGACCCCAACCGCATTTAGTTCTGGACACCGGCTAGTGTCCAGAAACTAAATGCGGTTTCCCAGACGCCATCCGCATTTTTTTTCTGGACACCGGCTAGTGTCCAGAAACTAAATGCGGTTTCCCAGACCCCAACCGCATTGTGTCCAGAAACTAAATGCGGTTTCCCAGACCCCAGCCGCATTTAGTTTCTGGACACCGGCTAGTGTCCAGACCCCAACCGCATTTAGTTTCTGGACACCGGCTAGTGTCCAGAAACTAAATGCGGTTTCCCAAACCCCAGCCGCATTAAGTTCTGGACACCGGCTAGTGTCCAGAAACTAAATGCGGTTTCCCAGACCCCAACCGCATTTAGTTTCTGGACACCAGCTACTGTCCAGAAACTAAATGCGGTTTCCCAGACCCCAACCGCATTTAGTTTCTGGACACCGGCTAGTGTCCAGAAACTAAATGCGGTTTCCCACACCCCAACCGCATTTAGTTTCTGGACACCGGCTAGTGTCCAGAAACTAAATGCGGTTTCCCAGACCCCATCCGCATTTAGTTTCTGGACACCAGCTACTGTCCAGAAACTAAATGCGGTTTCCCAGACCCCAACCGCATTTAGTTTCTGGACACCGGCTAGTGTCCAGAACCTAAATGCGGTTTCCCAGACCCCATCCGCATTTAGTTTCTGGACACCGGCTAGTGTCCAGAAACTAAATGCGGTTTCCCAGACCCCAACCGCATTTAGTTTCTGGACACCGGCTAGTGTCCAGAAACTAAATGCGGTTTCCCAGACCCCAGCCGCATTTAGTTTCTGGACACCGGCTAGTGTCCAGACCCCAACCGCATTTAGTTTCTGGACACCGGCTTGTGTCCAGAAACTAAATGCGGTTTCCCAGACCCCAACCGCATTTAGTTTCTGGACACCGGCTAGTGTCCAGAAACTAAATGCGGTTTCCCAGACCCCAGCCGCATTTAGTTTCTGGACACCGGCTAGTGTCCAGACCCCAACCGCATTTAGTTTCTGGACACCAGCTACTGTCCAGAAACTAAATGCGGTTTCCCAGACCCCAACCGCATTTAGTTTCTGGACACCGGCTAGTGTCCAGAAACTAAATGCGGTTTCCCACACCCCAACCGCATTTAGTTTCTGGACACCGGCTAGTGTCCAGAAACTAAATGCGGTTTCCAGACCCCATCCGCATTTAGTTTCTGGACACCAGCTACTGTCCAGAAACTAAATGCGGTTTCCCAGACCCCAACCGCATTTAGTTTCTGGACATCGGCTAGTGTCCAGAACCTAAATGCGGTTTCCCAGACCCCATCCGCATTTAGTTTCTGGACACCGGCTAGTGTCCAGACCCCGACCGCATTTAGTTTCTGGACACCGGCTTGTGTCCAGAAACTAAATGCGGTTTCCCAGACCCAACCGCATTTAGTTTCTGGACACCGGCTAGTGTCCAGAAACTAAATGCGGTTTCCCAGACCCCAACCGCATTTAGTTCTGGACACCGGCTAGTGTCCAGAAACTAAATGCGGTTTCCCAGACCCCAACCGCATTTAGTTTCTGGACACCAGCTACTGTCCAGAAACTAAATGCGGTTTCCCAGACCCCAACCGCATTTAGTTTCTGGACACCGGCTAGTGTCCAGAAACTAAATGCGGTTTCCCAGACCCCAACCGCATTTAGTTTCTGGACACCGGCTAGTGTCCAGAAACTAAATGCGGTTTCCCAGACCCCATCCGCATTTAGTTTCTGGACACCGGCTAGTGTCCAGAAACTAAATGCGGTTTCCCAGACCCCAACCGCATTTAGTTTCTGGACACCGGCTAGTGTCCAGAAACTAAATGCGGTTTCCCAGACCCCAGCCGCATTTAGTTCTGGACACCGGCTAGTGTCCAGAAACTAAATGCTGTTTCCCAGACCCCAACCGCATTTAGTTTCTGGACACCGGCTAGTGTCCAGAAACTAAATGCGGTTTCCCAAACCCCAGCCGCATTTAGTTCTGGACACCGGCTAGTGTCCAGACCCCAACCGCATTTAGTTTCTGGACACTAGCCGGTGTCCAGAACTAAATGCGGCTGGGGTTTGGGAAACCGCATTTAGTTTCTGGACACTAGCCGGTGTCCAGAACTAAATGCGGCTGGGGTCTGGGAAACCGCATTTAGTTTCTGGACACTAGCCGGTGTCCAGAAACTAAATGCGGTTGGGGTCTGGGAAACCGCATTTAGTTTCTGGACACTAGCCGGTGTCCAGAAACTAAATGCGGCTGGGGTTTGGGAAACCGCATTTAGTTTCTGGACACCGGCTAGTGTCCAGAAACTAAATGCGGTTTCCCAAGCCCCAGCCGCATTTAGTTCTGGACACCGGCTAGTGTCCAGACCCCAACCGCATTTAGTTTCTGGACACCGGCTAGTGTCCAGAAACTAAATGCGGTTTCCCAAACCCCAGCCGCATTTAGTTCTGGACACCGGCTAGTGTCCAGAAACTAAATGCGGTTTCCCAGACCCCAACCGCATTTAGTTTCTGGACACCGGCTAGTGTCCAGAAACTAAATGCGGTTTCCCACACCCCAACAGCATTTAGTTTCTGGACACCGGCTAGTGTCCAGAAACTAAATGCGGTTTCCCAAACCACAGCCGCATTTAGTTCTGGACACCGGCTAGTGTCCAGAAACTAAATGCGGTTTCCCAAACCCCAGCCGCATTTAGCTCTGGACACCGGCTAGTGTCCAGAAACTAAATGCGGTTTCCCAGACCCCAACCGCATTTAGTTTCTGGACACCGGCTAGTGTCCAGAAACTAAATGCGGTTTCCCAGACCCCAGCCGCATTTAGTTCTGGACACCGGCTAGTGTCCAGAAACTAAATGCGGTTTCCCAAACCCCAGCCGCATTTAGTTCTGGACACCGGCTAGTGTCCAGACCCCAACCGCATTTAGTTTCTGGACACCGGCTAGTGTCCAGAAACTAAATGCGGTTTCCCAAACCCCAGCCGCATTTAGTTCTGGACACCGGCTAGTGTCCAGAAACTAAATGCGGTTTCCCAGACCCCAACCGCATTTAGTTTCTGGACACCGGCTAGTGTCCAGAAACTAAATGCGGTTTCCCAGACCCCAACCGCATTTAGTTTCTGGACACCGGCTAGTGTCCAGAAACTAAATGCGGTTTCCCACACCCCAACCGCATTTAGTTTCTGGACACCGGCTAGTGTCCAGAAACTAAATGCGGTTTCCCAGACCCCATCCGCATTTAGTTTCTGGACACCAGCTACTGTCCAGAAACTAAATGCGGTTTCCCACACCCCAACCGCATTTAGTTTCTGGACACCAGCTACTGTCCAGAAACTAAATGCGGTTTCCCAGACCCCAACCGCATTTAGTTTCTGGACACCGGCTAGTGTCCAGAACATAAATGCGGTTTCCCAGACCCCATCCGCATTTAGTTTCTGGACACCGGCTAGTGTCCAGAAACTAAATGCGGTTTCCCAGACCCCAGCCGCATTTAGTTTCTGGACACCGGCTAGTGTCCAGACCCCAACCGCATTTAGTTTCTGGACACCGGCTAGTGTCCAGAAACTAAATGCGGTTTCCCAGACCCCAACCGCATTTAGTTTCTGGACACCAGCTACTGTCCAGAAACTAAATGCGGTTTCCCAGACCCCAGCCGCATTTAGTTTCTGGACTGTCCAGAAACTAAATGCGGTTTCCCAGACCCCAGCCGCATTTAGTTTCTGGACACCGGCTAGTGTCCAGACCCCAACCGCATTTAGTTTCTGGACACCGGCTTGTGTCCAGAAACTAAATGCGGTTTCCCAGACCCAACCGCATTTAGTTTCTGGACACCGGCTAGTGTCCAGAAACTAAATGCGGTTTCCCAAACCACAGCCGCATTTAGTTCTGGACACCGGCTAGTGTCCAGAAACTAAATGCGGTTTCCCAGACCCCAACCGCATTTAGTTTCTGGACACCAGCTACTGTCCAGAAACTAAATGCGGTTTCCCAGACCCCAACCGCATTTAGTTTCTGGACACCGGCTAGTGTCCAGAAACTAAATGCGGTTTCCCACACTCCAACCGCATTTAGTTTCTGGACACCGGCTAGTGTCCAGAAACTAAATGCGGTTTCCCAGACCCCATCCGCATTTAGTTTCTGGACACCGGCTAGTGTCCAGAAACTAAATGCGGTTTCCCAGACCCCAGCCGCATTTAGTTCTGGACACCGGCTAGTGTCAAGAAACTAAATGCTGTTTCCCAGACCCCAACCGCATTTAGTTTCTGGACACCGGCTAGTGTCCAGAAACTAAATGCGGTTTCCCAAACCCCAGCCGCATTTAGTTTCTGGACACCGGCTAGTGTCCAGAAACTAAATGCGGTTTCCCAGACCCCAGCCGCATTTAGTTTCTGGACACCGGCTAGTGTCCAGACCCCAACCGCATTTAGTTTCTGGACACCGGCTTGTGTCCAGAAACTAAATGCGGTTTCCCAGACCCAACCGCATTTAGTTTCTGGACACCGGCTAGTGTCCAGAAACTAAATGCGGTTTCCCAAACCACAGCCGCATTTAGTTCTGGACACCGGCTAGTGTCCAGAAACTAAATGCGGTTTCCCAGACCCCAACCGCATTTAGTTTCTGGACACCAGCTACTGTCCAGAAACTAAATGCGGTTTCCCAGACCCCAACCGCATTTAGTTTCTGGACACCGGCTAGTGTCCAGAAACTAAATGCGGTTTCCCACACTCCAACCGCATTTAGTTTCTGGACACCGGCTAGTGTCCAGAAACTAAATGCGGTTTCCCAGACCCCATCCGCATTTAGTTTCTGGACACCGGCTAGTGTCCAGAAACTAAATGCGGATTCCCAGACCCCAACCGCATTTAGTTTCTGGACACCGGCTAGTGTCCAGAAACTAAATGCGGTTTCCCAAACCCCAGCCGCATTTAGTTCTGGACACCGGCTAGTGTCCAGAAACTAAATGCGGTTTCCCAGACCCCAGCCGCATTTAGTTCTGGACACCGGCTAGTGTCCAGAAACTAAATGCTGTTTCCCAGACCCCAACCGCATTTAGTTTCTGGACACCGGCTAGTGTCCAGAAACTAAATGCGGTTTCCCAGACCCCAGCCGCATTTAGTTCTGGACACCGGCTAGTGTCCAGAAACTAAATGCTGTTTCCCAGAACCCAACCGCATTTAGTTTCTGGACACCGGCTAGTGTCCAGAAACTAAATGCGGTTTCCCAGACCCCATCCGCATTTAGTTTCTGGACACCGGCTAGTGTCCAGAAACTAAATGCGGTTTCCCAGACCCCATCCGCATTTAGTTTCTGGACACCAGCTACTGTCCAGAAACTAAATGCGGTTTCCCAGACCCCAACCGCATTTAGTTTCTGGACACCGGCTAGTGTCCAGAAACTAAATGCGGTTTCCCAGACCCCAGCCGCATTTAGTTCTGGACACCGGCTAGTGTCCAGAAACTAAATGCTGTTTCCCAGACCCCAACCGCATTTAGTTTCTGGACACCGGCTAGTGTCCAGAAACTAAATGCGGTTTCCCAAACCCCAGCCGCATTTAGTTCTGGACACCGGCTAGTGTCCAGACCCCAACCGCATTTAGTTTCTGGACACCGGCTAGTGTCCAGAAACTAAATGCGGTTTCCCAGACCCCATCCGCATTTAGTTTCTGGACACCAGCTACTGTCCAGAAACTAAATGCGGTTTCCCAGACCCCAACCGCATTTAGTTTCTGGACACCGGCTAGTGTCCAGAAACTAAATGCGGTTTCCCAAACCACAGCCGCATTTAGTTCTGGACACCGGCTAGTGTCCAGAAACTAAATGCGGTTTCCCAAACCCCAGCCGCATTTAGTTCTGGACACCGGCTAGTGTCCAGAAACTAAATGCGGTTTCCCAGACCCCAACCGCATTTAGTTTCTAGCCGGTGTCCAGAAACTAAATGCGGTTGGGGTGTGGGAAACCGCATTTAGTTTCTGGACACTAGCCGGTGTCCAGAAACTAAATGCGGTTGGGGTCTGGGAAACCGCATTTAGTTTCTGGACAGTAGCTGGTGTCCAGAAACTAAATGCGGTTGGGGTCTGGGAAACCGCATTTAGTTTCTGGACACCAGCTACTGTCCAGAAACTAAATGCGGTTTCCCAGACCCCAACCGCATTTAGTTTCTGGACACCGGCTAGTGTCCAGAAACTAAATGCGGTTTCCCACACCCCAACCGCATTTAGTTTCTGGACACCGGCTAGTGTCCAGAAACTAAATGCGGTTTCCCAGACCCCATCCGCATTTAGTTTCTGGACACCGGCTAGTGTCCAGAAACTAAATGCGGTTTCCCAGACCCCAACCGCATTTAGTTTCTGGACACCGGCTAGTGTCCAGAAACTAAATGCGGTTTCCCAGACCCCAGCCGCATTTAGTTCTGGACACCGGCTAGTGTCCAGAAACTAAATGCTGTTTCCCAGACCCCAACCGCATTTAGTTTCTGGACACCGGCTAGTGTCCAGAAACTAAATGCGGTTTCCCAAACCCCAGCCGCATTTAGTTCTGGACACCGGCTAGTGTCCAGAATCTAAATGCGGTTTCCCAAACCCCAGCCGCATTTAGTTCTGGACACCGGCTAGTGTCCAGAAACTAAATGCGGTTTCCCAGACCCCAGCCGCATTTAGTTCTGGACACCGGCTAGTGTCCAGAAACTAAATGCTGTTTCCCAGACCCCATCCGCATTTAGTTTCTGGACACCGGCTAGTGTCCAGAAACTAAATGCGGTTTCCCAGACCCCAACCGCATTTAGTTTCTGGACACCGGCTAGTGTCCAGAAACTAAATGCGGTTTCCCAGACCCCAGCCGCATTTAGTTCTGGACACCGGCTAGTGTTCAGACCCCAACCGCATTTAGTTTCTGGACACCGGCTAGTGTCCAGAAACTAAATGCGGTTTCCCAAACCCCAGCCGCATTTAGTTCTGGACACCGGCTAGTGTCCAGACCCCAACCGTATTTAGTTTCTGGACACCGGCTAGTGTCCAGAAACTAAATGCGGTTTCCCAGACCCCAACCGCATTTAGTTTCTGGACACCGGCTAGTGTCCAGAAACTAAATGCGGTTTCCCAGACCCCAGCCGCATTTAGTTCTGGACACCGGCTAGTGTCCAGAAACTAAATGCTGTTTCCCAGAGCCCAACCGCATTTAGTTTCTGGACACCGGCTAGTGTCCAGAAACTAAATGCGGTTTCCCAAACCCCAGCCGCATTTAGTTCTGGACACCGGCTAGTGTCCAGACCCCAACCGCATTTAGTTTCTGGACACCGGCTAGTGTCCAGAAACTAAATGCGGTTTCCCAGACCCCATCCGCATTTAGTTTCTGGACACCAGCTACTGTCCAGAAACTAAATGCGGTTTCCCAGACCCCAACCGCATTTAGTTTCTGGACACCGGCTAGTGTCCAGAACCTAAATGCGGTTTCCCAGACCTAATCCGCATTTAGTTTCTGGACACCGGCTAGTGTCCAGAAACTAAATGCGGTTTCCCAGACCCCAACCGCATTTAGTTTCTGGACACCGGCTAGTGTCCAGAAACTAAATGCGGTTTCCCAGACCCCAGCCGCATTTAGTTTCTGGACACCGGCTAGTGTCCAGACCCCAACCGCATTTAGTTTCTGGACACCGGCTTGTGTCTAGAAACTAAATGCGGTTTCCCAGACCCAACCGCATTTAGTTTCTGGACACCGGCTAGTGTCCAGAAACTAAATGCGGTTTCCCAGACCCCATCCGCATTTAGTTTCTGGACACCAGCTACTGTCCAGAAACTAAATGCGGTTTCCCAGACCCCAACCGCATTTAGTTTCTGGACACCGGCTAGTGTCCAGAAACTAAATGCGGTTTCCCAAACCACAGCCGCATTTAGTTCTGGACACCGGCTAGTGTCCAGAAACTAAATGCGGTTTCCCAGACCCCAACCGCATTTAGTTTCTGGACACCAGCTACTGTCCAGAAACTAAATGCGGTTTCCCACACCCCAACCGCATTTAGTTTCTGGACACCGGCTAGTGTCCAGAAACTAAATGCGGTTTCCCACACCCCAACCGCATTTAGTTTCTGGACACCGGCTAGTGTCCAGAAACTAAATGCGGTTTCCCAGACCCCAACCGCATTTAGTTTCTGGACACCGGCTAGTGTCCAGAAACTAAATGCGGTTTCCCAGACCCCAGCCGCATTTAGTTCTGGACACCGGCTAGTGTCCAGAAACTAAATGCTGTTTCCCAGACCCCAACCGCATTTAGTTTCTGGACACCGGCTAGTGTCCAGAAACTAAATGCGGTTTCCCAGACCCCAACCGCATTTAGTTTCTGGACACCGGCTAGTGTCCAGAAACTAAATGCGGTTTCCCAGACCCCAGCCGCATTTAGTTCTGGACACCGGTTAGTGTCCAGAAACTAAATGCGGTTTCCCAGACCCCAACCGCATTTAGTTTCTGGACACCGGCTAGTGTCCAGAAACTAAATGCGGTTTCCCAGACCCCAACCGCATTTAGTTTCTGGACACCGGCTAGTGTCCAGAAACTAAATGCGGTTTCCCAGACCCCATCCGCATTTAGTTTCTGGACACCAGCTAGTGTCCGCATTTAGTTTCTGGACACCGGCTAGTGTCCAGAAACTAAATGCGGTTTCCCAGACCCCAACCGCATTTAGTTTCTGGACACCGGCTAGTGTCCAGAAACTAAATGCGGTTTCCTAGACCCCAACCGCATTTAGTTCTGGACACCGGCTAGTGTCCAGAAACTAAATGCGGTTTCCCAGACCTCAGCCGCATTTAGTTCTGGACACCGGCTAGTGTCCAGAAACTAAATGCGGTTTCCCAGACCCCAACCGCATTTAGTTTCTGGACACCGGCTTGTGTCCAGAAACTAAATGCGGTTTCCCAGACCTCAGCCGCATTTAGTTCTGGACACCGGCTAGTGTCCAGAAACTAAATGCGGTTTCACAGACCCCATCCGCATTTAGTTTCTGGACACCGGCTAGTGTCCAGAAACTAAATGCGGTTTTCCAGAAAGCATCCGCATTTAGTTTCTGGACACCGGCTAGTTGCCCACCTGATGCAGGTATGCCTTTTGGCTTACCAATTGTCATTTCGTTGCTACGAGTAGTAGGCTTGAATGAGTGGATCTTCCTGGACGCCTGTCGGTTCGGTTCGATATACTGTTTCTCCAGCAGCTCCCCCATTTATAGGAATTCTAGCTACACTTCTTTTAAATGATAGTTCATCCATTATGGGATTATTTTCCGCCAGCCTCTAGGAGTTCATTCGCTAGATATCTCTTTCCTTGCCAGTCCAGTTCTCTTTGAGCATCTTCCCTATGGGAACTGGAACTCTTTGTCTGGTGATTGTCGCAATGCTGCAGACTGATCTGTTGCCAGTGTCTGGTAACAGGCCATGACAAGGTGGGCAGTCCCGAAGGAGCTTAAGATTGTGTTGAGGTTAACACATTGTGTGTGATTCTCTTGGGGGACTTAACTTGATTGACCAGTACCCTGAAGCGTGTAAATTATCTTTGCGAGCTGTTAAGGAGCAGCGAGAGCAGCGTTCCAAAGCGACCATAGACCTGCAATGTGCAAACCATTCGCCTACTTAAAGGAAGGAATTCGACATCATCGAAGGAGGTGTGTTTCCCATAAGGTGCACATTTTGCGCAGATGGAAAAAACACTTTTCGGAGCTTCTCAATCCCGAACAGGCACTGAGCATGGCAAATTCGTAGTTTGAACGGTGGAGGAAGTCATTTTGGCGATGGAATCGCTAAAAGTTGGCAAATCCGCCAGTGTGGATAAAATCCGGCCAGAAATGCTTAATGCAATGGATAAAGAGGGAGTTTAATGGCTCTCCAGTGTCACTAAGGTAGCATGGGAATGCGGTGAGACACCGGGCGATTGCCAAGCCCCAGTTTGGCAATCGCCCGTTGTCCCTCTTTTCAAAATGGGGAACAAAATAGATTGTTTCAACTTCTTCCTCTTCTAGTGGCGCTACAGTCCGCAGCAGTCAGTCAACAAGCTTCTCCAGCTGGAACGATCTTTAGCCAGCTGCCTGCAATTTCGTTTGACAAGTTGGTTGAGGTCCTTCTCCACTTGTGTGCGCCATCAGTTCCGTGGGTGTCCTCTATTGCGTTGGCCCACTCTTTCGGAGTCGAAGACTCTTCGGGCTGGAGTAATGTTGTCCATGCGGTCTACATGCACTAGCCATCTTAGGCGTTGAATCCGTAGATGCCTGACAAGGCTCATGTCGCTGTACAGCCCGTATAGTTCATGGTAGAATCTTCTTCTCCAAAAACCATCAAAGCCAACAGGACCAAAGATGGAGATTGCTCCAACTACAGAAGTATAATTCTTTAAGTGCTCCCGGGAAAGTCTGCCGTCGATCTATGGTCGAGTGCAGGATGGGAGATGATCAGTGCGGCTTTTGTCCTGTCAGAGAAGGCTTGGGAGTATGACAAATCGAACAGCTGTTAGGCCGATTTGGAAAAGGCTTACGAGTGAGTTCCTCGAGGTAGCCTCAGGACTGTTCTCTAGATGTATACGATTCATGGTCCTCTTTTAGCTTTTACTCAGTCTCTATACACAATTTGTAGCAGCTTTGCTGGGGCTACCAGTGCTTAACCAACACTTTTCACCGTGGGCATTGAACTTCACCAAGGGTGCGTTTGTCACCTCTTCTTTTCATTACATAGGTATATGGACTGGATGCTGCATCGCAGCCGAGGCGAGTAATGTATCTCATTGGGAGAGTTGAGGGAAAGTCGTCTTATTTCTGCAAATGACTTAGTTATCCTTACATCCTGCCAGATGAAACTCCAGCGCACAAATGTCTGTGCTTCGATGGTTTGATTGCGTCAACCAGGCACTCTCCAGGTACTGCACCCATAAAGCAGCCCCGATTCCAAGTGAGTGGAACAGTCGGAGGACGGCACCAGAAACACTACTGGCGAGTTCACTGGACAGAGTTCACCCTTGACGATCTGCACTTTGGACATCAAACTCCTCTAACAACATGTAGTTGCGTAAGACGTGACACTTACCACCTTCGGATGCAGCTTTTATAATGACTATGGCTTTTTTCGGAATCCCTCTCCCTTAATTATTCACTTGTTAATAACATCAGATCCGTATATTTCAAATATACGTTCCAAAAGCAGGCATATGTCTAAGATCGACTCAGACATTGATCAGTACATCCATAAAAACGATTTGGAAGTCTTAACATTACCAGTCAATGTAAACTTGAACGATATTGATACCACATCAGAGAGCGATGGTGATTAATTTTTAACAGCAGCAGCAACGAATGCACTTGGACGAGTTTAGACGCTTTGTAGAATTGTAACTGTAACTCAGTTTTTTAGTTGGACTCAAAATAAAGAGGTTGAACCTCAGAAAAATACAAATCATTTTCTTCATTTCCACGCTTAGGGTGATGCTCAATGCCAGCAAACGCCTTACTGACGAGGGAAAGAGGTTGCAAATGCTTCCACATTCAGTGCAAGCCTGCACCACTTTCTGAAATTTGGAATAAAACACACCCCTGTTTCCTTTTCCGGTTCTTTTCTTGCCTCGAACTGTCCCACAGAATAAGCGAAATTAATTGAATGCAATCAAAAGCATCGCGCAGTCAATCTGCCATAAGTCAACACAATTCAGTTAAACGACGAAACTCAGAATGCAAGTTTTATTCGTTCACATCTCACTCAGCCTTGAACCTTGTGCATACACTCAGGCAAACACACAGTCACACACACTCCCATACCCACCAAGTCGGGGCGAAAGGAAATACACTCCGTCAAACGACCGAAGGAAATGAAATTCATGCAAATATTTGATATTTTCATGTGCACGCGGGGCATCGTATTTTCTTATTACAGTCATCCATCTCTCGTCAATGGACTTCCCACAGCTGAGCATCGTCTTCGGGTACAGACGAACGAAATTCTGTGCCGAATCATATGCCGAACATAAAAACGACCAAATATTTGCGCGGAATATCTAAGCATGCATGCGCATTTATTTCGCAGGATATTATCCGTGCGAGGATGTTTACAGTTTTTTTCTTTTTTTTTGTCGTTGTTGTTGTTGCTGTTGTCGTCGGCACGATTTACGACGCACGTGCTGTAGTGGCATTTTAGCTGTGCGGCGTGCACGCACAACCGGTGACAATTGTAGATTCACGGATATCCCGTGCGGCATTCAGGCTGGTTACTTCCTTATGTGCCTCCAAGGTAACCGTCGATTACGGCTACTTATCGCTGTCTTGTGCTGCCTCACCTTGCCGAGATTTATGGTGGAAACTTCCGCGATACGTGGTGATCTGGATGGTCTGTATGTTGTGCGAAATGTGTTCCATAAGCGATTGGGAAAATATGCAGCACAGTCGGCTTAGTTACAAATCGTCCGGCTCTTTCCATCCCTCTGTGCGGCAAAGTCAAGAAATTCTCGTACCGATCCAAGGCTGTGGTCATTTCGATCGAATGATTGACTTCACAAGTAGAGGACTGTCCTCTTTTCTGCTGGACTCAAACCACGAACGACGGATCAAGCATTTGACCTTCCACGTGAGCTCTTAAATCTGGAAACCCCCTCACACGCCTTTTGCCTCTTCTCGTGCCGCCCACGTAATGACAAATCCACCTCCACCGGCGGATGTGATTTTCTGCCGAGCTTTACGAAATCAAATGTGTATTCAGTCCGTGCTTACAATGATTGCGTGTGTGTTCCAAGAAACGAAAGGCAAAACAAAAATACCAAATTTTCGTCAAGGTACACATGAGTAAATTATCGACATCGGTTGAGGAGCAGGAAGAAGACAACAGTCCTCATCAGTTTCAGACACTTTCTGAATGAAGTTTCATTTCGCAAACACCTTCCAAGCAACATCACATCACATCACATCAACGCACCACCACCGCGCGTCTTAGATGGCGTTTCGCGTGTTATCCTTTTGTTATCTACCGGATATGGGAATATCTGGCAGCCCTTTTTTGCCGGCAAGGAGGGGTGGTGGCTTTGAATAACTTGCCATCAGATGAGAAGAGCGCCGCGTCGTTGTTAAACATGCAGATTTGGGGAAGAAAATGGAAAACCACTTCAAGGACGATGATGATATGACTTGGGTGTGCACACGGAAGGATGTTGAATTTTCATAAGCGAATTACGACGTGCGACAAATTCACCTACACTCCCGCCGCCGTGCCGTGTGCTGCTCGTTTAAAGTGAAAAACTGGAAGGCAAACTGAAGACGAGCATCGCCGAGGAAAATTAGAAGATGAAGCAGAAGAAATGTTCATCCTTCCTTCGTCTTCGGTTTTTTTTCTCTCTTTTTTTTTGGTTGGTTGTAGCACTTTTTCCCCCTTCCTGTAGCATGTGTGTGCGATGGGAGGTGGGCCGAGCAGTACCCATGATTTGCAACATACGCTTACGGCAGATTCTTAAGAAACCTCAGGAATTTCCTCGCTCACATTCGTCGGTCGCCCTTTGAGCTTATTTAGGCGAGACGGTAAAGTTTGATTTATTTAGCATCTCTCTTTTTTTTTTGGTTGCCGCTGTCCTCCTACAGCAGACACGGATGCGAGGAGGAAAAGTTTTATGATAACAAGAAGAATTCCATTTTTAAGTATTTTTTTTTCTTGTTGATAGGAAATTCCTACTTGTACTTCGGGCCTGCGGTTATTTGATGCTTCATTTGTTGACTGAACTGAACTGAACCGTGCGGGGGCCGGGCCATGGAGGGTGTGCTTCGGTGACGCGTAGGGTGTCGTCTGGGTAATGAAGTCTCTGCTAGTAGGCATTTGCTTATGCTAATTAAGGTATTTTTTTCTTCTTCTGTTGTTGTGCTTCTGATATTTTTGTTGAAGCAAACATGATTTATGCATGAAGCGTAGAGTGTGTCCTTAAAAGCTTTCGAAGAAATCCACTCCTGTGCGTTGTGCGACGGAAATGGATTGCCAGCAAGAAAGAAGGAGCAACTCAATTAAGAGCCGTTATGATCCGGTAAACCAGTGTTCCAGGGAAATATTATAATTTGGTTTTGCCGGGAAGCACACTCGAAGGATACTCGTATCGTGTTACGTCTGAATCGAGCGTCCTTCGATTGAAGATAATGGTTGAACGAATTAAAACGGGGGATTTATTGCTTGCTGGCAAGGGGCACCTGGTTCCTCTTTGTCCTGAATGGGACTGCTGCATAGGTCGATGCAAAGTTTCTTAACTCCTGTGATGAATAAGAATAGCCATTGAAAGAGCATCCATGAGTATGGTTTATTGCTGAAAGGCGGACTGTGAGATGAGGTGTAAATGGCGACTAAAGTCACGCATCGCTCTCCGGATATTCTTTTTTTTTCCGTGGATGGGCGGAAACCTCCAACAAGACTCTATGGCGAACGTTCGACCATAGAAGTGCGAGATTTTTACTCACTAAAACTACCGCCCTTTAAATGTTATGTTCGACTACAACTAAGTGAAGCACTTATCCAGTAGTTTGTATTTCTTGATTTAGATAAGCTTTTTCATCTATTCTACGCTTTAGGTCTCTTTCCGAGCAGATGGAAAACAGCATTTGTCCAGCCCGTCACTAAAAAGGGCGAATCTTCGTCACCAAACCTCGTATCGACCCATAGCACTCACGTCCCTTCTTTCTAAGGTGATGGAAACGCTGATAAATCGTCAGCTCATGAAATATCTTGAATCGCAGAAGCTTCTTTATGACCGGCAGTACGGTTTCCGTAGCAACTGGTCCTCTGGTGATTTGATAGCTTATCTCACCGAAAAGTGGAACACATCTTTGCATAATGCAGGCGAAAACAAGATCGTTGCACTTGATATTTCGAAGGCATTTGACAGAGTTTGGCATCAAGCTCTTCTGTCGAAAATGCGTGCATTTGGTTTCGATGAATCTCTTCTTCTATGGATTAGAAATTACCTTTCGAACCGTTCAATTCAAGTTGTTTTGTCTGATATCCACCAAATAAATGCTGGTGTACCCCAAGGCTCTGTTCTGTCTCCGACACTCTTTCTCATTTTAATTAATGATCTCTTGTCTGCTACTTCTAATAGAATCCATTCCTTCGCTGATGACAGCACTCTCAGCTTTTCATATTCGTTCCGAGACTCACGACCCTGCCCTTCGGCCGTAGAATTGGAACGGCAGCGTATGTTAAGCACATTGAATTCCGATCTTAACAGTATAATTAACTGGGGAAACAACAACAGAGTGGAATTCAATGCTTCAAAAACTCAATGCTGTCTGCTGTCACTCGAGCGAATCCTTGTTAATCAGCCATTATCCATGAATGGCGCTTGTGTCGATGAAACCGGAAAGCTTTCCATCCTTGGTATGTGTATCAACACAACATTTAGTTGGAACGATCACATATTTGAGGTCGCCAAAAATGCTGCGTAATGGTTAGGTTTGGTTAATCGATGAAAGAAATATTTCACCCCCTCTGATTTGGCTTCCATTTATAAGGCGTATATCCGCCCCAAGCTTGAGTACAACGCTCATATCTGGTCTGGTGCCCCAAAGACCACCCTGCACCTACTAGATAGAATCCAAAAGCGAGCGATAAAACTTATAGGAGACAACAATGTCGCAAAGTCATTAGACTCGCTCGAACATCGACGTACTGTTTCTTCTTTGTCCGTATTTTATCGCTATTTCAACAAACGATGCTCAAGTGAGCTATCCAACTGCATTCCTCCTCTCCATGAATTCACCCGCAATACTCGTCTCGCCAGGAATGCTCATCAGTTCACCCTTAAGCCTCGGACGCACAGTTAAATTTAGAGACTCGTTCTTCAGCCGTACTACGCGAATTTGGAATGCTCTTCCCAGCCCTATATTTACCACAGACTACAATCCGCAGATATTTAAGACCAATGTGCACAGGTACCTCCTCTCCCTTTCTCCCTCTATACCTTCGGCCCGTGCTGTGTCTTGACCCCGGACACTTAAGGGTATTAGCAATCCCTTGAGCGCGCGCAAAATATAAAAAAATACGTTTGACAGTTTAACACCTCAACCATGGGCGGGTGTAGGCTATCGCACGAGATCAAGGGGCTTAGTCCTTTGAAGTCGGCGCAAGACGTTAGTTAGCTCAAGAATAAACTGCAGAGTTTGTATGCTCTTCCAGGCGGCGCTTATGTTTGTAAGCGATTTTTTTGATTTCATCTTCGACCGGTAAAATTTCTAGATCTCTGTTTGTATCTTCGTTTCTGATGTACCATGGTGCATTAACAATAGTTCTAAGCACCTTGCTTTGAAAAGTCTGTACAATATTTTTTTATTGCTTGCTTTGGTACAACCCCAAAGTTGTACGCCATACGTCCAAAGTGGTTTTAGGATTTGCTTATATACAAGCAATTTGTTGTCAATACTTAGCTTGGAGTGTGTACCAATAAGCCAGTACATATCTTTGTATTTTTTGTCAAGTTCTGCACGTTTCTTTTTAACGTGTTCTTTCCACAAGAGTCATCGCTAGGTATTTCGCTTCATTACCGAAAGGTATTTGGACACGATTTAGAAAGACTGGCAAGTTATCAACGCGCCTATAAGGAAAATTGATATGAACAGATTTGCCCTCGTTAGGGACAATTCGCCAGAAGCTCATCCATTCGTCTATCTAATCCAGTGCACGTTGTAATTTTGATGTAGACTCTGCCACGGTTTTGGCTGTTACCAAAATGGTGGTGTGATCAGCAAATGTGCCTAGAACAGTGTGTTCTTCTTGTGGTAAGTCACTCGTATACAGCAGGTATAGCAGAAGGGCCAAAAACACTCCCTTGCGGTACACCAGCATTTACATTTTCAAAGGCAGAATATTCATTTTCATGTTTTACTCCAAAGAGTCTATCAGAGAGATAGTTCGCTAGAATACTAAAGTTTCCCCGGTAGGGATCGGTTAAGTTTATATTTCAGGCCGTAGTGCCAAACTTTTTTAAAGGCTTGGGAAAGATCAAGAAATGCGGCTGAACAAACGAGCTTTTGTTCAAATGCCTTTTCTACTACATCAGCTATACGATGTACTTGGTCAATAGTTGAGTGTTTACTTCTAAAACCAAATTGGTGATTTGGAATAAGCTGTTTTTCTTCCACAATTAAACTTAAACGTCTAAGGAGAATTTTTTCAAAAACCTTGGACATTATCGGGAGAAGTGAAATTTGTCTAAATGACTTTTTATCCGTTGGGGGTTTCCTGGGTTTTAGTACCATTATAACTTCTGCCACTTTCCCTTGACTAGGGGCATGTTCTAGTCTAACGGATATTCAATTTGATAGTCCGCCCGAGACTAATGTAAGTTATTGGGCAGTATCCATAACGAAAACTGGTTCCATCTGGAACCCAACGTCATAATTTCCTGCACAAGCGATACCCCTACACGATCAGTCCAAACATTCGAGGCGAGTTTCGAATTTCGCTTGTGCAGGAAATTATGACGTCGGGTTCCATCTGGATATATGATACCCCCACACGAAATACCCCTCCATTCGAAACGAGGCTCAACAAACATACAACAACATACAGCACAATCACCTTTAGTTTTACTCACCTAAGCTATTTCGTTATTGCTAACTAGGTGGAAATTTCGATGTCGGCAAATGCACTCTCATTCGATTAATAGACATAAGAAAACATAACCACAGGTGTACAGAAGTCGCATATAAGTCATATACGGCCGCTGTGGCAGTTCGAAGATGAACTAGGAAAAAGCGTTTTGAGGTGGAATTTCGATGTCGGCAAATGCACTCCAGCGTATCCAACATAACCACAAGTGTATAGAAGTCTATTCTCTGTCAAGCGGACCAGATTTAAATCTAGTCCATTCTTAGCTAATGTACAATAAAATATAACCAGAGCGCATGCCCACTTGATCGGGGCGAGTCCACCGGAATGAAATACCTCACCTACTTGAGTCATTGTGAAACGATTCACATCACCGATAAATGTCAACTCAGACTAACCCGAATTCAAGCGTCTCTACTCCAATCGATTCTCAGCCACTTCCCTTAGCCACAGACGCAAGAAACGATTTCAAAATATTCTCAATTTTCAGTCGACAGGCTAATGCCACCACACACAATGTTCGCTGAGCCACCATGAAAGCAGCACAACCGACTTAACCCACTCAGATGTGTCAAAACGAGAGAACCAATTTATCAAACCCAATCCGGTAACCGTTGGATACAATTTTCTCACGATCACCATCCCATATATCACCATCCACATGTGAACGCTTACACAATTACCACTGACAAGATGCCAAGGGTGTTCCATTTTCAATTTTTACATCTTCTTCACTTTTTTTTTTCTGTTTTGTTTTCCAACGGTCTGCAGAGAACACCCAACACTTCACCTCAAGGACTTACCTTTGCAGCCTTTTGAAGGAGAAGGCAAACAAAAAATAAAAGGTTGGGGTTCACACGCACATCCTTTTGTGTGGAATCGTGGCACACACAGAAAGGACACAACTGTCACAACCGAAACAGTGTTCCATTTGTCAGGTAATGGGCCAGCAGCCTTCAAAAGTGGATTTTCCGCATCGCCATTAGTGGACACAGTTTACATCGGCGATGGCGCTCCTAAACTCTGCGACTATCGGGGTCGTTTCGGCTTTGGAAACGCCTCAGGAGTATCCGAACCTGACATCTGCCAAAAAAAGTTAAACGAACTACAAAAAATGCTTCACGAGGGTTTGCTTCGTTTGGTTTTTGTGGTTTTTATTTGCATTATGCATTCGTTTTGTCGTTTTGCTCTTTTCCTCCTCTTTTTTTTGCAATATTTCATTTTTTTTTGAACAGCTACTGGCGTTTCGCATTGAAATGCAAATATTCTCGAATTTGTATCCCCTATTCCGTAGGGTAAAGCAGCATTTATTCATAAATGAGGCGTGTTTCTCACTCGCACGTGTGGGTGCGTTGAAAAGTTTCGACCTGTCAGAAGTTACTGTGCTTAGACTTCGCATCATCCATGGAGTGCTGTAAATTTTGTTAGCCGTGACTGGTGTTTGCGCAAACACGGGACTATGAGTACTGTCGTTATTTTATATTTAAAAATAGAACCAAAAGCCATACGAAGGAGGTGAGAGTTTTGACATTTGGGGTGACAAAGGCTCCACGTAGTCAAAAGCATCGTAAATTTCAAAGTGTCCATAATTACATCGGAAAACTTGAGAACAACGCAAACTGTCGTGTTTATATTCGTAGGTGACATCCAATTAAGTAAGCAAGCGTGAAGTTTAGCCAAATACAACGATATTCAAGGAAACCTATCGAAACTAAACCAAACTCAACGAAACTAAGCTAAGTGGATATTACGGTCATAGCCTACCATTTCGGCGTGTTCGATAGACTGCTTATGTTTACTTACGTTCTTCATGCCTCAATCTAGGACATGAGAGCCCAGAGAGCTTATCAAAGAGCACTGGTCTCAGCCATACTCATTATTATCATCGAGCTATATTCTCCTAAATTACTATGCAAATATAGCGGGTGGTGATACAGTTTGAGGTAACATGGGCCTGGCTCATAGAAAAACTCCATTCACGGGCATCTTATGAAAGAGGCTATGCCCTGAATTTAGAAATTTTTTCTTGTCAGGGATTGGATCCATAGCCGCCAGCATTGGAGTCAACACACGTACCCACTACGCCACGGATGCATTCGAACGAAGCAGTTCAAGATCTCATCAGGAGCCCCGTGGAATTGACGGCAGAGTACGTCTTCCAACTGCGGGTCTCGACTAGTTGAAATCCTTTGTTACCTCGAAATAATGTCTCCTCCTTGTGGTGTTCTGGTCAACCGTAGACCACACATCAACTGAATTACCGCTATATCCATTTTTAGCACTTACGCATCACTAGCAACAAGCACCTATCAACGGCGTTTTGTTTGTCCAACCAAATTCCAGTCTCAGCAATTATTCTGACCTCTGTAACTAGCTATGGATTGCGGCACGATCAACTCAATTATGGGCTCAAATTAAGAGCTAGGTAGGTAGATGATAAGGTGCCTTGTTGGGTCCATTGTGCCCAAGAACTGAGCAAGCATGAGCCCAGTTTCTGTTGATGTACTTGTACCACCTTGTCGCTGGAGCTTCAGTCACTGGTTTAGAAAACCCCAGCCTACTCAAGTGCTTGCTTTTAAATGACAAATTATTTCCGCTGAGTAAAGCCAAGTTTTTCTCATAGATTGTGGCCCATTGAGCAATAATCATAGCCTTTTTTTAAGTCAGCCACTAGTGCAGGGAGTTAAGGAACCCAACGGATCGGTAACCAGTCGGTGACTATGCTTCACCAGGCGCTTCAGTGGCTCCAAACATTCCCTAGAATCCTCCGTAAAAGAAAAGCTTACTACAAGAGAAGTTCAGGTGGTCCTTAAACTTAGTTTCAGCGTAACCGAGTTGTTGATCCACCCGTGGGAAGATCGTGGTGGCCATGGCTTAAGCCCAAGTCGCGGAGACAGTTGGAGATACATACCACCGCGTTATGAAGTCCGTCGTACCATGGTCGTCGGCCGACTTTGAGATGTGAATAGTATTACGGATACGATCAAGAATGAATAAAAACAACAATTTTCACACTTTCTTGTCGGACCAACATCTCTTAAGCGACTGCCTGTCAGGATGGGGGTCCTCGTCAAAGGGATGCACACGCACATCAACGTGGACTCCACTCACATATGATCGACATGAAGGGACATGTTTTCAATAGTGCTACGCTGCAACTGAAAGTGGATTGTTGCAACCCGAGACGCAATAAATGGTCTTAAATTGGCCTTAGGCTTAAACCAAGATGAAGACTTTCAGAACCATGAATTCAATTGTTATGTGAGGCAAACTCAAGGCATTGGTCCGGCGTTTCTGGAGCCCTTGCAGTAAGGACCTCGTGATATCAGCCTCATTGGCAGAGGACCACCATAATTCAAACAACTATCCCACACGAGCGTTCTCTTCTCGTGAACTGGTTTCTAATTAGAATTCCACAACTAGACCCTAGTTCACCGAGCTCCCACACCCTTCATCCATCTAGGTCACAACTTCAGTGGCAACATACAACGCATCAAAGTGCTCATTACAATTCCTAAAGGCCTGCCAGAAGCTACTTCCACATCCCTACCAGCACCCCAAGGACCCCATTTAATTCTCCGTTGACCGAATCAGCTGGCCTTCGGGGTCCCATGAACTCGAACGCACCTCTTTAAAAAGCCATCAACGTTCACGTTCACAAATAGGGTGCCATACGCGCCCGAACTTGACGTCAAAAGTTTCGCATTATTTTCGATTTCGGCTTCCTCTCCAAACAGCCAGCCAGTCCTTAATGTTTGTAATCTAATTTACATAGCCTGCCCCAGCGGCCCATCACCGTGGCCAGGACATATGTATAATTCATACCTTCTCCTTGCCCCCCCGGGCTCCGCATGAAGATGGTGTGCGCTATTAATCAAAATGACACTGAACGGTGCGGCATGGCAGAGTGTCAGCTCGCATCGCTCCATCTAAGGTCCCCCATCGACCTTCCCGGTGTGAGTGCCCGCATGTGATATGCTTTTTTGACAAATAAAACCGAGCCAAGCCGCTCACTTCGGGGAATAACCCAACCGAGTCCCTTATCGAATAAATATCGTGTGAAATCCAGCAGCACACCTCTGACCTTTATCTAAACACTGGACGGATGAGAGATGGACGAAATCGGGAAAAAAAATCTGCCGTATCGGTGTGCCATGCCCTGGTCGTTGGCGGAACTCAATGCCGCACCCTTTCCATGCTGATCCGTCTGTTGGCAGAGCTAGGAAATAATTTTTGACGACACGCCTCAATAGGGGATACATCAATCGCACTCTGTTTGCCGAGGTTTTCTTGGCTCAAGTGTGCGTTCGCATCGTACCTGCCTACCCCCAGGGTGGGGGGAATGTTAACAGCGACCTGATTGAACCCGTCAGCCGGGGGAATACAGCAGCCCCGAGGCGGGCGGACGGGCAGCCAAACGTATCTCATTAAATGTTTAAGGTGGAAATTCGGGATGCGGTTTCGCTGCCAGGAAGCCCCGCACACGTGTGTGAGAAATTGAATTATATGAAGGCGGTTTTTGAAGTGAATTAAGGATGAATGTTCTGTGACGAATTTAATTATCGTTGCCAGCTGCGAGAGTGGTGTATTGAAATTTCGATTAAAATTAAATCTCAGCCGGATGATGGGCTGATGGGTGGCAGTCGGCTTAGCTGCACGAACATCAGCAGCCCGAAATTACAGCTCCGAAATTACAACAATGGCCACTTACGCATGCATTGGTTGCGACATTTTGTGGTTTTACTTATGCCACACGACACAACTTAAGCGTGTCGGAATTCCTGCTCGCAGCAACGGGGAACCATCTGCCACTTAATAATCTCATGAACAGAATTCAACATCTTTGGAAGTTGTAATCGCTATTATTTGACTTCTAAAAAAGGAACAGACTAACTTTTAGATGCATAAATGCTTTAACATATATACGACGCTTCCAACTTCTCAGTGATTGTTTCGATCCAGCGGTGTTGACTGATTGCATCGTATAACTGAATATATTTTCGGGACTTGCCAGTTTAGTCCTGTCCCCCGCATTGGAACATTCCGTGCTCCGTATCCTTTCAAGAGCTTTGCTTGGCATTTGAATAAATACTTGAGGAAGCTGCCGTGCTGCGAATGCTGGTAGTTATAGTCCTCTATCTGCCTTGATGTCCAAGGTTCTATGATTGGTATGAGTTTGTGGGTCTTCCTTTCCTGGAGTCTGTCCACCAGTCTCGCCACAGCGCTTTTGATGGATCTTATAAACTTTTTCTCTTGAAGATTTTCGATTCGCAGAAGATACACCCCTTGCATTTCGTTTGTGTTAATGTCTACCATATCGGCTAGAACGCAAACTGCTTCTTCTGCGATAGTTCTGAAGCCACGCAGAGCCCGTGCACTGATGCCATCTTCCTTTTTTATTGTTCCACTACAAGTGCTACCGCTCAAACCGGGGCAGCCTTGAACAGTAACCTTCTTGCTCGGTACTTGACATAGGTCTTAAAGCTCTGCCTGTTCACCCCGTTCATATCGAAGACAGAGCTGCAAGCGGTCATCGAATCACTAAAAAAGAAAAAGTCAGTTGGAATCGACGGGATCTCGAACATTGTGCTAAGCCATCTCCCCCTAGATGTGGTTAATATGTACACTATCCTGTTTAGCGATTGTGCAACCCATATCCAAGCGAGGTAAAGATTCTTCGAATCCGTTCAACCTCCGAACATCAGTAAGGTATTCGAGAAGGTGATAAATAGAGCTCTGATCACCTGGACAGAGGACAAACATATTATTCCGGATAACCAATTCGGTTTCAAAGTGGGGCATGACACTATTCATGCCGCGTCGAAACTGGTGTCGGATATCCAATGGAACAAGAGCCAGAAACAATGTACGGGTGCCTGCCTGATTGACCTGGAGGAGGCCTTCGACACCGTATGGTTAGAAGGACTTTTTTACAAGCTCAATGGCTAGGCATTAGTAAACCACTGCTGTACCTACTGTGTAACAAGCTTACTGGTAGAAGGTGCGTCGTCAAGAATGGCAATGTGACCTCTGCAGGTATATTTGAAGTAAAACATGGTCTCCAACAGGGTGCCGTTAATTCGCCGATCCTGTTCAACATTTGCTTGAGCGATCTGATAAGTTCTCTTCCTCATGTTATTGCGTACGCCGACGACTTGATTGTGTACAAATCAGGTAAAAAGATCGAGGACATCACTACTCTCGCGCAGGGTGACTTCGACTCATTCATGTTCAAGTTGCGATGACTGGAAGTTGAATATCAACTTAAAGAAGTCGAAAACCATACTGTTCAGGACCCCGTTGTATAAGGCTTCGGCGGATACGAAAAAAAATTGGCGAAAGTTCTCAATTCGTGGGCGTCACGGGCAACCACTGGAGCAAAGGACTGTAGTCCTGGGGATCTGGCTAGATCAATATCTATATTTTAACAAACATGCAGATGCTGCCCTAGCCCGAGGCGCTTTCGCTCTTACAAAGAGACTGTTTTACAAGAGCCAACTCGATGCGAGGGTGAAGGTAATCTGCTACATGGCCCTCATCCGGCTAATGCTCACCTATGGCTGTCCCGTGTGGTTCAACGTGAGTGCAAGCTTGATAGAAAAGATTCGGGTGTTTGAGAGGGCTTGTCTTAGGGCTTGCCTTCGCCTTTACAGAACACCGGAATCCCAGTACAAAAAAATTTTACTCCAATGAGGTATTATACAACGGGGCGAACCTGATACGAGTGGACAATATCCTGGTGAAGACAATTCGAGGTCATACTGCCAGAGCGATGAACTCGATCAATAACTTGATCTCGGGGGCTTACTACCACAATCCTCAGTACCATGAAATTGTACGTCATAATGGCTTCGTCCCCCCAGAAGCATTCCTCCATTTTGACAAGCACGGTCTGATACAAGACAAGAATCCGGTACCGCTTCTCTTTCACATCCCCCGTTCAACTGTGGATGGGCGACTCAACCACGTCCGGTCCGTCGCACAACGAGCTGAGGAGGGTCTCCTCCGGTTCAGTACAGCGGTATCGAGTCGGGATGTGCGTTATATTGCTATGCAACATCGAAAGTTCTGGTGGCTGGGGAGCGAGGGAACTCCAGAGTCGAACCCTTTAGACCTTGGGTAGAGAGGGTAGTGCGTATCCCCTTATGGGGCGCAGTCGATCAAAATCCATCAGCTGCAACCTATGGCTCGACTGTAGACGAAATATTCAGCCTAGGGCAAATAATGGAGCCGACTAACTGGAGGAAACCGCATACGACAGCATTAATCGCTAGTACCATTTCCATGCGATGGCCAAATTCGGGATTCCGAAAAAAAAGATCCGGTTGTGTCGCACCACGCTAACACATGCTCAATAATGCTCAATCAGGTGCTGGTACACGTCAGTCTCCACAAGTCAGCCCGACTGTTGGGTTACGCATTTGACATCGTGTCGCAGTAGAAGCATATACGGCAACTGAAGAACAGACGAAACGAGCTGAGCGCCTTGGAGTTTGTCTACCTCGAGGCAAACGGGAACTCCACGAACGACGTCTTAGTGGAGATCGGACGTAGAATCGTCCATGGCCACCGATGGCACTTCAATTTGTCGAAACAACTGGACTCAAAACTCCTGACACGAAAGACCAAGATCATGCTCCTACAAAACACTTATTCTGCCAATCCTGCTAATGGAACCGAAAGCTGGACGATAAGTACAACTGGAGAGCTGATTCTTTCTTGGTGCCTTCGAAAGAAAAATTCATCGTTGGATATATGGTCCTTTCATATATGTGGAAGGATAGAGCGCATGGACACCAATACTCCGACCAAGAGGTCCGCGGCTTCTGGTTCGGAAAGGAGAGGGAACCGGAACCTCCGGACCAAGTCATCACTGCCGCAAGTAAGCTTGGATTAAAGCAGCGTGTCCACCGTCGTCTATGGAAGCCAGCCGTAGCTCAAACTCTGACCCACACTGGTCGCATGTCTTAGAAGTAATATACCTACCGTTTTGTGATTGAGTTAAATTCCATGCGAACGACTGTTTAAAATGATTAAAATTACTCGTTTCATCACCTTTTTGTCGATCATTGCCGTCTTAACGACGTTGAATTCCTGTCAAAAGGTAATTTAGAGAAGCAGTCGCCTCTGCATTTCCTGTCAGAACTAAAACAGCGGTGAACTGTCCAAAATTCGTATTTTACTGGCATTGCCGCATCGTGTTTGAATTCGTTTCATGAAAAGTGATGTGTATTGACTCCATTTGAATTACTGCTTCGGCTTAATTGCTGTCCCAAGGCGACGCACCTTTTGTGCACTTGGGTGTGTATACTAAGAGCACCATCCCGCATGAAGTCTCTTCGTAATTAACAACGCCAGCAGCTAAACGATAAATACACCTTATTCACACCTCCATGGATCGTCCTTCTCAAAAATTAAACCACGAAATTGCACGCAATACTTCCTTATGCTGCACCAGCCACCACATATAATTAATCAAAGACTTAAGGAAAATGGAGAAAAAGGAACAAAGTTAATAAAAACAAGAACCAACGGCACTCACTCCTTTCATCGGACCACAATGTGCAGCAAAGAATAAGTTGGGTCGTGGGTGCTTTTCTCTTAGTACGGATACCCGACACGATAATTTTTAATTATTTCTCATTAAAAAATCAAGCAACTCCTTTGTGTAACCGCATCGTTCAGTGAGGGCTCTTGTGATGCACGGGCGTGGGTGAGTGTTTTTTTTTTTTCTTAATGGTAGTGGTGGAGTTATGCTTAGAGGTGAACCATAAAGTGTTCGAACGAATGTAGGATGATGTTTTCTCGCTTTTCTCCCAAGTCTTCCGCGGAGCCTGACGGGGAGCGTGCGTTGGATGGTGCACCTTCCGAATGCACGTAATTATAATAAGGCGGTGCAAAAAAAAAAACCGAAAGGAATGATTAACCACGGAATACATAATCACTTTTTTTCTGCCGAGCAGAGGAGTTCGTTCAAGAACAGGAATACTCCTCGCTTAACTAAAACTCGGCTTGCATCCCAAGTGAATGGGGGAACAACGCCGCGTGAGAAATATTATTCAGCCGAACCCGGAGCAGATGATAAAGCAGTCTAGTGGTCTGCTTTAGCTGTCAAACTTAGGACAGCACTTGTGCTACTCCTTGTGCGAGTTTCACGGTCATGTCGTGTGTTGGCCATAAAATATGTGCTTTAGATTAGTTCAGCTGCATGATATTTTCGAAATCGAAGAGCCGCACTAAGCGCTCACACCTCTGCAGTTAAACTGGGTTTTTTATTGCCCTTGTGGGTGCGTAATCAGAAAGTTGGTGGATTTGGTGCGGAAGCTTCTTTATGGCTTCTTTTTTATTACCTGGGCACTTCATAATTCATTCAGTTTTTTCGTTTATTTTTTGAGTTCATATCTGGCAGTCCATGCCATGGGCTTAGCCAGCACGTGGGCACATGGGCTTATTTTTTGTTAGTTTTGGTGACGATTCGTGTTTTGACTTAAGACAGAGAAGGCGCACTGGGGAAGCCAATGTCATTAGTTTATGAGAGTGAGACTGCATCATATTAATACTTCCTCTGTGAGGCGGTGTTGCAGCGGGTATGTGGTCCCTGGAACGTCCTTTCTAACGCATGCCTCCATCCCCCTCGAGCCACAGACAATGCCTTGGGATCGCAAAAGCATAGAAACTGTTTTTCCAATCTCCGCCACTTGGAGCCGGAAGAAAACCGAAGCTCTCCTGCACTCGTGAGAGGACGGAAGTGTGCTTAGCGTGAGTGGATGCTGTTGAAGTTGTCCTTGTCCATTTCAGACCTTAGGCGCCATTCCGTTGGAAGTCTAATTTCAGCTATTGTTGGGCACTCCTAAAGGTAGGGGAAATGAGTACCATTGTATACGTGTAGGCAATTGCAAAGTCGATTTTGGAAGTATGGGCTTCTGTTATAACTGGTGGGCCCAACACCACAGACAGAGTTTCAAACGAAATATCCTTTTGTCTCCGGCCTGTTATGTCGATACAGGCCGGAGTGGATCTGGTGGCTTCCAGCAAGCCTCTGCGGTTGGGACGATCTTTATCTAGCTGCCTCCAATTATGCAACTAATTGAGTGCGTCATCGATTTGAGTATCGCCTGAAGTAGTACTGGTCATGCGCTCTAGCTCCAGCCCAGAGCATAGGCTGAACGGAGAATTATTCCTTCCAAGGACCAAGTGCTTCTTCGAATATAATTCTTTATGGAAAGCAAGGTCAAATGTTCCTCCCCACAAGACTGGCGGTACATTGCCATTGTGAACCTGGTTCAAGACTAATAAGTACCTCCTGCCATACGCCTCAAGTTAAATAAGACACTTGAGCCATGGGCATCTCCAATTTGGCACTCCCTCTGCCTCAACCACACACCAGCGCTTCTGTGTAACCTCCACTGAGAGCAGCCTCTTAAAAAGTAAGAAATTCCTTTCATAAATTCGATTACATCATTCTGTGAACTGACTAAATACCCACATGTCCCCCCAAACCTCATTTAAGCGTCGAACCAATTACTGACTGCGAAATAAATTAAAAATCCCTCTCCGGAGGCGTTTACACAATAACTACCAGGCCGTGAATCAAAGTAGGACCGCGACCAGATTAGGCCAGCATCCCCATCGTCAACCACATCCAATTCAGACACTTGCTTCGCTGTATCCTTGGGTAATTTATTCATCCTGCTTGAGGGGGGCGAGAAAGGCGACAGAAAAGGAACACAAACTAATCCAGATAGAGCCGTCCAACTCTAACAAGAGTCCGCAAGGAGAAATTAAATCAAATCCCCCAGAGTCGACTTCGCCAGTCTACGCCAGCCCCACACCACCACCCGCCGCGGCACAACATCCAACCGAAGTTGTTAACTAAAAATGATTCACTCAATAAAAGTCGGTCCGTTCGCTTGGCTGTTGCCATTCGCTCCTATTCATGGCAAACAATGGCCAGCAGCCTTGCAGTGATGTTTCATTTTCAGTTTTCGCCTTACCTCGACGAGCTGGGAGCACGAAAAAGCGGACACCCTTGAGTGCCGCAACCACTTGAGCGAGGAAAAACGAAAAAATCAATTTAAATTCAGCAAAATATACGCTGTTGAACGAACAAAGTGTAAATTGAGTGATTGAAGTGAGTGAACAAAGTGCGGCATAGTTGCATGTGGGTCGAATGTGTGTGCTGGGGCGAGGGGGTGTGTCTAGGAAATTCAATAAATATGTTAAACGAACATTAAAGGGCGCACATAATTCAGTGTTCAAAAAAAAAACTTAAAGAAGCCAAGGAATGGGGCCCGTGCGCAGGAGACACCTTATTTGCCCACTGCACCACAGCACAAACTTGATAAGTTCGGAGCATAAAACAGTATAATCACTGTGTTCTTGACCAACTCTCGCAATGGTCTGGAAATGAGAGGCCGAGGTGAGATTTCTTCGAGCTGTTGTGGGAGTTACTCGCCGTGATAGGGTGAGAAGCACGGCAATGAGCGAGGAATTCAATGTTGAGCAGCTCCTTCTCCGAAGGGTGTGAGCGTGAGCCCTCCATCGTTGACGGTTTTGGACACGCTACTTCTAGTCATCAATATCAAGCTTCCTTGATAGTTCAGTCTTCGATTGCTTTTCGAACCAGTTTGCTCGGCTTTGAAGACACTGCTCGCTGCAGCATTGCTTGCGATCAAGGTTGTCAATCCAGTGCAGTCGACAAATGTTTACCTTACCTACTTCCACATCTCTACATAGCTGGAAGAGGTAGCAATTGGATCTTATTCTCCGAAGGGCAACGGCAATGTTTCGACAGTGTGGTCACGTGGCACGAATGTCCCCACCATTACGTCTTCTCAGGGTAGTCTTGAATGCAACTCCATCGGTTAGGAGACCACTTTGCAGAGTGTATCACTTGAGCATTGCTCCTGATGAGTTAGAATCGATGGTTGAATCTCGGGTGGTCTGGAGATTTCTCGTGCCTGGCCATGAAGGCAAGATTTAAACGAACTCATTCCAGGTCAGGATTGTAAACTTATGAATCTGAATCAATCATCTCGGCATCAGAGAGAGGGAAGATTATGTTCTGTTAGCTAACTGGATAGAGGGGCAGATACGTAAGCCACGTCCCAGTTAGGCGGTGATGGATACATTGTCATGCTATTAGGGAGAATGTATCCTCTTCACACCCAACTCTAACTTCCACTCGTGAGAGAACAATAGCACACACAACACGAGTGGTTGCTGATAAGCTAGGTCCTAGCCCTCCACGGGTTGTAGCGCCACTCATATTATTATTATGTTAACACCCATATCGAACCCGTCATGTCAGTGTGTTGCCCGGCTATGCTTAAGTCGTAATAAACCTGGAAATGGAGGTGAGGAGATTTTGGAGAAAACATCTTGGAAGTCCTTGTAAGAAGGGTTCTCCCAGAGTTGTGTACCTCAACTGGAAGAGATTGTGGCTGGGGTAGATGTAGTGAGGAGTATCCTCATTGTCCACGTCGCCACAGCCTCTGCATATATCCTTCGACGGGGACAACAGATAAACAAATCACGAAATAGAGACACAAAAATAAAACCCACAACTTTTATAACGTGCCACACATGTGGCTTCGTTGACAGCTTGAATATAAAGAGACCGATGGACGAAAGCAAGTCTGATAGGCCGAAAGGATCGGTACGAAAACCGGGACGAACCGTTGTCGGTGCTGCCAAATTTGCTTGCGTTTCACATAAACTAAATGACAATAAAATTACGCAAACAATTACAGATCTTTACTGATCGACTGCTCTTTCTCGTCCTCTTTCTTTTTTCTGATATGTGCCGTCACAGAGGATGCACACACATATGCATATACATATACATTCATTTCTTAACAAGTCCCATTTCCATTTTATAGTACTTCAGATAAGTATGGCCAGTTGGTGCATCAGCTAACATCGCTAGCAACTTCTTGCCACACTGATGGAGTTTGTCGGTTCTTGCATTGTTCAACATGGGCCACAGCATCCGAGTGATCTCGCAGATGATTCGAATACTACACCATTCAGTGGCTTCCTATCAGATCGTGTCATCTACTTTTTTTCTTGACAGCGGCAAGAGGTGGTTTGACGCATAAGATTGCCTTGGATGGGTAGGTTTCGGCACCTTCTATGGCAAGTTCATGCGCTCCTTCATTGCCGACTATATCCTTATGACAGGGGTCACAGCCTAGACCAATCGAGTGCTGCGCGCTGCGAACCTTGAGCTCTTTGCAGTAGCCTGTGATCAGCGTGGAATTGATTCCGGTGGTATTTACAACGTCGATATCATTCTGACCGCTTTCTTGACTGTCAGACCTACCTGCCGTAATGAGGGATTTGATGAAGCAGTGAATGTTTATCAATTCGGAGAAAATGCCAGCGCCTGTGCTTTTTTGCATCTTTGATTCATCTGTATATACGTGGATGATCGAATTGTTAATCGGTTCATTTGTGTTCCACTCCTCTCTTGTTGGAAAACAACACCGGGAGGGGGTTTCGAAGACAAGGATCGAGGGAGTGTAGTTGCTGTAACTTTGTATATTTGTAGTCGATCTAGTAAACTTGCGTGTGCTGTGGAATTTGGCTGATCCTAATGGCGCTCATTGCAGCAGTAATCTGTATTTAGAAGTCAAGTGGAAGAAGGTCTAGGAAAACTTCTAAGAAATTGCTCAGGGATGCAAGTCGAGGAATAAAAAGTGACCTGTTAGGATGCCTAGGTTGCCCTTGCTCATCTTGATACATGCCTCAAACCTTTTCCGGTTATATTGCCTAAAATTTTCTTGGCTTACTTTATGCCATGAGCGTTGTTCCAGGTTTTTGTCCGGTTCCTTCTTTCTAGTTCCCTCAATTCTTCTCTGAGGACATGATCTCTTACAGCGCAGAATGATACGGGGTCTGTGAAGGGCTCCGATTCTCGTTTCCTAGCTACAGTGTCGGTCATTTCATTGCTTTTTATCCAGCAGAGTTGTACTTTGTTTCTCAAACTCATTGATGTGAGTTTCTATAGGCCTTTCCACACAAGCTTAGATTTGATGATGTATGAGTCTATTGCCATGATAGAAGCTCGACTGTCCGACACTGTTGCTACGTGTTGAAAGAGTATGGTTCGTTTGCCCATGGATACGTTTCATTTTGTCCTGGCTCCGAATACCACTGCTCCAGTTCCTTCATCGATTCTTGATCCGTTTGTACAGCTGCTCAGTTTGTGGGCTATGGATTCATTGCTCCAGTGTATTTTAGAGCTGAGCTTAACTCTCAAGAAAGGTCAGATCAGATTAGTTACATCAATCTGGACACGCGCTTTCCCAAGCTTTGGTATTTGCTGTTTCTGAAACATGAACACGTTCAACACAGTCTCGGCTTGTTTCGCCAAATTTCAGTGGTTGATGCCCCCCCCACCCCATATTCAGAGTTTAAGCAGGTATGAGGCCAAAATGAAACTTCACATGTTGGACAAAGTTCAATTTGATTACGGGCGTTCGCAATTTAAATAAATTCCACCCCAAATACATCTCCATAATGTCCTGCCTGCGCCCTCATTCCGCATTCCGACTTAACCGACATAAAAATCCCACTAAGGTCACTTGACGAGAGAAAAGGGAAAAAAAGAGAGAAAGGAGCGAGAAGAAAGAGTCATAAAAGCCAAAAGCTTCAATATATTATAATGCGATGCCAATGCAAATGAGTTCAATATTCCGCTACAAGGACAGCCAGGACGAAGATAAGCGAAGGAGGGAATGCAAAGTATAAGGATAATCCGTTAACGATTTTCTATTCCAGCAGTAATAAAATCAAAGTGTCCGCCCTCCCCTCCCCCATCCGATTCGGGTCGGAGTTTGCTGGAACGGTCAGCATCTCATCATAAATACGAGGGCGCTCCCAACTCACCCACGTCGGCGGCGATACACATTTCAAGTAATCCAAAGGTGCCTCACTGATGACGCCTAGATGAGTGTCATATCCGATCAATTCATAAGCTGCAGGAGCGAAGCACCAGGGGAGTGTACTTGCTGTGAATTGGTTTTCTTCGTAGTAATCCTCGATTGGGATTAGTGAGGGAAAAGTTTTTCCTTTCACACCGAACACAACGAGGGAGTATCAAGGACCTATTCCGCTGGGAGTCGAAACTCATCCGAGCGTCTCCTCGCTTGTTCCCGAAAAATAAACACGTCAAGGAACAGTGCTATGAAAAGAATGTAATCGCCGGGTTTGCGGCTGATTCGTGGCATGTTGTACGTGCTTTGTTGTTTGTTTTCCCGGTACTTTTTGTCGACTTTCCCTTGTCTGCTCCTTCTGCCCGACAAAAGAGAACACGAGCTCAACTCCCCCTCTCGTGAGATGAAATATTTAAGACGAACATGTAAACGGCATTCTACGCTCATCTACTTTTCGTGTTCATCGCCATGATGGAGGTTCATAAATGCCATCGTCGCCATGTCTGCACTGTTTGCTCTCGCTCTTAAAGCTGAACGAAAAATACCCCCTCACACCGAGGACAATGAATTAAAATGAGAAAATCAAGGGATATCGACGACTTTAACTGCAGTATGTCAAGCGAGTGCCATGCGGGAAAACTATCACCGACCCGAGAGACGCCCAGTGGAGGGGCATAGAAGTGGATTCCATTGGATTAACATTAAGCGTTTAATGGATTCCCCATCGGCCACGTGAATAGCTTTGCAAGCAGTTCATGACAATGTGCTCCAGTCGGTTGACAGGCCTTACGGAGTAATCCTCTCCTTGGATCGTAATCACAAGAAGATTGAGGAATAACTTCGTGTTAGTGGAGCGGTTGAACGAAGAGTAGTGTGTGCTCTCCGTGGACAATGCTCTCGCCACGTGGATTATTTTGTCAGCCACGTCGAGTGTCGGTTCTTCCTTGTGGAGTAATAAGTTCCCGAAAAATGGTAAAGTGATTAATCCACAGCTGTCATGTGAGTCGTTAGGGAATGCCCTTAAATGCTCTTAGTGTTCGATACTGCGAGCAGTAGCTTTAAATGAAGTACACAGAGCCTATTTGCTGTCTGGCATGATAACCATGGATGCTTGTGTGCCACCAAAGTCCACTCAAGACGCTTTACGAGCACACTGTGATCGACTTAATCGCCTACTGATGCCTTCATCATCGAAATGCACGATCAACAGAAAATATGGCTGCCGGCAGTGAAAGGGTTGAAGCAAATCCAATCGATTTCTTTTTGATTTCTACGACTACGAGCCTGTGGGTGCGCAACGCAGCAGATGATGCCCGCATATAATATGGCATACACAAGCGAAAATAGAGCTCAACCAAGTAGTTGTGCGAAACTAGAAGCAAGTAGCCAACGATCTGGAGAGCTGGAGAGGCTTGTCCGCTAAGGCAGAGGTCCACTCTGATCTTGCTTGTTCGAGAAGGACAGAAAGACCGAACCTCCGGTATGAATGCCAAGTTATCGCGGACGCAAGACAGCTTAGTCTTGATGCCTGGAAGCGGATCCATGACCGTCATCGATGGAAGACAGCTACAGTTTAGATTCAAACACTCCATGGGTTCATTGATTTCGTTTAAGTGGTATAGATTTCTGTTATTTGACTTTGTTTTCTTGATCATGTGACAATTCTCCAATGCTGCCAGACCTCGCACATTCCCCACAAATTTCTCAATGCAGGTGTGCAAATAAATAACAGCAACCAAGGACATGCTCCAGTGGCACAGGAGCATTTGCGTGGCAAGCAGTGGCAACCTGACCAACAACAGCATCTTCGAGAGACGCGAAGGTAGACTTGCGAGCACATCGATATCGGAGCTGAATGGCCGATCTTTTCCTCGATACAAATTAAGATTTGCAATTTTTGATGGCACATCCTTGCACACCGAACTTCGTAGCGCTCCCATCCTTTGGTTTTCTAGAAACCGTGATCGTCGGCAAGCCTTTGCAGATGACGGACTCTAGCAGAAGCCTGCGACGCTGAGCAGTGAAGGAATCCTGGTCTGACTTGTGTGGCCACGATAGGTTATCACAATCCTACCAAGGGCTTGGGGAAAAATGAGCCCAGTGCGGAATATGTTCCACATTCCAACAGGAAGGGACACAAAAACCGTAGAGTGCAAATATTGACAGAATCCGACGTAATTAGGGATGAACCGGGGTGCTTCTAATAGTACTCACCAAAGGGAAGAGTTCTACATATAATACTCGAGATGAGCCCAATTTATGGACGTAGAGCAGTCGAATCAAGGCGATCGTTTCCTTCGATTCCAGTGGCATTATCGACGAGGACAAGCTCCTCAAGGCTCAAAATTCAAAACCGCCCAATGTTCCACCTCACGTTCCCCGGCATTCCACTGACCACACACAGATCTCTTAATTCCACTTCCGCCACAAACAAACCGACGACGCCACGCGCTGACTCATCCGGAACCAATTCGCAAATCAGTGGAAAGATTTTATTAATTTCCCACTCACCTGGTGCTTGGTATCTAAATTTGTCCCAAGCTCTTATCGTCCACACAAAAAATTTAATTTTAGGAGTTCCGAGAAATCCGCCTTGTCTCCCGCCCAAGCGAAGCGAAGAATATTTTCTAATACGGGGGCGATATCTTGATCCGATTGATAAGCGTTTGATTAATTCAGCGCGGAGGAATGAATTTATGGCTACTAGATAGCTGAGATATTTATCAGCAGTCTCTCCGAGTATATAATAGCTTCCTAATGACTGAGTGGTCATCAGTGGCAGTGAAAGTACCGTCAGAAGTGCGCAACAAAGTCGTCAAGTCATGAATCTAATCAGTCGCGTTTTCCTTCTCTCCGTGTGCGTGTTCACGGTAAGTGCTGTGCTGGCAGTTTGCCATTGAATTGCGAATTATTGCTGAACTCTCTCTCTCTCTCCAGGTGTGCGCCTTACCCAATTTGGGCAACTTGCACGAACTGCAGGATAAACTGATCCACACATTGGCTGCCAACAGCACCGGCAACAGCACCGTCGGTAACAACACCCAAAACAACTGCTCCTTGCCCGGCAACAACACCGGCGCTGGCAACAACACAGGCAACGGCAACTGCTCCATTATAGTGCCCGGCAACAACAATACCAGCAATGGAACCCAGTTCAGCTGCATTGAAAGCTACAGCATTCAGATGGACAAGATCAACGCGGAGACAGTGGGCAAGAGCGAGGAGTGTTCCCTAACCGCCAGACTGGCCTTGGCCTCGATGAACGAAAGTGTCGCCCAGGCACAGCAAAGCGTCAATAGACAATCGATGGACTTGCGTATGAGGCTCGCCGGTTGCTCAAGGCAAATGTCCAGTGAAGCAATTTTCCAATGTTACACTAAGACGGTAAGCGATTGAAAAATTCCACCAAATTGCCGCCTCGAGCTTATCCTCTTTTTGCAGTTTGATGAAAACTTGGGCAACTTGAACAACATCACCGTGCAGTCACAGGTGGCGTCAGCCGCCCTCTCTGGCTATGAGTACGAAGTCGAGATCACCACTCAGGCGTGTGTCGGCAAGGTGCTTGTCGACAGCAAGAGCAAGTCTAGCGCTGCATCCAATGAGTTGCAGGTGTGCATGCAGAGCGGAAACAGCACCCAATCCGGAGTGAAACCAGTGCCTTATTATCTGCCATAAATTGCCAAATTACCATTCCGAGGATGTGAAGAAATAAAATATTGAGCAAATGATTTCGAAGTTTTGACTTTTTACGCAATTCTGGAGATCCATCAGCTGCAGCTGTTGAGATGAGTGGTCTTCTTTTGTTCGGACTCCACAATCGACTGATTGTTAACGTGAAACTTCCACCTTAGAAGGACGTAGAAATTCTCCTTGACAACATAGGGATGCGAGTGTTATCGAATTGGGTCTGCTGGGCATGTGGACTACGTTACTACAACCAGTTTAATTTTTGCATAAATCATCCTCCAGGCACCCATTCGATGGTTTTACTCTCAAACAACTCCTCCTGTCTAGTCAGTCGATAAAACGTTAAAGATCCAGAAAAGGCCGGTAAAGGAGAGGACCAGAAACACTACCTTGCGGTACTTCAGCTTTAACGTCCTCGATCCGTCTGTGAAGATACGCCCTCAATCCGATCTGGAGGGAATGCTGGTGCAGAATCTCGACTCGAACCTAGCTTGGGTTAACAGGGAATCGGTGTCGTTAAGGTGGAAGTAATATTGACCGATGGTAAGTTCGGATCACAGACGGAGTATTTTCAGTCTCAGGGCTGTGCTGCCATTGATCTCCCAGAGAGCTATGTAACTAGTAGTCTTCTTCTAGTTTCTGCGAGGGCGGGGCATGTAGCCCTTAAGCCCGACTGACTATATAGACACTAGACTCATTGGTCGGAGGGTTGCCTTTGGTACAACTTCAGCCTGGAATGAACCGCAATGGTTCGGTAGACGGAGGATTAATGAGATTTCTTGCAAGCAAGCAATATTCCTTTGTGAGAAAGAGTCTACCAACCCCCGAGTTCCGCATATGATGGAATCAGCTGAAAAATGGGTAGAGATTTGCTCATTTGCAACGACCGTGCAGAATAAGCTAAGAAGACTCGAAAGACCAAGGAAATCCGAATCCATAGAGTACGGAGCACAATATATGCTAACCAGCCCCGGGCAGTACGGCAGTTCTGCGGGGAGAGTGGTAGACGTGTTCAGGGTGTGGGTAGTACTAAGGCGTATTCCCAAAATCGAGTAGCTACTTGGGTTTTTTCCGAGAGTGCCTTCGAGAATTCCCTTAACCTTGGACGCAACCAACAAAAAAAAAGACGCCAGTGCCATATGATCGTGTTTCATCCAAACAAAGCTGACAAGTTAATGAATTTTATTTAAAATTGCTCCGTGACTTCGACCATTTTACGCTCCTGTTATTAGACCGACTGAACAGCCCAACGTTTCGCATCGATTTCACGCTATGGGACATCAGGCGACTTACCCTCGTGCGCAGAATGCGTATTGAGGAAAACGACGAAGAGAGCGTCATTACTGCCAGCAGCCCGTTGAGCATACATATTTCGATTTGGTTCGCTTAGTTCATCGCAAGTAATTCCCTGAAGGTCACTTAAGCTTGTGCAATACGTTGAAGCGTTTCTCTGCATTTAAAACAACAATCATCGCTTATGACTCGCAATGGTGTCCTTGCACCTCGAATGGCAACCTTGATGGAGACGAATTAGTCATACGACCGGAAAAAGTATTGCGCGCTGCAATTAAAACGTCGGAATATCATTCTCCTCTCTGTGCTTGCCATTGCATATGATATACGCTTTGTTTTCATTTCTTTATTTTTCTCTGCGCTTTTGTGTGTATTTTTTTTTTTTTTGTACCGCCTCCAGTCGCCTGTGTTTGTTCTAAAACTATGCAGACAATTTCATAAAATTTCATTTCAACCCTCACACACATTGTATTCGTTTTTTCATTTTTTGGCAGGAAAACTAATTTTCGAGTCGGGAGCACTAAAGTATAAAAACGTTATGAATGGCAAATGGCTGGACGAACAGAAAAAGATGTCGGTGGCCAACGGATTCCTATTAAACTTTGGCGTTGCCTCTGTGCACGGATTTTAACTGCCTTGAATAAGGTCAAAATGACTGGTGTGAAGTGGCAATGAGGCAAAAAATTCATTCATTTTTGGGTGTACCCTTGGTTTGCAAAATGAAGTGGTGAACTTTTTGGAATTTCTATTTTTTTTTTTGGGAAAGAGTAATGCTGGGGGTTTTTTTTCGTCTCTGGTTTTTGTTTGCCTAATGAAGTGCTGCAGCTCTTTGATGCATAGTCTACTAAGGGAGGCAGGAGACGTGTGTACGAAAGACGAACTGATTCCGGTTTCATTGGATCACACTTTTTCTAGTGGATTTTGAGGAATTAATCGTTTAGTTAATTACCGTTGATCAATTAATAAAATCTCAGGTCATCGTCCTATTGGACTATCTTTGATGGCAACAGAGTCCAAGATGGTTCACCTAGTCTGGGAATAACTTTTATAACAACTACTCGCACTGGCAGTGACTCTAATGAAGTGGAGCCATGAAGTATGAAAGATGGTAAAAATTCGTCATCGCCCGTTCAACTGTGGATGGGCGACTCAACTACGACCGTTCCGTCGCACGACGAGCCGAGGAGGGTCTCCTCCGCTTCAGTACGGCGGTATCAAGGCGAGATGTTCGGGATGTTGGATTGCAACATCAAAAATTCTGGTGGTTAGGGAGTGAGGGAACACCCTCGTCGAACCCTTTAGACCCGGGGTAGAGAAAGGGTAGTACAGATCCCCTTATGGGATGCAGTCGGTCTCTGTCTTGCAGCGGATAGATTGAAATCTATCTGCCGCAACCTACGGCCGACCTACATACTTAGCTTAGGGTGGTTTAAGGTAGAATAAAAAATAAAGGTACAAAAAAAAAAAAAAAAGTGTATTTATGTCTATATACATGTTATATGGATACCACTGTATATAGATGCATATATGTACATGATTTTGTATAGCTTTTTATACAAGACGTATGTATATATAAGTAGTGTAGGTAATAAGTTAGTTTGTAAGTCTAGTTAAGTTTTATTTAGTTTTAATTTTATTTTAAGGTAGAATTTAAGTTAGTATAATTTTCACACAAATGTTCAGTTAATAAGTTTTTTCAATTTTTCTTATTACATATTTTTTAAATATAATAATTTTTTTAAATATTATAAACAATATTTGTTAGGTTAAGTCGAAAGACATACTTTAAGATTAAGTTTAGCTTAGAGTGCCCGCCGAGGGCCAGTAAGTTTAAATATAATATCACTGTTCGTCCCAGCTAGTTTTAAGCATTTTTGTCTAGTAGATAAGTTTGTTATGAATTATAAAAATAAAAATGAAACTAAAAAAAAAAAAAAATAGTGGTAAAAATTCGGAGATTGAACTCCTCCGTCTTAGGAGCCGACACACTAACCCACATTGCTACGGGGACCGGGACGCAGTGTGGAATAGTTCAATTGGTTTGCTATTCCATTTGCAAAGGCTGCTCTTCGAAGGGGTTTGGTTCTTAATTTTAGAAGCAAGCAATGGAATATTACAAAAATGCCTCAAATACAGCAAGTTGGGACAGCACGACGCAATGTCGATGTCATCTGCGTAATCGTATAGTGGGTTGACTTGTAGAGACGGACGTGCCCCAGTATCAGATTGAAGAAGTCAGACAACAGCAGGAGATCCTCATATCGAACTGCACCGTGCACCGCGTATACGTTAGTGTGGTGCGCAACAAACGCATTAATTTCAACGAGATCCTAAATTCGGCCGTAGTTGCAGCGAATACTTCCTTGCGATAAATGCTGCCGTATACGGGCTTAAAATCGATTAAAAGGCGGGCGCAGATACTTGAAAGTCCATTACTTGCCCTCGAGTGAATATTGTTGAAATTCTGCATCAATGTGGATAAAACCGTTGATGGAGCTGTTGTTTATTTTTTAAATTATGCCTTAGTTCTTATTCGGACACAAGTCAAATTTTTGTTAAGTTTTGGCTAAATTGTTGTCATACTGCACAAATGGCTGCCAATTCAAAACTTGCCTTAACTCTGGGAAACCCTGTATTTGAGTTTGTAAACCAAAAGTTGCTATTTAACTTTGACCACGAGTATACTTACTTACTTATCAGGCCGGCGACCCATGGAGGGTCCTAGCCTGAGCAATTGCTGCCTTCCATCGTTGACGGTCCTGGGCACGCTGCTTCCAGTCATCAAGACCAAGCTGTCTTGCATCCGCGATTACTTGGTCTTTATACCGGAGATTCGGTCTTCCTCTCCTTCTCGAACCAGTAGGCTCGGATTCAAAGACCCTCTTTGCTGGAGCATTGTTGTCCATGCGCTCGATGTGGCCGAGCCAGTGCAGTCGACGGATTTTTGCCTTCCGGGCTACATCCACATGGCGGTTAAGTCTTCTCGCAGACGGGACCATATATCCGACATAGAAATTTTCTTTCGACGGTACCAAGAATCAGCTCTGCAGTTTTGTTTAGCGTCCAACTTTCGGCTCCATAGAGCAGGACTGGCAAAATAAGAGTTTTCTAGAGCATGATTTTGGTCATACGAGTTAGGAGTTTTTTTGTGACCACGAGTATGCTTTGAGTTATCCATCTGGAGAATGCATTTTCGAGTCACTTATGCGATCGCATTGAGTGGTAACACATGTAATGTTGCCTGCCAAGACTGAAATTGGCACTGGCTTGTCAGCTGTCAGAGCATAGACGTGTGATTTGACGGATAAACACACGATTGCCCAAGAGCTGCATGATACACAGAATACAAGGTAATATATTCTCGCGCCTTCACGTATTGCTATTTAGTCGCTATGAATGCAGAATTAACACCAGATGGTGCAAACGTGAAAAGCTTTGTTGAACGTGTAAGGTCCTACTTACAAGCAGATGATCAAGAGCACATATTCCCAATATATTCTTTAAATGTGATTCGCCCGAATAGCCACCCTATGCAATTTCATGATCATTTATACATAGTAAACAGTATACAACATTATTTGAATATGTTGTATTATGTTCCAGTTATTATCTCGCCCAAGAGCATTGACATTGTTCTTCGAATCGTGAGTTGCAATAAAGCTATTGTAAGCGCAACATTGCACTCACTTTGATGTCATGAGTTTTTCATTCATTAAGACTCCTATAAACGATGAACCAATATGGCAGCTGTTGCCTTCATGCCGAATTTTTGTGAATTACATGCTTCGTCAATGCATTGACTGTCCCACTATCAGGCGTTGCAGTTGCATACCGATATAACGCTCACCCATTACTCTCAGCAGCCAGTTAGTTATTTTTCAGTGAAAAATCCCCTTTTGCCAAGCAATTGATTATTCATTTCAAAAAGCAGTTGACACAGCAATAAGCCCATAACCTCATTTGAGAGAGGTCCATTAACCAGGCTCAGGGAAATCTGATTTGGCAACAGAACTTATTTACCGACTCGACCACAGACGATACAATTCTGTGGTTTCACTTAGATCGATTGGTTCACACCAGCCAGTCCATACACAGAAAGCTCAAACCGAAGAATAGGCAAGTAGCAAGTGGGTATGCATGCCATCACTAGGTCGATCCTCCTTGTGGTTGTGGCAGATGAGCTACAGATTTCAATGCTCTTGGTTTCGGTTAATTCAAATGAATCATTTATCCGGAGGCCTCAGCCCCTTTCCACCGCCCATGCCGCGTCGATTGTACGAGTGCTCATTGAATTCATTTATTTCATGTAGTTTTCCCATTGAATGGGGCTGGAGAGTGGGTTGAATTGCCTCACATGGGTGGGTGGGCAGGTTTTGTGGTTATTGCACGGATTTATTGATGGGGTTACTGACTCTTTAATGACAACGTGTTCCCATTCAAGTTCATATGCGGAATTGCGAAAATTATTGAAACTTCATGTGAATCATTTTAAATCTCCTCCAGTTCAATGAGCGGTTGCCGCAGGAACTGGGCCGAGGTCCACTCGGGACTGTATCGGCGCCAATATTATTAATATTATTCGGTTCAGTGATGCGTTAGTGGACACCGTTAAGAACACACTTGTTGAGGCCGCTGCACCATTCCTGAGCCGATTGATGTGCTTAACAAATTACCGATGAGGACGGTGTAAATTAGTGAATTCCTGAAAATGGAATGGAGACTTGATCTGATTCGGTTCGCATGCTTTTACTTGGAATTCGGGTTTTACGCAGTCTGCGACAACCGATGTGAGACGCAGTCCAGGTGGCGCCGGCAAGCTCAAACTGAGCAACTACCATGAAATTCAAGTGTAATTACAAGCTCATCCACAAATGATTAGTCCACTGGAAGGGGCTACTTACGGACTTAAAGGGAGTTTCGAATGCTTGCACCGATTTGGAAGCAGCATTAATTCATGGTCTAGCTTCGAGTAGAGTGCAGGAACAAGAGAGCCTAGTGAGACAGTAACTACATTAAATCTGCGTTGCTTTGACGTATAATTGATTCGGTTGGGTTCATGTTTCCTGGAATTTGATGAATAAACTAAGCCCTTGAGGCTTTACTTCACTGTTTGCTTCTGTATTTGGCAGTGATTACCAACTCGATTTAGAGGTGAATACGGTAATCAACCCTTCGGGGGGGGATGCCTAGTGATATCGATGAAGCGAAAATCCATCTGGTAATCGAAACCAGAAGCCTCACAACATTTCCGTATAACAGATGGAGCACTCAAATGGGGACCAAAGTAGTGCCATTTGTACTTGTGAGCGTTATATCGGTATGCAAATGCAACGCCTGATAGTGAGAGACTGTATAATCGAGCTTATGAGGAGCATAGACAGCCAATGCATTGACGAAGCAAATAACTCACAAAAAGTGCTGTCAGCGATAAAACATGAGATCGTGAAATTAGTTTACCATCGATGCACATGAATCTGGCAAAAAATGTATGTCAGATAAGGGCACTTTTACCGGACGACGACGTCGGTTAGACAAGGCAGAAAAATGGCAAAAGTCCCAAACCTAACAGACCTTGTGACAAATTTTCACGCAACAGGAAGGTTCCACAGTGCGAGTTGGACTTGGGCGCAGCTTCTACAGCAACCACTCATGTTGTGCTTACGTTAGTTGGTAGACAAAGTGGCTGAACAAGCCTATTACGAGGGCTGTTCCATAAGTCAGTGATTGTGATGGAAGATGTCTCTCGGATTGGATACAATAAATGTTGTTTTTACTGGTGTCCTGTGATATATGGAACCCAATGGTGTCTCGTTCTAGCCAGTTTAAGTTTTAGACCTAATAGCTAGTCTTTTCGAAGCATTTTGCACCAAATCTGGAAGAGTTAGGGGCCGCATCCCTCTGACTGTAATAGCTGCGTATTATAAAGTCAAATTTCTACCACGTTGCTATTTGGGTCGATTGAGGAAAGCGATAATTTTTGTTCCTCGTGCAGTATCGCTTAAAGTATATGATCGGTGCTTGCGATAAACTTGCGGACACATCCTTCCAAGGAAACGAGGCGGTAGAATCCCTCTCAGACGTGAACAACGCTCAAATTCGGCTTGAAGACGCTTAAGATTCCTCCAAGAGGTTAAATCATCAAGAATCCTGTTTGAGGTTTTCGTTTCCTCCCGGGTCGTCCGCTGGGTTGTTGTCGCTTGAAGATGACATCAGGTGCAGATGGATTCTCAAGTGCATTGACGTAGGTGTTGACTTCTACTACAAATTCTGGATCATCAGGCGGTGATGGTTGGACGTTGAATTCGAAGTTTGCTTTCTCTGCTTCGTTGTTTGTCAGTGCTTGTGGCAGCTTCTTTCAATGCTGATCCTATGGATGCATACGGCGATTGGTTCGCCCGATTCTAACATATGGATCACTAGTATGGTGGCCGGACCTTAGCAAAAATGCAATATTACAAAACGCAGCAAAGTACAAAGAACAGCATGCTGTGAAGCATAGGGCACCTGTGGTCGTAACTTACTCTGACGGAAATGCTGCATCTTCAAATACACTTTAAAACCACTTCATCGGGCTCAGAGAGTCTGGGTGGTGCACATCAATACCCCGTTGTCATAGCATCAAAGCACCATCCTAGATCTTTTACTGAGAGATCTCGTATCATCCTCAACAGCCTACACGGTCATTAGACTAAACTTTTCGTATGGCTACGCCGGTGACGGTATAGCAGCAGATGTCCTGATATCTTAACTCGGCTATCTACATTGACGGCTGTGGCATTGTGGGTCTGTGCGTCGACTCCTACGCACTTGAACCTCGGCGTCTAGGTTCGAATCCCAGTACGACAAGAAAATAACTTTCACTGCCACATCTCTTCCGAATCACTGGCAATGCTCAAGGAGTATAACTTACTCCTCAAGCTTCTGAAACTTGGCCGTTCGGAGTCGGCATAAAATCATAGGTCATTTCGACTCGTGATAGAACAATAGCAACACACAGGAGGAGTGGTTGCTGTAGAAGTTAGGCCCGGGCCCTCTAGCTCCCGTGGCGCTTTTGTGGTACGCTTATACACCGTTCTGCTCAACCAAATGGCATGATACTTACACCTTTGGAATGGTAATTTCGCGTAGATGTGCACAATGTTTCAAGTGGGTGAGTAGAATTTTGGTAAACGCATGTACACAATGATGCTAATTGATTACGAGAAAATATCATAGCACGTCTCGGCGTCCGTTTTCACGAAATTAAACATTTCGATTATTCGATTAGGCTTTAAATTCAAACTCAAGAACAGAACAACACAAATCCAGAACAGAATAATCATCGAAAAATCATCGAGAACGAAAAAAGTATTTTATTAAAACCACCTCTATCCATTCCTCCGACATTCGATACTCGATAGTGGGTGCGTTCTTATGTTTCATCATGGAGCGAAGGGTGAGCCTAATTGTTCCTGAACATTTCCACAGCCTACAGACAGCTTAGCAATCACAGTGTGCTTCAGGCGAGACAATTTGCAATTCGGGAAGCATGTCGTCTAGTCAAAATAAACTCAAAAAGTTGCCATAGCAGAAGGTTGCCATATGTGTTGATAGTCAAGCAACCATCGAAGCTAGTTTTGGAAGAACCAGGAGGGTATACAACACTCAGCCAAAGAATCTCTAGAATTTAAAAGCGCTGTCCTTACATGGGTGTCATCAATACTAACAGAAATTTATAGGCATTGTGGCCAGGCTAATGAAACTATGGAACACATACTGACCGACAGCCCAAGCCTAGCCCAAGAAAGAGTCAAACAATAAACCGACCATCTGTTTCCTAGTTACAGATGTTCGGTTTATTGTCTTGACTCCTTCAAAATGTCCTTCAAAAAATCCCATATAGAGGCTTTTTCTGAAGGCTTCACTCAAATCTGACACCAACAGCAGGGGGTACAATATATCTTTATGGTCACAGTAATAGTGTCTCTTGTGATACCTCCCCGATCTCTTCAATTCAAACATCGGAACTATTGGCTCTGCTACTTCATTTTCAAAACTTTTGCATTCATGAGGGGCTGAGCTGGCATCATTAGTCATTAGGAACCCCTTATCTGGGTTACACGTCACAGTGACATCCCAGGAAATGAGAAGGCCGATGAAATGACTAAGCAGGGATCTCCAGAAGCGGTCAAGGCTAAAATACCTACTCACTTCTTTGAAATAGCAAACCTCAGATGAGCTAGGCTGCCAAACTGTCCAACATCCAGGAAAATTTTGCATCCGATCGAAACAAACGATCTCCTTCGGCGAATTCGTTATGATCCGTGGCAGTCTGTACGGACACTAGCCGATAGGAGATCCTGCCGTCCCACTGGGTATCTCACACATTGTCGCAGTAGCAACAACGCAGCCGAGAGGGAGACCCTAAAAGAGGTCAACACTTGCTAGAACGTAACGACGAGCGCTTGGCAGATCCTTCTTCGAATCACTGACAAGGATATAAAGGCACTAATGGCTTTCTTAAAAGAATTTATGCACAAGGTAACAGAGCTGTGGCTTTAAAGGGTTTCTGACCAACCCACCACTTCTACTGGTATACACCCCGAGCTTTGCCAGTGGCTTGGGAGGTTTTCCAGTTGGGAAGTGAAGGTTGGTCCACGCACACACTCACTACGCCGCAACTGTGTGCCTTGAACTTCTTAAAAGAAGTAAATCTACGAGTGTATCGAGTGTACAGGTGTCTTTGATATGCAATGATATGCACCAACACTCGTCGTAAAACCGGAAGCTCCTGAATCTCCTTACAAGTTCTTCTGCTAAATAACTCAACGTGCCCCACTTTATGTGTCTTGTTTGTTTCCGCATACAAAGCCGCTTCAGCCCGCCCTCCAAACCAGTTGTCTTTGCAATTCAAACAAAAAGCCGAAAAAATGGTCCTTTTGTTGACACATACAAATTAACTCTAGATAAACTCATTACCAGGCGCTGCTGAAACCATACGTCAAATGTGAAACATCAGCTGCTCTCATAAAAGGTGACGTTGTAATCGCACCTGTAATTCTAATTAATTCCTTTAAGCTCACATTTAATGACGTCGCACATTAGCAAAGCATAAAAAATAACGTGAAAGGAAAAAATTTGAATATATACGTGCCTTTGCCGGATACATGTGTATGCGCCGCCACAGACCACCCAATCCTCTCGCATCGCCTCATACCGTGTCGCGCCGGTGCGAGGACATAAAACCGATAATCACCAGATTAGGAGCTGAAATTGAATGGTTTCTCTTGGCGGCTCGGAACAATATGTCATCTTGTGCGGCGATAATGGTGGTAGCCATCGTTTCGTGGTCTGGCCTCGAGGACAAATTTCTCTGCGTCTGTGTGTGCTCGTTTATAATTTATTCTCGTAAGTGTCTGTTTTTTATGGTAGCAACACCTTGAACGGGCGCTACGGTCGGATGAGTGGGGAGGCTGCACGAACTTTACGAACTCTACAGGAACACGTCCCGAATGGTGGTAATAAATTTTACATTTGGCTTGGGCGGAGGATGTCGAAAATAAATGCACATACACTTCCTATCTTCACACACACACACACACACACACGGTGGTAGAGTGTGTGTGATTTGATTGTTGCGGTGGTGTGCGAGTGCGCTTTCACTTTGGACGTGACGTCGATTGCGATTAATCAAGATACGATACAACAGTTTTTGTTTTCTTTTCCTGTGTTTACTTTTTACAAATGACATAAAAGTGCCGATTTGTCGAACACCTGAATGAGACGGGACCATAATTTATTACCTGACGCTGTTTTTATTTTATTTTTTTTTTATGTTTTGGGTGTAATTTAAATCGGCGGAGCTTTTTTGAACGGGCGCGTGGTTCTTAAAAGTTTAGAGTAAGTTTTCAAACAACACCGTCTTGCTTCAGTCATCATAGCGACTATCGATAATACGGTGTATCAAGTGGCAAACCGCGTCCACACATACCGCTTCGTCGCCACAGGACAGCCCTTGAATGGGGGCACAATTTGTGGCACCCCCGGTATTCGGGCGAGTGCTAAAGTTATCGACAATAACTTGCATACGATGTCAGAGGTGGAAAGGCAGGCACTTCGAACCTCATTTGTTCTAAGAGCAACTCCCCAAGTCATCTGCAGAGCAACGGCACGATAGAACGTTGGCATCGAACGTAAAAGACTATAACCGCTATAATGTGCCACGACGATAAGGAGTAGATGCGAGTAGTGCCATGGGTGCTGCTAGGACTGCGTACAGCCGTTAAAGAAGACTTACAAGAATCATCAGCAGCAGAACTCGTTTTCGGGCAGAACCTGCGCATTCCTCGTGATATTGTTTACAGCCAAAGCAATGCGGTATGTACCTCAATCCAAATTCGTCACGTAATTCAGAAAGCCTTTGGTGGAAATTCGTCAAGTTGTAGGATCGGACCACAAACATTGATATCAGATGTCGTTTCTCTTCGTAAGGACTTCAACAGGCGGAGAAACGCGAAGGCTCAACGGTCAGCATTTAAGCCAAACCTACGAAAATAAACATTGGCCAACTGAAATCTCAACTTTTACCGAGAATTAGTAAACATACATCAGAAGTTATAATAAAAGTAAACACAACAAAAGGATGTCATCAAGGAGGAGTTTTATCCCCCCTAATGTGGAGTCTAGTTGTAGACGAACTTCTGGAGATACTAACAAAACACGGCATCACATGTCAAGCATATGCTGATGATATAGTAATTATAGCCAGAGGCAGGATGGAGGATACCCTGTGTGGTATCATCGAATGCTGGACTAAGTCTAAATACGGCAAAAACCACCATAGTACCTTTCACAAGAAAACACAAACTGGAACGACTAAAACAAATTAGTCAGTCAGGCACAATACTGGCACCAGTAAAAGAGGTAAAATATATAGGAGTCATCTTAGACAGCAAACTCATCTGGAGAAGACAAACACAGAAGAGATCACCAGGAAGGCGACGCGTGCTTTAATTATTTGTAGAAGCTTAGCGGGGCCATTTGAACTTGCCCAACTGCCACCAGGTGGAGGTGCTACTGGAGCTGACTCCATATAATCATGAGAATGCAAAAGAAGGAAAAGGAAAACACAGATGCATTACATGCAGACAATTCGATGCACTAGTCAGAAAACTACCACTCCTGGCCATTCCGAAGGATGATGCGATTTGGAAATTCAATTTCCAAAATGAGTTTTCCATAAAGCTCAGCACTAAAAAAGACTGGAGCATTGAATCCATAGTCCATAGACTGAGGAGCAATACGGTAAAATGATATACGGCTGGATCAAGAAGTGATGAAGGACCAGGGGCAGGAGTATTTGGAGACCGGACAAAGTAAAGGGTGGTTAAATTTGAAGGACCGATGTTGATTTTGAATAAAACACAAATTATTTAGGAAATTATTGTCATTTCTTTTATTATGATAATATTGGTATGGTTCAATTATGTATGGAACAAAATATCGGCCAAATGGCCACCTCGACCTCGGCGGCACACCTCCATCCGATGGTCCAAATTTTCGATGACGCTGAAGAATAATTGAGATTCTATGCCGTTAATGTGCCGAATTATCTCATTCTTTAGCTCTTGAATTGTTGCTGGCTTATCGACGTACACCTTTTCTTTCAAATAACCCCAAAGAAAATATTCCAACTACGAACCCATGGGCAAATGCACCAGTATCTTTCATGCAGAAGTCTAAGCCATAGACAGATGCGCTCCGATCAATTTTGACAGGGACTATACTAGCTGGGACATAGCAATAATGTCGAACAATCGTGCCGCTATCCTGGCATCATAAAATCCCTGGCTCCTGTGGGAATGTCTACAGAAGCTTAAGAAGCTGAGTAGGAGTAACAGAGTAAGACTCTGTTGGATGTCTGACCATACAGGGATAGAATGTAATGAAATTACCGACTTCATGGCTAGAAAAGGAGCATCGACCCCGAACCATTCTGGGATATAGGAGATCACGTCTTCAGGGAAGAGTTCAGGGAACTAGAAAGAAGGAACCGGGCAGAGGCATGGAACAACACTCCTGGTATGAAGCAGAAACTCTTGGGTCAACATAATCGCAAGTGGTTCGAAGCATGAATCAGAATGAGGAAAACAACCTCCGTATCCTAACAGGCTCCCTAACAGGGCAAACTCAGGGAGCACCTAAGGAAACTAGGAGTATCAGAAGAAGGTCTCTGCAGATTCTGCCTAATATCTAATGAAATTCCAGAATATATACTGGTATTTTGTGCGGCGTTAGCCCGAAATATATCTGGGCATCTAATATCAGAGGAAGAATTGAAGTCACTAGAACCACATCTTATTCTCAGATTACTAAAGGGAACTGGCACCTTTGCGCAATAAGAGCAAATAACTCTCAATACAACTCTGAAAAGAGCTGCATGGGAGGGGAGCTCTTAACAAAGTAAAGGTATGAATAGGGGGCACTATAGATCTAAATGTAGCGGTGCATTTTACCCACAACAATAATACGAACACAACAAATGGCTAATAAATCAGACAAGAAGAAGACGTCGCGACTTCGAGCAATGTTGCTACCAAATGTGGTCACACGTGGAAGGAAACCAATCCGATCTCGTGACTCAGACTAGCTGACCCACTGAGCAAGGGATGCTGTTGTTTGTAAATCAAAACGGAAAGCAACCTCATTGACTGCTAATTTTGCCAGACATAAAGCAATACAGTGAACTCTACGAACTGTACCAGGATTTGGAAGGCTCCAGCAAAGACGGTCTTCGAATCCGAGCCCCCCATCTAGACAGCGAAGATGGCCTAATTTCAGGAATAAAGACCAAGCCGATATAAAAATAGGTGCTGATGAGTGGAACCAGCATGCCCAGGACCATCAACATTGGAAGGCAGCTATCGCATTTGCTTAGACCACGGAATTCAAAATTCATAAATTGCCTTGTGAAACGTTCTAGCAATTTATGTGCATTAACTACTTCTCCGCAAATCCAAGAAAAACCATGACGCCCAAAGAGGCAATGTCACTGCACCTGAGGTTTGGTACGTTTCACATGAATGACGACGTAAAGAACACCACGAAAGACACAAACACAACAATGTCTTCAAGCGAACGACGACGCAGATTCCAAACGTCGTCTGCGACCGATCCGAAGTTGCCACGGCAGCAGCTGTGCCACCAATTCAGACAAATTCATTTAACTTGATAATTAATTGAACTTGAGGCAATAAGCTGGTGATTCTTCGAATGGCAATTACACATTTCCAGATATTTTGTCATCCGTCGCTACCTACATCTCGAAACGATAAAGCGAACATACTGAACTCGACGGCATTTTCATTATCGTCTTCAACTCGTTCTGCACATTTTCCGTCAATAATATGTTCTTCATATTGTTGAGAGGATGGATGGCTGAATTTTCTATGTAGTACCTGTTGTTTTTTTATTCAATCCAAAGTCAAACTACTACTGTGAGTGCTGTCATAGCGTTTGCTGCTTTCATTAAGCTTCAAAGATCGGTCTGTCTCGGTTGCATAGGGGCCTTACCCAGTACGCCCGCCTTTGTTCCTGAAGCACTTTTAAATCTCCACCCTCATGATATCTGCATCATTTGATGCACTCTCAAGGTAAGTTTCCGCTTTAAAATAAGTGGTCTTTGGTACAACTGACACTGGAGCGTGACCTGCGCACCGTATTTTCCCGGCCATTTAACTACTTCGTCGACAGATTAGGAAGAAAACAAAGTCTTCTCTGAATTTGATTGGTAGTCTAAATTCGCTAAGACTCGTCTTAGTCTCGGGTCACCACTGGAACACGGGAAATGAGATCGCCGGTGATCATGTCAGACAAGGATCAGGGTACTCTTAGGACAATCTGCGTCCTTGTTTAGAACTTCCATCGATGGTTGAACGTCACGAGAGCACAACCGGTTACGACATGGCTCTCTGGGATATAGATAAGCAAAGCGCGTACTCCCAAACGTCAGTAAGAAATCCACGGCATTCATGTTGTCCCTTGACAGAAGAGACTACAGATGACTTACTGGCGTACTAAAGGGCAACTACACGTTTGCTAAACACCTAAATGAGCTTGGCCTAAGCGATGAAACCCTCTGTGGTGCCTGTGGAGAAGACGACGACACTGCAGAGCACTTCCGCTGCCATTGTCCCGCCTTTGCTCAGATCTGGTGGCAGTTATTCCTTGCTAATGAGGTGAGAGTTGATGATGTAGGCTCCTCATCACAGAAGCGCATGCTGCAAGAAATTCCACCAAATGTCCACCAAATGTAGGTTGCTGCCTGGTGCCTGTCCATTGTACTAGACCAGTTTCTGAGTCAGCGCTAAAAACCTCGGACAAAAAAAATGACGACGTTTTTAATTAAAAATGTTACGTATACGCCTCCTGTCTGAACCAGACAGCGTCCTCGTCCCTATGTTGCAACTTCATGTGACTAAATCGGCGTCTAATTGACTGTATAGCTGCACCACAGATTGCGATCAACGCTTAGTTTAACAATATACAATCATTCGCGGTGGATTATAAATACACGTGCTCACAATTGGTGTACAAATAAAGGCGAGGTGGCTAAAGTTGTCGTGGAGGTAGGGTACATTGATGTTGATTGTAAGGATGCATGTTTCCCGTTGAAGTAAATGATCCATGAACAAATTTGTCTGCCTTTCTATTTTGCTCTTACCACGATTTATCAATTATCCTTAATCACAGTCAGTCACTGTTTGAGACACAGCCGCCTTGAACTTACTAATTTAATTCTAATTTCTGTCAAAATGCGTCGCTCACTTTCCGCGAAATGAAAATCAGAGATTAAAGCACACATTACTGCCCCCCCCCTCCTCCCACATGAGCAGCAAACAGTTGCTATGCAATCACTCCTTACCACGAACGGTGGTTACGTATGTAAAGATACATTATCCCGAAGACAGTTTAACTTTTGCTCGAGCCGAGAACGTTGATTTATTCGTTTGAGATAAATCTTAAGAACACTTTGGCCATTAATTTAATTTATACCCGCAAAGGCATTCCCTCCCAATAATCAAATTAACTTAAAACGAACGAGCCGAAAAAAGCGCTTTACCTAGGGAAAATTTACGATTTGAAAGGAGCACTCCTCGCTCCATGTCGCGCCCAGTGCCACACCACACGCTGTCTGGTCCTCTTGCACGGGCACAAAGATCGCCGTTAAGGTCTGTTTCAAAATGAGACAAAGGCAGTGTATTTCAATTCGAAACAAAGGATGAACCGCGCTAATCCAACTCGTTTCCCCTTTTTCGGACGACAAAGGGCGACATTGAGATTAGCCAGAGTTTGCTTTGCCATTGTGTGTCCAGTGCGGACATGTACGTACGTACGTACGTACGTATGGATGTCGTATATTACGTGGCATCCTTTTGTGATATTAAATGTGTCCTTCGCAAGGGAAGTCTCGTGCTCTTGTTCGCTTTTTTTTTTTTGTGCCATTATTCGTGAAACTTTTGTGGTTTTTTTTCTTGTTCCATTTTCGGTTTTATCCGTATGTGTGTGGCGTGTGAGTGTGTTCAACCTCGATGTGCTGTGGCAACGATAATGAAGTGACCAACCACCCGTAGCCTACTTCTGGTCTAAGAGCGAGATGAAGTCTAGTTGTAATAAATTTTCAACGAGCGGAAACAGATTTCCGCAACGTATTCCGAATAACAATTGTGCTGCTTGCTGTCCTGTTAGGCACACCCCAACACTCACACAGGAATGCACCTTTTCGAAAGCAGTTTTGCGAGAGCGTCACTAGCTAGAGAGCCACCACTGGTTTTATTTAATTTTCATGCAAATTACCCGCGCACTCCGCACTCTAACTGATGGACATGCGAATGGGATGCGATCTACATTCGTGTATGCACACGGATTCATATTGCCTTTGATACTGGGATCATAATAAATTTCATACTACGCGACCATGAGTGGGCACTGTGTGTGTGTGTGTGTGTGTGTGCGTGCACCATGACAGCCGGTTGAGTGTGGGTTTTGCAGAAACAGAAGAGAAAAAAAAAAAACAAGAGGAGTGCTACTACAGAATGGACGAGCGCACAGAGTTCGTCCGCAGGAAGGCAACGAACTGTGTGCAAACGTAGGAGTGATTTAGTGAGTTTGCCTACTAAGTCGGCATTAAAACTAATTTTGTAGCTATTTTAGTTTAATAGTTCCGCTGCATAAATTACCCGTGAACCTCCCGCGGGGCGTTCTGCGCCATTGGCTGTATCATTTCGGCGCTGGGGCGTTGCTAATTCTGATTCCGCTGCAAAATTTATTGAATTTGTTTTATGCAACTGTGAGATTATAATATGGTTGCGTTTTAACGGGCACTGCCTAAATTGGTGAACCGATGGAATTTTGGATTTTGGACAACGCAAACTTGGCTGCGGCGTGAATATGGCGTGCATCTGAGTGGTTTTGCAGGAGATTGCTTCGCGTTAGTTCACGTAATTCACGTGAGGCTGATGGAATGAATTCACACCTGAATGGTCCATTGCACTGTTACTCGCATTAATTGGACTCCATCCGTGAACCCCCTGGAGGGACACCACAGAGCTGGGGATTGGCGGAAGAAGCATCACCCATGTCCGTTGTAAGGCGTATAGAATGCGGAATGAAACTATGACGGTTTAGTTGAATGACCTTTATTAAATCGTTATATGATCGCGCGAGTGATGCCCGTAACAACAGTCGGTTCCAAGTACATCTGAGGCAACAGCTCGGCCATCCTAACCCCGCGGAACCTTCTCCTAGCTCGCACCCTGCATGGTGCTTAGCTACCATTGGGTTCGCTGCATGTGGCTTACACCACGTACTTGTAGTTGGGTAGCGCCTTTGTGACGACAGCGACGTGTGGGCTCCAGTACCTTAGTTTCAACTTCCACGACTAGCCAAGATCGAGATGTTAGGCGCAGACAACGGATGTCGAATCTAACGTGAGTCCGTTCGATGTTAGTTACGCCCTCGCCTCGTCGCCTTTCGAAATAGTCGGCATCGCCAGTGTTGATGGGAGGCCCACGTTGTTGGCGCCTAGCTTCGCGACCCGATCTCCCAAGAGGTGGTGTCCAGTAATATCCTTACTTCTTACCTCGTCGGTGATATGTAATCTATCCAAGGAAAGCAGCCAGTTTAGAGCTGTTTTCAGTCTTGGCCAGATCATGAACCCGGTGGTGAAACTCAAGGCTTTGGCTCTGGCATGATTCTGGCTTTATTTTGTAGCTACATTCAAGCCTTTGCATTTGGTATGGAATATCCTCTCGGCTTTGTTGGTAGTGTTTCAAGGTCCAATTGTGGATGACTCGATCCAGTATTTGCGGCATTAATCGACGGTTATACCGTTACGAACATTACCATCGACCAAAGTGGTTGGCTATTTATGTTATTCATTTAAACCTTAGAATAAAATAAAATACAAGTACAAAATACAACACATACTCGTATTTGTCTGCAAATTATGATGGGTTGTACCTGTGTAGCACACGTCTCCCTCTTCGGGTAGGGGTTAGAATATACTCGAGGAAAGGCATGCCTGTAGTAAGAGGCGACTAAAACCCATGAGATAAGATACGTTCCTATTCCAGTGCTCGTCGTATGATGTTGCAAGCTCATAAAGAAATTAATGGAAAAAGAAGGATGCGCCAATCTCAATTATAGATTGATGCTGACTAGACTACGACTTTTTTGAATATTAGCGGCCAGTCTGTGGATGATATGGCATCCTACTGGTAGCTTGACCAGAGTCTATAGTCTGGTGCCACGGGAGATCAGGAAAGCCATGAGAACAGCATAGGCTTCAGCCTGATAAATAGAGGTTGGCCCCTTAGTGGGTGCCCCCACTCCGAGTCGTGAAAGGTATATGATTCAAATCTGTGTGGAGTCGCAAACTACAACCGGGTGCTACGATCCAAAGAGTAGCAGAGGTTTGAGTAGGCCTCACCACCTTACCAAGGTGGCGAAATAAGTCCATAAGCTTATTTCTAAATCTGGAACTTCCTACAGAAGGCGTCTGGTCCAGCGTCGTTAAATGGTCCTAGGAGTAAAAGAACTCGGCTGTAATGCCAGGTGATCATGTTAATCAATTACTCATCTGTGTAGCACACGATGTCAGGGATACTGCAAACGATATCCATGAGACTCTTTCTCGCCTAGTCACATCCGCCTATCAATGCACTTTCATCACTGTCCGCATCCAGCTCCACCTTCAACGTTGGATCTCTGGTACAATGAGTTTCTGTGAAGCTCTTCGTTCGCGATTAAATCCGGTCAGAAGACCTTTACGATACGTCGCAAGCATTTGTTGGCGAAGACCTGCTTGCGAACAGTGCTGGTGGTTGTCTTCCATCAGATAGCAGGCATATGTCGTCGCCGTAGTCGAGATCGTGGAGTTTCTCCGTCGGAGACCATTGGACTCCTTTGAAAGCGTTTGTACTATTCTGACCGAGTTATGGTTGTTGTGTGTTCTTTCTTGATGACTGCTTGAACATGAGACGTTGACAACCCCCTTTACCCATCAATCGCACTTCAATCGGTTCAATTCGGTTGAATGTGTACGGATTTTTCATGCTTCTAATGTTGGGCAGTGAGGCTTAGACTTACTAAGGCTTCTAGAGACTAATGTTGACGTGGCCACATGACTGTAACGAATGTCACAGTCGTCGTTCTTAAAACGAAAGAATGCGACCTTGAAGGGACCAAAGCATGGTCGGCAGCAATGTTGAAGATTAATTGACTAGTTTTCATGAGGATTAGGTAGGAATCACCAGGATGGTACCGCATTGTTGGAAACAGTCTTCCGAAGTACATTAAGATATAGCAGTCCATAGTCGAAGCATTCAGTGACTTCTTGGCAAACACATTCGCTGAAGAGCTAGCCGAAGGCATTGAGGATATAGTCAGCACTACGCAGATTCCTTTTCACTAAGCAGCACCGTCGTCACACCTCTGTATCAATAAAGCATGGAAGCACTTACGCATTCCACGGCTATTAGTGATGCAATTTAACAAGACCCCAATGTTTGTCCCTTCTTTACAAATGACAACCTGCTAACAGGTTTATTGTTTCCAATAACCTGTGGCGACGACGCCAACGCAACGATCTCCTTGAATTGAATCACTAATGACCATAAATTCCGACATGAATTATTGAATACGTACACACTCCAAATTGAAATAAAATCAAGCACCACCCACGTGCGGAGGAAAATGCTCTTAAGCAGTGTGCGCCCCCCCCCCCATTATCCTTCATTTATATCCGCTTAGGGAAATATAATCTTCTCCTCACGTGTGCCTGCGTGTCAGTGCAGTGACTAAGTCAACCACAATTTACGTTTCGCCAAAGAACGAACCACAAGCCAATACTCCTTAAGTTGAGTTTATCTACAGAATTAAGAAAACATAAAAGCTTTTTACACCTTCGCCGTCTAATGGAGAAAACTGGTTACGCGCTCTAACGGTTAAACTCACTTTAGCATTCACGTCTGCGGTTGGGAGGAGAAAATTCGTAATTTCCTGTGGAAATGCTTCTCATTTTTATTATTTTTTCTTCTTTTTTTTTGTTTGTTTTTTTCTTTCACTTCTGTTTGCCGGGTTTGCTGGCCCCGCCTTTGTGGGCGCATGCATATGTTTGGCTGTTTGTGCGGTAGACAGAAGAGAAGACCCTCAGCGACGGTACGAAAATTGAGTGAAAGGATTTCTTGTTTTTTCAGCGAAAGAGGAGTCTTCATTCGGCGGAAAATCATTTAAGGAAAAGCCGTTAGCACTCAATAGCAATTTTCACTTAATTTTATTTAATTTTCTCAACACTTTCACTCGGGTGCTCTCCCTCTCTCCGTCACTCTTTGGTTCACCGTAATGACATCCACGGGGATCGTCAGCCTTCATCGCTGGTGGTGGGATAGCGGTTCACTTCTGTCGGTGTGTGTGTGTCTGTGGATACAGTCTCCTGATGCTGTTAGAGGGAAATTGCAAATCCAAGTTGAACATGATTGATCCTTGAAGGTCTGGCGAAGCTGAGGGTTTCATTACAAAAAGTGTTTAACGGGTTTCCTACGGAAATTGATTGATTATGGTTTTTGCATGAATAAAGGATATTTGAAATACGTTCATGGTCATGGAGAAATTTAAAGGATTTTTCTCATGAATAAATAAATGCCACTGAAGGCACGGCACTGTCTTGGAGATCGTAACGCTCTTCCTGCAACCGGGTGGCATTTTAAGCCCTAAGGCAATTTTCGTGCGTCATTATGCTTGAGCACATATGTACATGTGTGCACGAGTACATAAACTCATCATTTGTGTGTTTTAAATGGATTGACGAACGATTTTATGGAATGACGAAGGAACAAAATCAACGTTGGTCTACAGTGAGTATTTGGGTACACATTTTTGTCGGCCAAAGGGAGAGAGATGCTTGCAACTAACACACCAAAGAGGAAGCTACTTTATTACATGGCATTGCATTATTACTTGTGGAAAGGTGATTGAGAAAAATGGAGAAAATTAATATGAATTTGTGAACGTGTCGAGGTGTAATTGTGTCTGTTTTTGGCAATAAATAGAGGTAGCCATCAAATATGTTCTTTCACTGGCAGAGTCGCTGGTTAAACATTGGCATAGGCTGTGAAGAGAGAGAAATGAAGAGTGTATGTACCCGACCATAATGGATGAAATTCTGGAAGCAGTTGAAAGAAAATACAGAAATGATGGAGTTGCACTTTATGAGTTTCGTTAAGTTTCGTTAAGTTTCGATAAGTTGGGTTGACTCTTCATAATTAATTCGCTTGACCATGTTGGACGAAATTCATCTTAGAGAGTTGAGGGCATACACAGAAATGATGCACTTCCAGTACTATGGGCTTTCTTTCAGTTTCGATAAGTAGTGATCACTTTCTATAACTAATTCACTCGACCATAATTACGAAATTAATACTAAGCAGTTCGATAAGTTGTTGTTAACTTAAGCAGTTCAGGGTAAACACAGAAATTAAGCAGTTCTACTTCTACGAGTTTCGTTAAGTTTCCTTGAGTTTCGATAAAATGTGTTCACTCTTCATAATTAGACCACTCGACCGTAATGAACGAAACTCAACTTAACGAGTTGAGGGAATACACAAACATGATACGGTTCCACTTCTATGAGATTCGTTGTGTTTCGTTAAGCTTCGTTGAGTTTCGATAAGTTGTGTTGACTCTTCATAATTAATTCGCGACCATGTTGGACGAAATTCATCTTAGAGAGTTGAGGGCACACACAGATATGATGCACATCCAGTTCTATGGGCTTCGTTGAGTTTTGATATGCACTGATGACATTCCATAACGATTTCAATCGACCATAATTTACGAAATTAATCTTAAGCAGTTGAGGAAATATACTTAAGGAATGTAGTTCCGCTTCTATGAGTTTCGCTACGTTTCGATAAGTTGTTGTAAAGTAAACGCAAGCAGTTCAAGGAATACTCAGAAATTATGCAGTTCTACTTCTATGAGTTTCGATAAGATGTATTCACTCTTCGTAATCAGACCACTCGACCGTACTGGACGAAACTCCACTTAACGAGTTGAGGGAATACACAAAAATGGCACAGTTCCACTTCTATGAGTTTCGTTAAATTTCGTTTGGTTGAATCAGTTTCTCTACGTACGTAAATGCCAGTTGGTGTTTGTTGAAATTGTGCGAAAGTTATCAAAGACACTATGAAATTTGACGATGATTCGGACTACTGTCCGTTCGATTCTGGAATGAGTTTGGGTTTACTTATGTCAGATGTCCTTGCAATGTCACAATACAAAGACAGACAAATTCTTTCATCAACAGTCTGCCAAGTGTTGTAGCCTTAGCGGAAATGAACATCGTCCATGCATCTATCCGTGCAAGGAAGCAACGTATTCCGAAACGTATTCGCCAGCACTGCAATGATATAATAACATGGGTCGCCCTACGATCCTAAGTGAACCTGCGCCCAACTCCTAGAGGAACCAGTTGCGTCGGGCGTGGCTTTATTCTCTCGCGAAAGGATCTCTCGTTCAAAGGTCCAACGGTTGGAAATGTGCGTTGCTTACCACATAATCCAGTGCTTTTTTAATTTAGTCCGTGCATACAGTAAACGTACTCCCCACTGACTTGCCTCGGCAGACAATTAGTCGAATAAAAATCAGAGTCAGTCACACTTGAATAGCATCGCCTGGGACTGCGAATGGTTGAATGGAATTGAAGTGTACGCCGCGTCGGGCAATGCATTCAGCAGGAGCGATGAAAGCCAATTCTCCGACGATGATTGTATTGGCTCGGTGGAAATTAGGCCAAGTCATATCACAATGAACAGCTTCATGGCTCCATTTAATCCATTACCTATCCCAGCGATAAGCTTGTATTGGCTTGTTTTGTAAGGTACCTCATCATTACGGCCGCATTCTCGGTTATAATGGTGCCTCCTGCCGCCGCTTCGTGGAAACCTTTTCGCCTCATTAGCTTTGATGGTTATGGGCCTCATATCGGTGATAACATTCGCCGTTTTATTACGAAGCCATTGCGGTGTATGCTGATGTGATTCTGAAGGCATTTAGCATATTAAGGTTATTTACTTTCAATGCGATGGGATGCCTTTGCGCAAAATGGCGGCGACGACTTCGGGAACGACGTTAAGGAGCCACGATAGTTTGACGCTGACAAAGGAGACCTCTTGCATGCGGATGAGACAAAGGCAACTGAGATTCCGATCATCGGGCATGCTCTTACAGATGGGTGGATACATGTGTAGGATGCCATATTTGGAGACGAATTAAAACGCAGTTCCATTAAGACATTCCAGCCAAACGACACCCGCCGCTGTCCAGAAATCCCTTGCGGTTCCGCCGGAAACACAATCTCCAACACCTTTCCACTTCGAATTACTGACAGTTTAGTGGATGCATCGTTTATAGGAACCGAGTAGGTGGACAGTGGGTTTGTGAATAAAAACACGTCTCACGAATTAAATGTTCATTAATTTTATAAAATATGTCCAGTTGACTACCTTGCAAGGCGTTTTGTTAGCAATTTGAAGAAATTTCCCCCACCTCTCATCTCGTCGACCCGGTTAATGGATGTGCAGAATGCTTTCAATCGCATTGAGGACATCAATGATGCTGGCTGTGCTGCGAGGCTGAAAGCAGATGAGACCAGTTAAAAGTGACGGAAAGCTTCATGCGACTGTGTCTTCGTATTCACATTAATTGGCTGAGAGTGGATGTTGATAATGCCTTCGACTTCGTTCAACAGCTTCATGGCACTCTCAATCTGAGCGAGGGACAGTGAAGAGCGGGCCTGCAGACGGGCGAGAGTTAAAAAGTGGCAAGCAAAGCGTCGTCGAATTAATCACTTACGCTCAGTTGAATCGAGTGAATGTTCACTATGCCCTCGATTTTGCTCAGGATGGCAAGGATGTTGTCAGCTTCGGCTGCATCAATTGTGGCTCGTGTCTGAAAAGAGAGGTTCTTCGAATGAGCTGCATTGTGGGGAACGAAGTGGGGACTTACACTCAGAGTGGAGACAATGCCTGTAATCTTGTTGATTACGTCGATGACGACTGGGACGTTGATGACCCCTCCAGTGAGACGGGGCTGTGAGAAATGAGGAAAGTCAGCTGAAATTGAATACTGGCTGCGATTAGTACTCACAGCTTCAGCGTAGTCTACGGAGTGAACGTTGATAATGCCTTCAACTTGGCTTAAAACATTCAAAATGGCGTCCACTTGAGCCGACGACAGAGATCCACGAGCCTGAAAGGAGACGAGAGGAAGTAAGTTTTGGCACTGCAATCGATGTGGTCTGTGTGCATGCCTTGAAGCTGACAAGAACGCCTTGGACTTTTTGTATGACATCGACGACAACGGGCCAGTTGATGACGCCGGTCTGTGAAAGGGATGCGGTGAGTGGAAGCAAATATTCGAATTAAACCAGGTACTCACGTCTGAGATGGACTTGGCTGAGTGGATGTTGATGATTCCCTCAATTTGACCGAGGACATTGATGACGTTGTCAATCTGAGCTGTGGACAGTGAGCTGCGCGTCTACGAGGACAACGCAAATGTATACACGGGATAAGCGGATAACAAGCTTACCTCCAAAGAGTGAATGTTCACAATGCCTTCGATTTGATTGAGGATCGCATCGATCTGGGTTGGAGTCAGTGAGCTGCGGACCTAGAAATACAAGCTTAAAACCTTGTTTATTCCAACAGCTGCGCGTACCTACCTTAAGTCCGCCAAGGATGCTTTCGATCTTCTCAGCAACGTCAGCGACAACCGGCCAGTTGATGACGCCAGTCTAAGGAAAATCAATCGCCTATTAAAACACACACATTCAACATCACTCTTACTCACATCTTGGATGGACTTGGCTGAGTGGATGTTGATAATGCCCTCAATCTCGTTCAGGGCGCCGAGAATATCCTCAATTTGACTGCGTTGGGCCTAGGGACGAGGATGTGTGTGGCAACAAGTTTCACAAGTGGCAATTTCCTTACCTTCAGTGCACCGGAGTGGATATTGATGACTGCCTCAATTTGATTGATGAGATCAGCCGCCGACACGTCAGTCTTCGGCGCAGGTAAGCTGTAAGCCTGTGTGTGGTGTTAGTGAAGGGACACTGAAGCGCTTGTGAATTATTCTACTCACGCCAAGGACACACAGAGCTAGTATCAAGAAACGTCCTCCCATTTTCATTTTCCTTTTCAGTTTGAATTAAGTGCTTGAAGTTGTACAGTCAACTAATGACTTGGGGGTGTTCTAGTGGCGCTTTTATACGAAATTGTGCACCCGACAATGGTTTATCTGGACGTGATTCAGTTCGGTAGAAGGGTTTTGATAAACACTCAAGTTCAGCTGTGCGGAGATTGGTCAGGTTTGCGGTGATATCACGGACGGTGTCACGATAGCTTCAACGTTTAAACTGTCAAGTGGCGTCTGACTTCGAGACAGATTGCAATCGGTGAATGTTTGTGGCAACTTGCGGGTGCCAAAAGTTTTGCGTCGTACGAGTTCGAGTAGATTCAAATCGGGTGTGAGTAAACAAAGGCAAATGAACTTGTGACAGACTTCGTGGTGGTGTGTTTCGAAAACTGGAAGACAGTGGCGGTGATCTTAATTAAGCACTGTTCTTCTGCTTGACATTGGTGAGAGCTTTGATTACGGAGTGCTGACTTTGTATCACTACACAGTGAAAGGAGGAAGTTGGAAAGCGGAGACAAATTAGGGAACTTTTGGCAGAACTGTCACCGTCACATGAGTCATGCTTCATTTGTTGAAATCGGCATTTTATGGTCGAACCCGGCGACTAACATCTAGAGACCTATCTTGATACATTTAGTTTTCGTTATATTTGCATCGGACCAGGCTTTTCGTAAAAAGAGGCCAGCATTTGGGGCAGGCAACTAAGTATTGACCATCTCACACACATCGCATTGGTTCTTCGATACCTTCTTCTTCTAGTGGCACTATAGCCCGGGGTGGACCTGGGCTTCAGTCAACATGCTTCTCCAGCTGGCACGATCTTTAGCCAGCTGTCTCCAATTTCGCGCACCATTTTGGTTGAGGTCCTTCTCCACTTGTTAGCGTCATCGGTTTCGTGGCCGTCCTCTATTGCGTTGTCCCACTGGTTCGGAGTCGCAGACTCTTCGGGCTGGAGCAGTGTTGTTCATGAGCTCTACATGGCCTAGCCATCCTAGGCCCTGAATCCGTAGACGCCTGACTAGACTCATGTCGCTGTACAGCCCGTACAGTTCATGGTTGTATCTTCTTCTCCAAAAACCATCAACGCAAACAGGACCAAAGATGGAACGCAGAACTTTTCTCTCGAAAAGACCAAGGACTTCTTCATCTGCTCTTGAGACTGTCCAGGCTTCTGCGCCATAGAGCAGGACAGGGATGATGAGGGTCTTATATAGTGTTAGCTTGGTCCTTCAAGAGAGAGAGCTCTACTACTCAATTGCCTCTTGAGCCCAAAGAAACAGTGATTGGCAAGAGTTATTCTGCGTTTAATCTCGGTACTGATGTTGCTTGTGCTGTTTACCTGGGACGCGAGGTAGGCGAAGTCCTTAACTACCTCGAAGTTAAAGCTGCCTACGGTGACGTTCTGGCCGAGACATCGATGTTGTGCGTCCTTTCTCGACGACAGCATCTACTTCGTTTTGCCCTTATTCACTGTTAAGCCCATTTTTGCAGCCTCCGTTTCAATACCAGCAAACGCTTCATTGACGGCTCGCTGTGTTCGACCAATCACGCCAATGTCGTCCGCGTAAGCTAGCAATTGTACGGACTTCTGGAAGATCGTGCCTCTAGTCTTGGCGTTTGAGTTTCGCGCGATTTTCTCCAGGATGATGTTAAAGAAGTCACATGACAGCGCTCGACTTGTCTAAAACGTTTTTTGACATTGAAGGTCTCGGTGAGTTCGTTACCGACCTTGATGGAGCAGCGAGAGTTCTCCATCGTCATCCTGCACAACCTGACGAGTTTGGCAGGAATGTTAAAACTAGACATGGCCTTGTATAGCTCGTCTCTATGCACGCTGTCATATGCGGCCTTAAGATCGACGAATAGGTGGTGAGTGTCTATCTGCATGTCTTGGGTTTTTTTCCAGGATCTGCCGTAGTTTGAAAATTTGGACGATGGTGGACTTCCCCGGCCTGATAAGGACCTATCAGGTTATTCAAGAATGGTTTCAGGCGCTCTACTACTGCACTCCTTTTTTGTGGATCGGTTCTTCGATACCATCTTGGAAAAAATTCAACTATGTCGTTTCAAATACAACGTATTCAGAGACTAAGTTTTAAGCGGTCCATACGGAGTCTCCAATTTTCAGTCACCTCATCACTCAGCTTGGCTGGACAATAACACATCTTCCTAGGCTGCTCTTCAAGCTAGCTGAACGGCATATTTATTTATATTTTTAGCTAGCCTAGCCCGTCAATTCAGCATTCCTACGCGGCCGAAGAATTTCCAAAGGGCCATCGATTCACGTGCATTGTGGCATGTATATGTGCATGTATCGTCGTCATTGTCCAAAAAAAGCACGACATCATGTTGTACTCGAGACCAACTTCAGAACTCCTGAATGCTGCCTACTGCATGTTTTCCAGCCAGAACTAGAGCGAGGATTAGTTGACATTAGCCATCCGCGATGCGATCCGTATATAAAGAACACTTGTCAATGCCCTTGCCTCTAGGCCCGATATCTGAAATCTTTATTTGGACCTTTAGAATTTTTTCTGCTAAGTGCAGAAGATGATATCCGCCAAGTGGCTGCCGCCAGTGTTGATACACATTTGTGCCCTTTTCATCGCATTTTCCATGTCTTTCCGTAAGATTGCCGGTGATAACAGTCGAATATTCGCCTTAAGGGCTGCGATTGTCTGAGGCTTGTTGGAATAAACCCGTGACTTCAAGTAACTCCAAAGACAGAATGAATGTCAATGATTCTGGGGTTTGATTGAATATATTTCACTATAGTAAGAACATACGTCTAGTGGCATGGAGCATAAAGTTAGTCCTTAGTCTATTTTTCAACTTCGAAAAGAGCCGCCTGTAAAATATGCAGGACAGTGGATACGTATTTCCTAGAGGCCACAATAGCAACAACGTCTACATAGGCAATAACCTTGCACCCTGTCTTTTCAGGGGTCAGTAGAAGTTCATTCACTAATACGTTCTACAAGAGAGAACTCCGCCCTGTGGCGTGCCTCTATTGACCGCCTTACAAATCGTACTGTCACTAATCCTGGAGCTTATCGCCCTATTATTTCATTTCATATTCACAAGCCGACTCAGTGCTGAGGTTATTGCTTGGGGTTCGACGTTGTTAAAGGCTCCCTCAATGCCAACAAAAGCAGTAATGGTGAATTCCTTATGCTAGAGCCCCGTTTCTACATATTTGTAGGCATGTTGGGAATTCGACAGCTTGTTCCTTACGACTGAGCGCCCGATGTGTAGATCAATCAGTTTCTCCGAGGTCTTGAGTAGGAAGGATGATAGACTTATGTGTCTTCAGTTCGTCGATTTGGCGTGTGAGCCTTTTCCTGCCTTTGGTATGAATGCAACAGTGGCCATTGTCCAGATCCTAGGTACATGTCCTGGATCTGGGCAGCCCTGTAAGATTTTGACCAGCCAGGAAGAGATACGGTCCAGCCATTTTATATGGTTTGAAAGTGCTTATGGCCCATTTGACAACATTGGTCGTCGCCCTGAGTGAGCTGCATCGGGTACAGGAGTGGTCGTTCTCAGAATTATTGAGATCTGTCCCGTCGCAGCTACCTGGAAAATGAGTGTCGATGAGAAGCCTCAGTGGAGGTGGTCCACTTACCGCCTGCCTTTTGAACTAGGCAGGGCATTTAAGGAATGAGGTCTTGAGGTCTCAGAGATGTCCTCGATGTTCCCACAGAAGGACCTCCAAGAAGACCAGATGGCCACCACTTGACACTAACTAGTCCAACGATACATAGACTTCGCGATGACTCACTCCGGCATGTGTTTGGCCATGTAATTAATCTTAAGTTGAATTGGCATTTGTTGTCCGTCCGTCATCGTCAGCTGTCAGCTGTTGTATTTCTTAATCAGTTATTCAATATTTTGGGCAGGCCATAATGGAGTGGACGACGCTATCAAAGTGGAGATTACAAAGCCGATACTGCAACATTTTTAAGCAAATTTTAATTGAATTTTGATTAAATACGTGTCAGCGAACATGATCGAAAAACAGTGGTCTGTCGTCGCTTTTTCTTCCTCAACCACGGGCCTGCTACAGAAGTTATTTGTGGGAGTAAATACTTCTTCTTTATCAGAATCTTTTTTGATTTGCATCGTTTTAGATTTTTTTTTGTTAATCGCACGCACTGGTTCCAGCTCTCACCTATGGTCATGAAATTTGAGTAATGACCGAAAGAATAAGATCGCGAGTGCAAGCTGCTGAGAGAGATTTCTTCGTGCTGTTGTGGGAATTACACGCCGGGATAGGGTGAGAAAAACGGCAGTTCGCGAGGAGCTCAACATTGACCAGCTGCTTCTTCGAACGGAAAGGGTTATGCTTCGATGGTTTGGTCACGTGGCACGAATGTCCTCATCATCACGACTTCCGAGGCGGGGGTTGCGATTCTATCAGGTAGGCGACCGCTTGACAGACCCAGGACGAGGCGGTTGTACCAAGTCCAAAAACTCGCCGGGTTACGCTTGGGCATTGCTCCTGATGAATTAGAGTCGATGGCGGAGGATCGAGTTGCCTGGAGATCTCTCGTGCGCGGTTTACCCCCGCGACCCCTTTAGTGGATCATGCGGGTCAGAAGATGATGATGATGATCGTTTTAGATGCCCTGCAAGTGTCTTGATGGAATGGGAGATGCTTATAATTGTGTAAGAACCATGCTCCACTTAGACCTCTATTGTCCTTTGTTCTGTCACTGTTCGGCTGAACAACTTGGCTCTTGGGAACGTTTGGTCATTCTAGTCTAGACTGTCTAGTACTAGTTGACCATTTCACCACCAATTGGTGGCTTCTTTCATATTTGTGATTCAAAATCAAATCTTCGCGGCAGTTAAAAGAAGTAAAGAGTAAAGAGTGGTTACATTTTAAGGGCCGATGTTGATTTTTAATAAAACACAAATTATGTAGGAAATTATTGTCATGTCTTTTTATTATGATAATATTGGTATGGTTCAATTGTGTATGGAACAAAATATCGGCCAAATGGCCGCCTCGACCTCGGCGGCACACCTCCATCCGATGGTCCAAATTTTCGATGACGCTGATGCATAATTGAAAATGATTGGCACATTGTTCTATGCCGTTAATGTGCCGAATTGTCTCATCCTTTAGCTCTTGAATTGTTGCTGGCTTATCGACGTCACCTTTTCTTTTAAATAACCCCAAAGAAAGAAAATCCAACGGTGTCAAATCACATGATTTTGGCGGCCAATTGACATCGCCAGCACAGAAGAGCCATTGTTTCGTTAGCTGTGTGGCAAGTGGCACCGTCCTGTTGAAACCACATATCGTCCACATTCATATCTTCCATTTCTGGCCATAAAAAGTTCGTTATCATTACACGATAGCGAACACTATTAACAGCGACAGCCTGACCGGCATCATTTTGAAAAAAATACGGCCCGATGATGCCGCCAGCCCATAAACCGCACCAAACAGTCACTCTTTGTGGGTGCATTGGTTTTTCGACAATCACTCTTGGATTATCATTCGCCCAAATGCGGCAATTGTGCTTATTGACGAATCCACTGAGGTGAAAATGTTCCTCAGCACTGAAGACGATTTTCTTCGAAAATTGATCATCCACTGTTGCCTTTTCTTGCCACCATTCTGACCATTGACAACGCTTGAAATGGTCAAGAGGCTTTAGTTCTTGAGCCAATTGCACCTTGTAAGCGTGTAAATGCAAGTCTTTATGCATAATGTTCATCAACGACGAGCGTGAGAGGTGCAATTGTTGGGCACGACGACGAGTTGAGGTGGACGGCTCTTCAGCCACACTATCGCGAACAGCAGCAATATTTTCTGCAGTACGAGCTGTACGAACATGCACTGGTGTTTTCACATCTCCTACAGACCCGGGTTGCTCAAATTTTTGCACGATTTTTCCGATTGTACGCACATTTGGACGATTAAATTGACCGAAAAAATCACGAAGTGCACGATGTGCATTTTGATTTGAACGCCCATTTTCATAATAAGCCTGAATAACTTTAACGCGTTGCTCGATTGTGTATCTTTCCATGGCTCAAATTGAGTTAGTCTGAAACTGAGAAATGTCAAATGAAATGCAGAAAAAAAGTTGACGTTTAGGTGTGGTTCACATTTAACATCGGCCCTTAAAATTTAACCACCCTCTAATTGTACGGGGCTCCTAATCCTTTGGCTTGGTTACCTGTGAGGAAGTAGCTAGTTTTTACGGCTATTGGAGTACTAATACGCTCGAGGAGAGCATTAATTCTGTTTTGATTTAGTGCAGACCAGAACATTTTCGATGACCATTAAGTGTCTCCTTTTTTCTTGTCGATCAGTGGTAGTAGTCTGACTTTGGGTATCACAAGTGTGCTGGCTATTTCGCTGACAGCCCAATTACATACCTGCCTGGGTAACTGCTGGTAGTACAATGGACTCCGTTTTGAGTCTGAGTGCTCCAGTCTGGCGTTAAAAACCTCAGGAAAAAAATCTCTTTCCACTCACCGTCGGTTGGTTTAGTTAATTGTCTTGGTATTTGACAGTGCATTCAGTGGGGGATGGGGTGTCTCCAGATTCAGTGCCAGTGGCAGACATCGGCTGTTTCGTTAACCGGAATTTCCTTGTCACAATGGTCCCGTCTGACCAGCAATCCTTCTGATTAGCGACCCATCACAGGGTAAGATTGCATCTTCAGAGACAGACGAGAGAGTTTCACTATCTTGGAATTGTTTGGGTACGGCCACCTGACATTAGATCTACCCTCTATCGGACTAATTGATAACCGGAGGGCTGCCTTTTGAATGGCTGGTATTTCTGCCTGGGTATTGCTGGAGTGATTTGATAGACAGAGCATCATTAATTTGTCTGGCGACATGGCTTTTACACCAGACCGTGTGTCTTCATCCGACTTGGAAAGTCCGTCCCGATTCGTAGCCCTAAGCTTCCCGTAAATATCCACGCGAAGAAAATACAGAAACATTTCTTGGGCGGCTGCTTCGCTTAACATGATTTGGTTTGACTTGTAGTGCCGTCCGCTAGACTAGGACGCCATTCGTCAGTATTGGCCGATGTGTTATTCTCTATCGGATGCCCCATTTGGCTCCGACGACTATCTTGCAAGCATACAGTGCGATCGATGCTTGCCTGATGCGTACTTTTAAGTTACGCTCCAGTTTGTCATGGAAAGACTTCCAGTGAGCGTCCTGACACAGCGTCTACTTTAGCACTATAAGTGGGTTGAAGGAAAGGCTAATGGAAGTATTGCCTTTTTATCGAACAACATGAAGAAATCCAAGGCATAAGCCAGGTCGGCATGTGGTTACAGCATGACGGTGCTACATGCCATGCACCATGCGGTTAGAGGGTGCAATTGAGAAAATACATAAGTGTGGTGAGTAACTTCTCTCCCGTTTTGGATTGACTACCTAGACAGTGCGATTTGATGCCTTTGGGCAATTTTTTTTCATGGGAGTACGTCAAAACACCGTCACTTGCATTTGTGCAAGTCAACATTGCACGTGTTATTAGCGAGGCAATATGCTCAAAAAAGTGACTCAAAATTGGGCTTTTTCTTTGCACCACATAAAACGTAGTCATGGTCAACATTTGCATGACATTAGAGGTACTCTTGGTGAGTGATAGATCGACTCATATGCCTCGTTTCACTGACACTGTGAAGTATATCTTAAAGCCAAGAGTCATCGTCTCAGGCCTTGCACTTGGGCGTTACCTACTTCTCTGGCCGACGACCCACGGAGGGTCTGAAACTGAGCAACAGTTGCATCCCATCGATGACGATCCTGGTCACGCGTCGTTCCATTCGTCGACTCCAAGCTGTCATGCGTCTGCAATGAATTAGTCTTTGTACTGGAGGCTCGGTCCTCCTCTCCTTCTCGAACCAGGAGGCTCGCATGCGAAGACCCTCTTTCCTGGAGCATTGGTGTCCATGCGCTCGATGTGACCGGCAGTGCATTCATCGGTATTTGCCTTTCGGACTTCATCCACATTTTTGTACAGCTCGTAGAGTTCGCGGTTGTGTCTTCTACTCCATTCACCGTCCGCGTAGACGGGACCATATATCCGACCCTTGGGTGTTGGCATGCATACAATTGTAAATTCCTTCCACTCGTGGGGGGAACAGTAGCACTTTGGGCCACGTCCACTTTGAACTGCAGTCCCACGAGTAGTGCGATCAACAATGTTGCTTCCGACCGTAGGCCATAATGTGATGCCACGATATTCGCGGTGTAATCCTGCGGTTTACATCGTTCGCCAGCAGATGTACATATTGCCATTCCCAATAACATTCAATAAGCGGTGTGCCGCCGCCGGTTCGGCAACATGTAATATCGCGATGGTCACTGCTTAATGCCACTTCAAGCGTTGATATGGAAGCTGATTGCCCCAAACAATCAGAGAAACATCAACCGCCATATGCCATGTTCGATGAGGAGTTAAAACAATCGCACACAATTGGTGCGAACATACACAAGCCACAATGCCATCACCTTCTCAGCGGCACACTCAACCAAAACCTCGTCGATCGATTCCGTTTACATGCTCCTCGTCAGCACCGGAGCTATCATTCAAACTACAAATACAGTGCATCCTGCCTCGTTATAGAATACTCACCCCCCTAATCGGATCCATGACTCCCCTTGACATCAACTGATTCGAGTCGTGCTCTCGTATTTCCTTTGTGCCCTGCGGCGTGCAAACATATACGCGCGGGCATAAAGCAAACTGTCAATAATATGCAGTGAATTGGAATATGCCCTCTCTCAGACCTCCCTCAGACCAGAAAAATACAATTTCTTCCTTTGTCAATCCACACCTCCGTGTTATTGAATGCGTCCGTAGGCCACACATGTACGTACGCGTGTGCGTTCCGGAGACCAAGTGCCACTCAGACTGGTATTTAGTCCTATTATGTATGCAAACGAGGATCCTTAATCACCTTCGTCTAGGCGACCGGACACACACACACTTGCACACCCACGCCCGAATGAAGCCGTTGCCGTAGACCTGTGAAGTTTGAAATTTAGTCGTAGGACTTAGTGATTTAATGTCGACAAATTGGGCAATTGCTGCCAGTGCCAGTGGCAGTGGTGTGAGCAAGGGAAGGGATTACCTTTTAAGGAGCAACCGGAGGACGACCTGGTTTGACATAATTACTTGTTTTGCTTGTTTTGTCCTTGGTACCAAAGTTGCTTTAGTCGTGGCCAGTGGGTGGCTGTGCATTCTGGCAAGATTTCAAACGCTTCACCGAGACGAATTGCATATTTTATTAGAAATCGAAGGGACCTCCATGGGGAACATGTCTCAAATCAACAGTTCTTGAATGCACGCGAGACTGCGAATCTTGAATATCCTTAATCAAACTCCAGGGGCAGGGTGAGATGCCGAGAGGACACTTTGGAATATGCAAGCGAATGCGATGGTCTGAAATCTGAACAAGCATGACGAATCCGCTTTTGAACATAGTTTCAAAATGTTAAAGGTCCATCTTTACCGCACAGTCATAAGGTATTCGTAACCAACAAACGACCGCGGTCAAGATGTCCTCTTAGTGACTGGAAGACCGCTTGAATTAAGAGAGGAAGCAGCGATAGCATGCATTTGCTGAATGAGCACCCATTCACTTTGTGTGCAGTTGAAAGCGAATTTCTGCAGAATTCTGTTCCGAGCTGTTCCACGGCATTTCTTGGAACATTTTCTCGGAATACTTTGAAGGAACTTGGGATTACCCGCGGTAGTAGAGAGAGAGTCATTTTATTCTTAAACGCTCCTCTAAACATTTTCAGTGCTATACTTTAAGGATTCGAGCTATCGTAGCGACCTCGAATGCACCGATATTCTTGTGTCCCTGTAAACGTTCGTGCGTGTGCCTGGGCTCCAATCATGGTCATTCAACATGGGAGTCATGAATACATGAGGAAGTGAATTATGCTTGTCTTGAGCTGCCACTTGCCATCAGTCACTACCAGCCACCAGCCAATACCATCCACCAGCCAATACCATCCACCAGACAACAGACAACAGACAACAGACAACAGACAACAGACAACAGACAACAGACAACAGACAACAGACAACAGACAACAGACAACAGACAACAGACAACAGACAACAGACAACAGACAACAGACAACAGACAACAGACAACAGACAACAGACAACAGACAACAGACAACAGACAACAGACAACAGACAACAGACAACAGACAACAGACAACAGACAACAGACAACAGACAACAGACAACAGACAACAGACAACAGACAACAGACAACAGACAACAGACAACAGACAACAGACAACAGACAACAGACAACAGACAACAGACAACAGACAACAGACAACAGACAACAGACAACAGACAACAGACAACAGACAACAGACAACAGACAACAGACAACAGACAACAGACAACAGACAACAGACAACAGACAACAGACAACAGACAACAGACAACAGACAACAGACAACAGACAACAGACAACAGACAACAGACAACAGACAACAGACAACAGACAACAGACAACAGACAACAGACAACAGACAACAGACAACAGACAACAGACAACAGACAACAGACCTCTAACCAGGGGCACGCACTCAACCAACCGCGCTGTGCCATCCAGCTGTGTAGCGGCACACTTAGACCAATGTCTTATGCTCTGGATGGTTGCCATGTCTCCACGTTCCCACAGCAGGTTTCTCAAATTGACCTGTACCTCGTCGAAGCAGTATTCGCCGAAAGATTTTGAGCCGATTTGAGCTGACGAACCGATTGCATTTTGTCTGTGCACCACAAGTCACTATGAGGAGTGCCAAGATGTTGCGCGGGACTGCCAATGGCCCGAACTTCCACCATTTATGCAACCCTGAGACTAAGGCTGTGTATGAGCTCTCGCCGTTGCACCACTTGTATGAATCGTTCATGTCAGGGCTCTCTTTTGCTGGAATATCCACACTTTCAATCCCCTGCACACCAACGTAGTCCGCTACCCACCAGCAGAAGCTAACTGTATTTATCACTGACCTTTAGTCTGCATAATCTAACAGGATACGCCTGTTCTTGCAGCCTCTTGTTGGGAGTACATGGTCATCGATTGTTCAGTTGCGCCATAGTATTGCAGCCCAAGTGGGGCTTCCCTTATTGATGCCATTTCATCTCTGAACACGTCTAGGAAGCTGCAAAAAGCCCCTGCATCTGCACATGCACTCGTCTTAGGGCCGAATCCCCCCTCGTTTGCCCTCATATGCCTACACCCATCGTACCTGCACGGGAAACGAATGGAGACGATACTTCCCGGGACCAGAGTTGGTCGAAAGTAGCCTGTCTCCGCACTGTTTTGTGCTACAGTCCGTTGCAAGTCCAATCAAAACCTCTCTTCCCTGGCATCATCATCAACCCAAGTCGATGTGGGCGGAGAAGTGTATTCAAACTCTCTTTTGGAATGCTCCTCGAAGGACTAGGTTTATTGAAAATTCAGCCTCAAAAGGTTTTTCTTAGAAAATCTGAACTCGAACGCTTTCGTTTCCAATTGAAATCGAGGAGACGCTCGAGCCGCTGCTGGAAGAGGAAGCCGAACCACTTGCTGCAGTGCTGGCGCTGTCCAAGCAACTCTCCAGAGTGTTCAAGGCGATGGTGGAGTTGGCCTTTGAGGACAGAATCACGGTGCTCACACATCCGTTCTTGGTGATGTCGATTTCGCTCTGGTAGCCGTCCATGTAGGCCAGAGCGAGCTGCGATTGAATGGCCAATTCGTCAAGGTTCTTCAGGTTGGCGTCGAACTGAAATTGAATGCGATAAGTGATGCATCACGCCACCGACCACCGCTGACACAACTTACGGTTGCAACGTAGCAGCTGAATGCGTCCGATTCGGCGGCCTCAGCGTCGCACACAGCCAATTGAGCCTGGACGCTCTGGGACAGCTTGACTGCATCGGTATAGGAGGAGTTCACGCTCGCCACAATATCAGCGCTGGAGTTTTGGGCTACGGCGCTGCAGCTCTGAGATTGGCCGACAGTCTCGGTGTTTATCGAGTTCAGCTGGGTGTTGTAGTTCGAGTAGCAAGTGGCAGCAGTGGGAACGTCGCTGCTGTTGGAGTGCTGATGTAAGATGCTCTCGATCTTGTCGATAATGCTGCTCGCTACGTGCTTGCCGGTCTTGACTGCATCGTTAGCAGCGTTGACTGCATCTTGTGCAACATCGTCGGCTGCACTCGCCACGCTGTCGGCTGCGCTTTCTGCTGATGAGACGATACCGCTTACACTGATGCCGGAGGCCTGGAATGGAGACCGGAGGTCACAAGAGAAGCCATTTTTCCTGATTTCCGGAAACTTACCGCATAGGCGCACAGCGCTACGAGCAGAATTTGGGCAAAGAGTTTCATGTTTGTTGGCGACTTTTTGTAGTTTTCCTTCCGCGAATGACACTGGCGAACTGATGACTGGAAGGCCTAATGGCAATTGTTTTATAGAGCGAGCAATGCGTGCTGGCCACTGAGTCAGTATCAGGTGAGAGTTTATCACGACAGACTAAGACCGATTGACTCCATTAACAAGCGCCAGACGGCAGACGCGGTAAATGAATGTCTATTCTGACTTCTGACTCAGCATTAACGATACGATACGATGGCACGTATCTAATTGGAAAATGGTTCTTTAAGGTCGCTGTAACGTCTGCTGCGGGCTGCTTCTGTAAACAAAAATAAGCAATATATTCTGGCGTTTATCGCGCTTTCCGAGTCACACTTGGGACAGCTGATATTTTGGCTAAGGGATGGATTTAAGAGAGTTATGGCGGCTGAGACATTTTTCAAACTGTGCATCGTTTCGATAGCCAGCGCAGGTGTACAGTGCGTCAGCATATTCTGAAGACATTCCTGACACGGGGGTGGCTTAAGGGTTATTTACTTGGCGTCCATACATACGAGAGCCGTTAACAGTAATTTTGCTGTCGGTCATGTCCGATGTGGCCATGGACCTGCTGACATCAACAAATGTACATCTTAATCTGAGATACGAGATAAATAATGCTGAAGGAGACATGAAGTGGTATTAACGACACATCATATCCAAGCCTGTTAATGAAAGGAACGTTACTCCAGGAACATGTCAAAAAAAGCCTCCTTGGATGAATACTGTAAAAACGCTATAGCGTGCAATGGGGACTACAGCCCCACATGGCCCACTAACTATTCATGTCAGCAATCAGACGCATAATGGTGAATGGAGCCGCGATTTGGTGGACTGCACTCGATAAGGACATCAGTTGCAAGCCGCTCTAGAGGTTGAAACGGATGGCATGCCTATGCATCAGCGGAGCGTTAAGAACGAGCCCTTTCGCAGCTCTGAACATACTCCTCAATCTTCCGCCGATTGACTTAATCGGCAGACAGATAGGGGCCAGTACGGCTATCAAATTGAAATTGGACACATCTAAGCTCCTCTCCGAGAAGAATTTCTCAACCAGCACCCCCAAAATATACTTGGAGGCTGAACGCCAGACGCTGGATGGTCCTCTGTGTATTTTCGATGAGATGAAGGTGAAGGCGAGGACGCCGGGATCTATTCTAAAGATCCAAGCATTCAACCGTCATTCGGACTACCAAATCCAAAAATACCAAAAATAGCGAAAAGGAAGCTCTGTCCTCGCTAAACAACAATGTAATGCATCATGTACAGATATCGTCACCCTTTCTGACAGCCAGTCGAGCGATCAAATCTCTGTGCGCAGTCGCTTTTAACTCTGAGCCTTTCCTGAATTGCCGCCAATCTCTCAACGAGAGACTAATTTAGCATCCAACTTATGTAGTTGCCGGGACACTGTGACATTCCAGAGAATTGAGAAGCGAGATAACTCGCCAGACTGGGCACTGGTGCGGTGCCACTGCAATGGTCTACTGGCACAGGATGTAACTATGGCCTACTGTTGATCAAAATGAGCAGGGATTCCCTATAATGACTGCTGCACAAGTTGCAGAGACGAGGATGAAGAAGGAACTGTTGCACCCCTTCTTTGTAATTGGAGCGCCCTCTTCTCCCGAAGAATAAGTCACCTAGAGGCCTACTACTTCACCAACTGGCTGAACTAATTTAAGTCTTCTCCAACGCTTCATCAAATGCACCAACTGGTTTGCAGAATAGGGTCTATTAAATCCGCGTGGTTCCACAACGGGCCTACTCAAGCTTAAGTGTGATTGCTGCAATCTAACCTTATCTAATACTTCATCGTATTCTCCAAAAGATACAAGTGCTGTATGGACTTGTACGTGCGACGTTATTCGGCCAATAGCGTCTCGAATGTCGGCCTTGACTTCGTCCAAAGTGGTTGGCTAGTTAACGCAGACTAAGGACTTGATGTAGCCCCAGAGTCAAGTCGCATGATAGCAACGGTCTATTGATGAACTCCCGCCGTAAGATGACCCAGTCGCCCAAATTTCTCCTTCACGAGCGTTGCATCGTCATGTTGTAACCACAGATCGGATATATCGATGTTGTTAGTCAGGGAGAGTCAGTTATCACCGTTCTATACCTGCAACCATTGACGGCAACAGTGTCTGCTTCCTCATTCCGAAAGAAATGATGTTCGATGATGCGGCCATGAAGCAACCATCAAACAACAGTGCAACAATTTGTGGATGCATTGATTCTTAGTCGAACACTTGTGGATTGCGTTCGCTCCAATAAGCGAAATGTTGACATAGCCGCTGAGTCCTAAAATGGTCCTCGTCCGAGAAGCCAAAATTCAGGTCTGTGGCCAATATTTCCATCGTCCAATCAGAGAAGTCTCGGCTCACGGTTATCTATGGTCATCAGGGTTGAATTCGTGTGTCAACACAATATGCAGACGCAGAAATCCAACCGAGCTCACTTACTGGCGATGCCCAATTCAGCTGATCGGAGCCGAATTGCTTTTTCTTTCTTGAAACTGGCTAGTACGGCGGCTACGTTTCTGTCTGTCTGATTGGTGGTTTAAGGTCAAAAAGAGTGTACTGAAGCTTACACTTTCTGCCTGCACACTGAAGTCATAATGACGGCGCACGCCACGGCGAAAATTCACGTCGAACTTTGCGTATTTACAACTGAGCCGAAATTTCTATAATTTCTGAATAACTTCTGCACGTTCGGCGAGTGTGGAACGATGTGTGTACATACATGTTAGAAATTCAGAATTAATAAAAAAACAGTTCTGATGTGCACGCTCACTTCTGCCGTCAGGTTTCTAGGTCATCCGGCTGACTTAAAAAACAATCGCAGATGTGTTGGCAGTCGACTTAAGTCTCACCTATAATGCGAATGAGCGAGCATGAGCTAGTGTCAAGCTAGTTTGGACGAACTGTTTCGTCATGTTTGCTAAAACTACATGAGTAACTATAATCAACACATGCGCGCATAGCCTCCTGTCAGAAATTCGTCCGTTGCTTGCTTTATTTTTCTAAAGGGTGATTTTTTAGCTATTATTTTTTTGGCAACACTGGTTTAAACAGCTGACGCACGTTTCGTGTTTTGTTTCACTGTCAAACATCTTCAGTTTGGTCTATAATTTAACCATGAATCGTCTTACAAACGAACAACGCTTGCAAATTATTGAATTTTATTATCAAAATGCGTGCTCTGTTAAGAAAGTTCATCGCGCGCTTCTTCCATTTTATGGTCAGTTTAATCGACCCACTGAAGGGTACTTAAATAAGCAGAATTATCGATTTTGGAGTGAATAACAGCCAGATGCATTGCAAGAGCTACCAATGCATCCAGAAAAAGTCACAGTTTGGTGCGGTTAATGGGCTGGTGGCATCATTGGACCGTACTTCTTCAAACATGATGCGAATCGTAACGTAACTGTGAATGGTGAGCGCTACCGTGAGATGATATCCAACTTTTTTTTGGTGGTTTTAACAAGACGGTGCCACATGCCACACAGCACGCGCAACAATGGACTTATTGAGGGGCGAGTTCGGTAAACATTTTATTTCACGTTCGGGACCGGTCAATTGGCCGCCTAGATCTTGCGATTTAACGCCTTTAGACTATTTTTTGTGGGGCTATGTTAAAGCTCGTGTCTATACGGACAAGCCCGCCTCAATGGACGCATTGGAAGACAACATTGAAGCATTTATTCGTGAGATACCGGCCGAAATGTTGGAAAGAGTATGCCAAAATTGGACTAAGCGGTTGGACCATTTGAGGCGCAGTCAAGGTCAACATTTGCATGAAATAATCTTCAAACATTAAATTATATGGACCGTACAATCGATTCAAATAAAAATTTCATGCAATTTTCTGAATTTTGTGTGTTTTTTTTTGAAAAACTTTCCTATAGCTTTTAAAACCCTTTACAAGCGTACAACTTAAACAATCTAATCTTAAAAACTAAAGCTTAACCTAGATGGTAGAGAGAGAAAGGCAGGAAAAAAATGGGACTGGAGGTGGTTTCCAAGTGAGGTTTTGCTATGGTGGAAATCGAAAGAGTATTCCATAGTGTTAGCCAGGCTTAACATTCTTGATACCGGTGAGTTTAAACCGTAATAAGTCCGATGTGGTCTAATGCGGAAGAGGGCTGCAGACCTTAGATTGTAGGGGTTGACGCTAAGAGACATAAATTCAAGAAGTGCGGGGCAGTCTGTATTACCTGTAATCAGTTGGTGAAGGAAGAGCAGATCGGGACTTTTGCGACGGTTTTCGAGGGACTCAAGGCGAATTAGTTTAAGGCGATCAGAGTAAGGAGGTAAGTTGGTTCTGTCAGTCCAGGCAAGATCACGTAGAGCGAAACGTAGAAACCTACGCTGGACAGCTTCGATACGACGAATGTGGACCGCGTAATTAGGTGACCATACTTGGCTGGCATATTCGTGAATGGGTGATGTTTAGAGATTTTGTGACATAGGGATTCGAAAATTCTTTTGACCAGCTTTTGATAAAGCCAAGCGCAGAATTTGCTCCACTTATAATATTGTCAATATAGGAACGAAAGTTGAGCGATCACAGATTACGCCTAAGTCGAGTAAAGATGATAATGAAGGGACTAGTTCATTGCTGAGGAAATAGTAGTTTCTATGTGGATGCGGTGTACGTTTGCGGAAGTATGTAATGGATTGACATTTACTGATGTTAAGTTGGAGATCGTTTTTTTGACAACAAATAGAAAAACTATTTAGGTCATCTTGAAGAGAGTAGGAGTCAAAGGGGGAGAAGATGAACGAATAAATTTTCATGTCATCGGCGTGAACAGAGAGATGAGAGTTCATAATAAAACGGTCAACATCGGTACGAATATTAATGGACCGAGGTGGCTGCCTTGTGGTACGCCAGAAGTGGCTTTGATGGGCTTGGAGACAGACTATCTGAAGCTAAAAAAAAGGTGTATACTCGAGGATGCTAAGATACACTCTAACATGCATGTTGCAGTGGCAAATCTTACTGAATGCTTTGGCAGCTGAATGGCATTGGTTACGTTGACAAATTTTCTGGTCACACTTGGAATTTATTGACGTTCACACAAGCTCTTGAATGGGATGGAAGACAACAACATTGGATCGTTGATTTTAACATTTCTGGAGGCGAACCCAAATTCGCACAATTTGAACTTAATTAAACGCTTGACTTCTTCCTTCTTCCTCGTGCGATTACAAACTAAGACGTTCACTTTGTTTTTTGTGGTCTTCCTCCATTTGTGTGAAACTTCTTATAAGGGGGGCCCCTCAAAAGCCCTTCCTTCAACAAATCTCTTTCGGACAATTTACGTGGATCGCAATCGAACAACATAATCATCACTGGTCGGCGAGTGATTCTATTTACAAACAAAAAACCATGAAAAATGCATGAAATCTCTTCACCAGACTGCCAGACAACACCCCATAAACACACAAAAACAAATAACAAACTAAAAAGAAATATCCCCACGCACAAAAAAAAAACGAAACCACCGTCAAGATACTCGCATGTACTTTATCAAAGTGGTTCACTCGTCGGTAAGCCTAAGTTCGAGATTATTTGTGGAAAAGTTTCTTATCTAAAGAATACAGTGATTGATTGGATCTGTTGATAGCTTAATTGATATTTGTTGGACGCGTCCACTACCACTATCAGCCGAACTGGAATTTCCGAAGCCCATTGAACGGACTGACTCACTGTCTGTTGCTGCTTGGAGGAGAGAAAGAAAAAAAAAGCACACATTCTGCGGTAGTTGTTTGCAAACACTAGCCACACGCCAGTCGGCAATGCTGATTATCACAAATATTCCACGGCAAATAAACGATAATGTATCGCGAATAAATTGGTTTTTAATTCCAAAATTGCTCAAAAAATTTGTTTATTTTTGATTGTGAAAGCTGCTCTTGTGTAGCAAAGTTCATTCGTAAAGCGGATCTGAAGTGAAAACAATGGAAGCGTCGTGATTGTTGGACTTTCGAACGATAGACCTTTAAAGGGTACTCGCGATTCATTTGGCTAGAGTGTCTGGCGTGAGAGTGAAGGGAAGTGAACTACAAATGCTCTGTTGCCTTTGAGGTCTATGTCAAATAAAAAATCAATTGAAATCAGCACGTCATCGAATCCAAATCCCAATGCTGACAGCGAGTAAAGAGAAGAAATAGTCCAGCGGATAAACTTTCTTGGAACGAAAGCATATGGATTCAATCCACCAGAGGAACGCATGTACACTTGGAATGGTTCGTCGTTTCGCCTTCTTTCAACGAAACTTTAATTTCAAGTTTCTTCTTTCTCTGCATATGCCAACAGAAAGACACGTCCCCCAGGGCATAACATGCATGCACCATCACCCCCACACCCATGTGCTCAGCTCAGTATTTACAAGTGATAACGATTGAGTGATTCAATCAAAAGTGTGTGGCAGCTGTCGTTAGCAATTAAATACGCATACACTTAATTATACACCACACAACGCGTCAATACTTTTATTAAGGCCTTTGATTGTGGATCGTATTGGCAAATTATGTTGCAAGGATAAAATCGAGGTCGAGTAAATTAAATGGCAATTAAGAACCAAGCACCTGGTAAGAGACAGATAATGGCTTGAATCCCCTTGAAACCTGAGCACAGTTTATATCAAGTAGTCCACGAAGTCCATGTTTTCTACTGCAGTTCATAGACCAATATTGACTGGTGCAAAGCACAGCATTAGATGCAGAAGTAAATGAACAAGGAGAGATTCAACTGCGGTCAAAATTACCCCTTGTCCATGACCACGGAAAATACGGAAAGTAGAGAGTTGTGGAATTTCCATGCATTTTGTGCAGCTTTCGTCTGTTTACAACAGCTCACACGTATTCACAGACACGGGAATAAACATTATATACAAGAACGGCAATGAATCAAAGTATAAGAAAAGGTAGAAGTTAAATATCTCATTCTTTTCTATTTACAAGCCGAAGAAAATCAATAAAAAAAATAATCACTCAGATTCCTACCGACATCCGACCACGAAATATTACAGCATTTGCCTCTCTAAGGCATTTACGGAAACCTCGCGATCACCAGCACGGCTACAACACGAAACGGACAACATAAATTACCGTACAAAGCCAACTATAATATGCATCAGGGAACATGAGCTAGTGTCAAACGCGCATGAGTGACTGAGCGAATACACACACTCCCATAAGAGCAAGAGTTCCCGAACGATTCGGAATGTCAAGCATGAGCTAGTGCGCTCTGTACCACATGCGAATTTGACAGATGAAAGAAGAGAACAAGAGAAATCAAGTAAAATAGACAAACCAGCGGATATTGAATGGGTGGGATATTTGGGGGTGGCCTCAATCAACATGTCTCACCAACTAGCACGGTCTTGACTTAGGCGACTTCAGTTTCGTACCCCCAGCTGATTGAGGTCATGTTCTGGCTGGACATACCATCGGAGGCGAGGTCTGTACCACGACGGGCTTAGTCATACATTACGAGAGGGCAACATGTGCAAACCCAACCATGCGATGCAAGGGATTATTTAGCGGAAGACGTCCGAAATGCTGCCAGTCTAAAGGAAACATGGAGAATGCAGCGTGGCAGTGGGTTGCCCATGTGAAGGCGATGCATGATGGGGGTTGGTTTAGTTGCCGTGAGATTACCAGCACTCCAATAATTGTGGATAATAATTAATGCGCACCACATGAGGCGCTGTCACACCTGCATTGTGGTCGTTGCCGACTGTGTCCCAACCGACATGCACTTCGCTTAATTCCCGGTGTGACTATGGCAAACTGGTTAATTTTTAATTGATTCGTGGCAAGGACGTCTTAAGCTCGCCGATGAAACTCCATCCCAGCAGTGTAATGTGCTGTGAACAAAGAAACGCAATTTGTCTCAGTCACATCCGTGGAATCCCATTCCACACACAAAACTTTAAATCCTCGCCACTCCCGAACTGAGCGACGCAGTTTCAGGTTAAGGTGAGGCGCGCCAGTGTGCATCCCCCTTGTTTCAGCGAGGGGTCTGTATGCAAAGAGCACTCAATCAGGGCGAAGTACAATTCAATTGAAATCAGCGCGCGCGAATCTGATGAAAAATCGCAGTTATCACTCTCAACCCATCCGGATCGATTTTTTCCCCCCTCTAAACTTTCACATCAACTTCATTCTGCGAGTGGATAGATATCAGATACAAAATGCAATGTATCTTTAAATCGAAAACGTCGAAGTGAAGATAAATCTTCTGAAATATTGCCGAGCACAAGATGTCAACCGATGTGCCAGTGTAAGCGACGATGGCGGAACGTAGCAATTCTAGCGCAACCCTTGCCAGTTCATACGCCCCATAAACTTTAAACAGATGCCCCCGGGGGTTGCAGCATTCGACTTCAACCGTCGTCATCTAAGGAAGGTCCTCCCCAACGGGGTGGTGTATGCAATTAAGTCCATTTCTCCGTTTCACCGTTTCCCCATTTCGCCGTTTCTTCACACTTCGTCGTCGTTGCCCGAGCCGTTCTTCACTCTCGACTTCTGCGCCCGATCGTTATTCTATTGACTCAATTGAGTTTCCCAATAAATTTCCATCGAAACGTTCACTTAGTTTGCCTTCTCCGCCTCGGCGTCGCGCACTCCTTTTGGCTGATTGTCAAGTAAGACATTTACATAAATATTCCAGTCCTCACAGATGGCTCTGCGTGTTGGATTCTTTATTTCAATTTTAAATTGATATAAATAGTTGGAGAGAGGCGCGGCGGTGGGAGGCGGGTGCGGCGAACATTATTCACTCGAATAAGCTGTGATGCCGTGTATCCGCTTTGGGTGGGGGTTTGGTGATTCACGATGCAGTTTGCCGACTTAAATGGATGTGCGCTTCGCCAAAGATTGATTCGAGAGAATCTTCAAAATGCACCCTGCAGCACTGTAGCCGAAACTGTGAAGAGGAAGTACGGGCCAGCCGTTGCCCGGCCGACAGTAAAGGTCAAAAACATGTGTGCCAGGTGAGGAGATGCGGAGCGACTATCGAATAAATCCAGCATAACAAGCGCATCGGGCGGAAAATCTGCATGTACACAAGCACAGTGTGCCCCGGTCTCTGATGGGACTCTGCATCGGCATGGCTAACGACAGGCTATGTTGTCACCGTGTCAAGAGGAGGGGGGAGGGGGAGCGACGGTCAACAACAAACAGAAAAAACAACAACATCATCATCCCTCTCCAGAAACATCAACGTAATGACAGTGTTCACAATCTGGAGATAATCTTGTTAACGTTGGGTGTCGGCTGCTCAAGGGTCCGGGTAAACATCATGACGGGGAAATAATTGACGAGCCACGATGCAACATCGGACAGGGAGAGCGACAAAAGACCAACCAGCCCGACCGACGGTGGATGAATGCATGAAATGTCCCCATCCAGCCGATGGATTTTCGTTCAACAAATGAAAGGGGTGTGCGGCACGACCTGGATATGCACATGCATCGAAGTTCAGTCAACCGGTGCACACGTTATGCATTTGATGGGGGCTTAATTATTGCAGGAATGTCACTGTGGCGTGGCATTGTCTTATCGCAGAATGCCGCGCTATGTGCGGGGTTGTTTGTCCTTATTTGGGTGTTCAATTATGGACTAATTGTGTGGTAGAATGCACGTTGTGCGCTCGTTGATGGTGGTTAGATTGAAACGAGCGTTTCACGAGTAATTGCTGTGGAATGTCGCAGATGTCACGCAGGACTTAACGGAGCGATGTGATTGGCAGAGGCGAGGTGATTTGTTCAGACGGCAAATGGGTTTCGATATCGGCACACTCAGTGGGTCAAATTAATGGGAAATGTGTGGAGACGCAGGGCACCAGGTTTGTGCGGCACCTATCGGAAGCCTACTTCGCTGAAGATTATGGATTAAGTCAAATCATGCGACGGGTCCCAGTGCACCCCTGCAAAGCTCTAGTGAAGCTCGAACGCTAATCGTGGCACAGGATGCCTCATTAGCAAACAACAATGGTCTACTCTCGATCCGACAAGATCACACAGAATGAGTTGGCCGACTCCAGTAGACCGACTCTTATCCGTGTCACCACTAAGCACTGTGCCACTAGAAAGACTTCTGCAGAAGCTGCAGAGACTGCAGACCTTTTCCATAATTTCAGAGTCCACTCCTTCCGAAGAAGACGTCACTTCGAGGCTTACTTCTTCAATATTCTGGCCAAACTGAGCAGCATTCATTTCAGCCATCTTCAAGACTCCTGAAAAATCATAACCAATGAGGGGACATGAAGATATGATGCAGCCATCCCCTCCTTGCCTTTGCTACATAAGCCCTTCCACAGTTCCCTCATCCCATTCGGTGGGCTGGATCAATATGTCATACGCTTGACTGAGGGCCCACAAGAAAAACTAGTTCAGTCGTGAACGGATAAACTCTATTATCAATTCGTCCTCCACGTCCAAGGGAGCCAGGTCGATGGAGGCGTACTTCCACTGTCCCCAAGAGACTCAAGCTGGCCGGAAGTGCGTGAAGAACTGGCGTGACGAATTTGTGGTAGGAGAACATAGTATCTGGCATAAATCGCTTCTATCTGGAATTGATGCTGGAGCTTGCTGGTCAGCCTTTGAATCACACTTTGATGATAAATGTGTCCCTTTACATTGTCTACTGGTACTGCAGTACAGTCCTCGCTTGGCAACCTTTTCACAGTCGGGAGCATGGTCCTATGGCAATTCTTTGTCTCATGTGATACCGATGCACAAAAATAACAAGTCCCACCAAATGATATCAAACTTGTAGCTGAAGTAGTGTCAGTAGACGTTTTTGTTTTCGGGCGATTCGACTTCTCATGCATTTGCTCATCTGGCTCCATTCATCTCATCGGCTGCACAGTCCTCTTGCGAAGATCGACGGGTGGACTTCGAAGTGCCTGGTATGGATTGAATTGTGGAAACTGAGCAAGCCTTGGATTGAATGGGACGAAGCGAAAGTAATTGCTGCATGTTCTTGTCAATTAAGCGCTCATCTTATCACAAATTGCTCCTAGATAGAAGAGAGACCGCTGCTTCATAGCACTTACCCGAAGCAGTGAATCCAGCCAGAAATCCGACCAAAATGCCAGCCACAAGTGGTAACTTCCATCCAATGTTTTAAGCGGAACTTTAGGACGTCTGTGTGGCACACTATTTTAGGTAGGTACGTAATTGGCTGCCCTGCCGAACTTATGGCCGTTGCTCACTTAGACGATTGTGCCCTTGCTAGGTTTACTGACGTGAGACCTACTTTAATCCTAAAACCAACCAGATCCAGGAGGATTTTTCAGTTCAACACAGCTTATGTCATCCAGCTAAACAAGAAAGTGCTTGCTTAGGAACTGCCTTCTTTTCTCTGCTACCTCTGGGCTATCACAGAGCAGGTGTTGAGTAGATTATGTTTCTTCTTGATCTATGCAGCCTTGACAAACGTCGTTCTGCGGTAAATTCACACGCATTGCATGTATGCCTATGGCACAGTGCGCGGTAATTGAGTCCTTATTAGCGTTCGCACTTTCCTTGACGACTAAATCTGGTCAGTGTGATCTCTTTTTGCTCAGCGTCGGACACAGGACACTTGCTCTTGCTCCAATACTCAGACCAAGTCATCGAGTTATGGCTCCGTCCATGGCTTCGTCTTCCAGTTTTTTTCTTTATGGAGCCTGAGCAGCCCGAGATTCAACTCAGATCCATATATTGCGAGAATATCCGTCTTCTTGTTGCATCGGTTCCTAGAGTAGCCGTGATGAAGCGTTGAAGATGACTGACACTGATGCTACTTAGTTCAGCCAGTTGTTCTCCTTCGGGAGAAGAGAGCGCTGCGCTTACGAAGGAGATGTGCAATAGTTTCTTCCTCCTCATCGCCTCTCCACTCACTGCAAAATACATTGTAGGGAAGGTTTAATCTAGAGGTGTGAGTCCCAATAGCCCAGTACTCAGATATGACGCCGATAAGTTTTCTAAGATTCGGTCTACTTATTCTGATTAGTCTGAGTGAACGTTTTAGATCGAGAGTAGTCCATAATTGCATCCTGTGACCGTAGACCATTTACGATTTGTGCGAGTTAGTGCTTCAAACTTCAGTAGATGTTTTGCAGTAGAGTTTGCATGTATGGTAGGTCTCCATCCGGAAAGAATACAGAGACTGTGCTTGGAAAGTTGGTTCGCTTCAAAATTCTCTGGAATGTCACAGTGGCCCGACATCCACATGATTTGGATGCTAATATACTTGGCCATCTCGTTGAGGGATTGGTGACAATTCAGAGAAGTCTCAGAGTCAAAGGCGATTGCGAGAGAGATTTGATCGCCCGACTGGCTGTCAGAACAGATGACGATACCCGTACTTGATACATTACATTGTTCTTTAGCCACGGCAGAGCTTCCTTTTCGCCCGAAAGGCACAACAGTGATATGGGAGGCTGAATGAAAGTTGAATATATCCTATAATAGAATCGGCGACCACGACTTCACTCATCTTCGATCTATAGTCGATCCATCTGTGAAAATTCGCCGAGGACCGTCCAGCGTCTGTTGTTCAGACTCGCGGTAAGAAATAGGGTATGCTTTTTGAGAAATCTTTGGCTTAGTTGTCTTCAGGTATCTACACCTTAGCGCTCCGCAGATACATATGGGCCTGACTATAGATTTAAGTAGCCAGTGGACCACGCGGAGCTGTCGTCCCCATTTGCACCCTATAACCTTTTAACAGCAGTGTTTAGCTCTGATCGTGGGTAAATATTTTCCAGATGCCTAGATGGCAACATCGTCTCGAAGGCAGCGACCTGTCCTTTCCAGCGTCAATAGAAGTCCATACACTGCTACGTTCCATAGGAGAAGAGGGACCACTGCACCCAGTGGTGTGCCTCTGTCAACCGTTTTGAAAGTCTTGGTGTCACAACTTGGAGCCCCATTATTATGAGTAAGTAAGAGTTACCGATGTGCAAAGTTTTAAACAGAAACCAACACCTAATGGGGCGCGCACACGTGTAAGAGGACATCAATCAACTTTGGGTGCATAACTGGTAGATTGTCAGTTGGGGTCCGGGGGCACTGTACCGCCACACGAAGAAGAAGAGGAGGATTGACAAGATTTCAGCAATTCACGGAAATAACAAATTCCATCGAAATCAAAATCACAAGAGTGTTTTATTTAAATTTACTCGAGCAACCACAAATTGGATGGCTCCGCTCGGTTTTAGTGTTCTCGCTCATCCCCCCCATATGCCAGCCCCATTTGTTAGTTCACAATTCACGCATTTCATTCCACAGTCTATGCAAAAGACACAAACCAATAATTCCGTCGAAACCCCTTGTGATTCCTACACAATTTACAAGAGCATCTGCGGATGCTTTGCCGCACATTTTCCGACACAAGAACGAATACACGATGAACCGACCGACTTAACCTTGTTGTCGTAAAACACCGCCCCCACCCACTTACACGTCTCCAAGTAAGACCCCAGCATGTGGCAACGAACATCATCCACGTCGCATGGCAAATTTTCGAAGAAAAACCAGAAAATGTTCATGGAAAATTGATGGGATAGAAACATAAATCGATGATCTGGATCAATCCCATTCGCGGGCACAGTTGGTGCACCTCTGCAATCGCAAGCGTACATCCCGCGTCATCCGGATCATAAAAATGATTCCCGGATAGCTATCGCCCTCGCTCGCTGGGAGTATCAGGAACAAGGACACAATTTGAAGAAATACTCGATTTTATCGGATGAAGCAACCACCAGTGCGCCATAACCATTAATCCTTTCGGTCGTCCCAACCCCGACCGTCGTTCACGCCTGTTGTGCTTTATATTTGTTTTTTGTTGTTTTTTTTTTGTGTTTTTTTATGTGCTGTCTAGAAAGTTGAGAGTGAGTGGCTAGATGGCACACGAGACAGAAAAGTTTCATGTTTCAGTGAGCAGGAGAGTTTGTGTATCAGTGGATCCTGTTAAATGCAAAACAGCATGACAGGATAATTTCCTCTTGTAATTGGATACAAACGAAGAGCTCAACCGAAATGCATCTTTCGGTGCAGCGATCTGAATATTCTGCCAGAGATGGAGCAGCAGCACCAAGCGGGTAGCAGTTTCAAACGCAAATATGTGTGGATGAGGACACCATTTGGTCATTATCTCGAATGAGATTCACCCCCAGACCAGGAACGGGATGTAAATTTCGGGGTTTCGTACTCCGCTTTGACTTCAATTTCGACATGCGATTGAAGTGATAAATTAGAGCATTTTACTGAGCTGCTGGGGTGTGTGTTGTAAATGTTAAGGCTACGAATGGTTTTATTGCGGCATGGACACTTTAGGGATGTTAACATCTTAGCCACAGCCCCTACATGAGGCAAATATGAGCGAAAGGGGGTCTGTGGATTTTGTTGATTCTTGTGTCATATGGGTTTGACTGGACGCAGTATCGGCCTTGACATGATTTCCGTCTTTTTTTGGCGGCGCCACGGTCAGGAACGGATCTGGGCCTCAACTAATAAGACCCTCTTTGGCTGGCTGCCTCCAATAAAAACACAAAGATGGCTGGGGTCCGCCTCCATTTGTGGGCGTCTTATTAGACGCGAGATCTTCAAGTTGAAGAATTGGCCAAGGGCAAGCAGCTCATGTACTCTATTTGGCCTAGCCACCTTAAGCGTTGAGACCCATGACACCGGCAACATTGATCTCGCTGTAATGCCCGTACAGTTCGCGGTTGAACCTTCTGGACACACAATTCCTTAGCGATTTTTTATAATCGTCCCATTAACGATTGACAAGATTTATCAATTCTTGTATCAGTTAACTCAATTGATTGAATCATTGTCACTGAAATGTAACCACGGGCTTTAAAGGAATTAGCGGTTGAGCCGTGGTTAGCTGGAGACCAAGCAGCCATCAAAGCTATTCCCACTTTTACTACGTACTCTAAACAAGTACAGGAATGCCGGGCTCAGCTAGCGTCATTAAAAGGCTAGCTCAAAATTGCCAAGTGAAGGCCGGTGAACTGGCTAGGCAGAGATCTGCCCTTCACTGCTCGCTTAAAGAGGATATGCACGTCCCGCTATAAGTCAAGGCTAATATCGCTACGCACTTCCTTGAAATACCAAACATCAGGTCCCGCGAACTGTACTTGACACTGGCAGATAGGAAATCATGCCACAAAAGGTAGGTATCCCACACAACACACATTGTTTTCATGATTTAAATGTAATTTAATTTATATGGTTGTAACTTTAACATCGAACAATGATAGTTTCATATAAAAAAACCATCAAAACAACGTTCAAAATAAAGGGTTTCAACAGGACGGTGCCACTTGCCACACAGCTGCGGATGAAGGTGTGCCGCAGAGGTCGCGGCAGCCATTTGGCCGATATTTTATTCCATACATAATTGAACCATACCAATATTATCATAATAAAAAGAAATGACAATAATTTCCTAAATAATTTGTGTTTTATTCTAAATCAACATCAGCCCTTAAAATTTAACCACCCTTTATGTCCAGAAATGTATTAAGTCATATGAGCATTTGCACAAGCTACTTGTTTCAATGCGCACACAAGTAAACGTTCACATTGTACCAGCAAAGCGCACATCTTTGTTTACATCTTCCTCGAACTTATGGGACCTCACACGATAGCTCTTTCTAATGTTCGCTCAGAGAAGAGAGCAATGTGAACACGAATTGAGAGATTTCACATTCAAAACTGACGGACACTCTTCAACTCACTTGATGAGATCTCTGCAATGGATATTACCGATCAATTAGCGAGCAATGAAATACCTCAGGTTGGATTTAGAGGTATCTCAATAATACAATTTATATACTGTAGCATCAAAACGTCACATAGTTCTATTTAGGTTCTCACAGAATCACTTCTACCTACCTACCTGTGGTTCGATGGTTTTTTTTCAGCTTCGACATATTTCGGCAGCTTCATTTTGTGTGATTGGTAGAGTTTACTTACTCGTCGTCAACGATCAACATCATCATCTTCAGTGACCCGTATTAAATACACAAACACTTCTATTAAATCTATCACGTTATTCAAATTTCTCGATCGTCTCGACTCTACTTTCCGACCGCTACTTCCCCTTCTTTTTACTCATCCACATGCAGTCCTCATCAACACCACAGTCTGCGGTAAGCTCCGTGTTGTCTCAACCCTTGGTTTGTTTGTCGAAATCAAGGGACCCGTCATCTTGTCACCAATTGCCTATGGATCGTGGCAAGTACCACTGTTACACCCGCATGTTTAACTAAAGTTTTCGCGAGAACAAAGAAAGCGTTATTGCTCTCCGTGCCACTCAATCCTCCGTCATCGACTCCAACTCATCAGGAGTTGTGCCCAAGCGTAACCAGGCGACTTTGTGGACTTTGTCCAACTACCCCTGGCAAGCAGTCGCCTACGTGGCATTCAAGGCACTCCTTGGAAGTTGTGATGATGGGAACATTCGTGCCAAGTGCCCAAACCATAGAAGCATAGCCATTTTCCTTCGAAGAAGCAGTTGCTCAACGTTGGGTTCCTCGCTTACTGCCGTATTTCCCACCGCAGCAGGCCGAGTAACTTCCACAACAGCTCGAAGAAATCTCAGCAGCTTGCATTCGCGATCTTATTCTTTCGGTCAGTACCCAAATTTCATGACAAACTGAGGCTTTGACACCAAGTTCGGCATTTTTGATGACAGATCTTCTCACCTGTTTTGACTTTGCTTGGCCGATCCTATATATATAAGGGTTACTGTTACTGTGAATGGTGAGCGCCCCAAATGCAATCACTACAGAAAACGCACGTGCGACTGCAAAGGATGGTACTTAACCGAAGAATCAACCCTGTCCAAAACCTGAATAATATTTTGAATATCGAACAGATATACAATTTAGAAATTCTTGCGCACTTCTACAACGACGATATATAAACAACACTGACACAACAGACAGTAAATACAAGAAGAAGAAAACAGCAGGTCTACGAAGTCCCGAGATTTTGGAACGAGTACGGAAGAAGGACGCTTAATGTTGCAGTTCCATCAGCACTTAACGAACTTCCCAGAGAATTTCGCTACCTAACGAAAAATTAAGTTTTAAAAAAAGTTAAAGAAAGCTATCTTGTTCCCAGAATATAACCTACTTGTTTTTTATTGTAACGTAAATTTTTCTTTTTTTCTCTTTTTTATTGTATAATTGTAACGTGTATGACCGAAATTTAACTTAACATAATGTCTGTAAATGCAACCAGTCTTCTGCAGACAAGCCCCACCGGCTTTGCAGATAGCAAAAAGCAATGTTAACAAAGGAAATGGTGAATAAATGAATGAAATGGTGAATAAATGAATTGAAATTGAAAAAAATTGCAAAAAGTTCGCTATCGTGACATGATAACGAACTTTTTATGGCCCGAATTGGAAGGTATGAATGTGGACGATATGTGGTTTCAACAGGACGGTGCCACTTGCCACACAGCTAACGAAACAATGTCTCTTTTGCGCGACAAATTCAATGGCCGTGTTATCTCACGTGGTGGCGATGTCAATTGGCCGCCAAGATCATGTGATTTCACACCGTTGGACATTTTTCTTTGGGGTTATTTGAAAGAAAAGGTGTACGTCGATAAGCCAGCAACAATTCAAGAGCTAAAGGATGAGATAATTCGGCACATTAACGGCATAGAACCTCAATTATGCTTCAGCGTCATCGGAAATTTGGACCATCGGATGGAGGTGTGCCGCCAAAGTCGCGGCTGCCATTTGGCCGATATTTTTTTCCATACATAATTGAACCGTACCAATATTATCATAATAAAAAGAAATAACAATAATTTCCTAAATAATTTTTGTTTTATTCAAAATCAACATCGGCCCTTAAAATTTAACCGTGTAACATATATTATATGCCGTCTGGGAGGATGTGATGATAACAATCACATCTGCAAAAAGTAGATAACTTACCCTCAAGTCTGGAGATGTGACAAGACGCACCCTTGACGAAGTGCAACGTCCACGGTGAACCCGACACAGTTGCTACAGTTTGTGTATAGAGACTGAATGATCCTCGAAATAGAACCCTCAATCCAATACTCCGACAGAACACCACAGATCTTATGCCCTTTCCAAATTTACGAAACAGCTTTAGATCGATTAGGCATACTCCCAAGCCTTCTCGAGTACCATTCTAAGAGCGAAAAGTTGGTCCGATGTACTTCTGCTGGGATGAAAGCCGAACTGTTCAATCCACATACTGGACGCTCTAGCTCGCCTCCAACACCTTCGCGTAGACTTTTCCCGGGAAGACTTAAGATATAGACAATCACGCGAGTTAGCCAACCGTCAGGTGTCTTTACGCGTTCCCAAGCCACCTCAATTCCACGAGAGAGCCATAAAATACCGTCTGTGCCCGTTGACTTCAGCATATCTGCCCGCATTTCGTCTACACCGGCGGAATGGACCCTACTTTTAAGGATATTGGTATATTCTCCGTCCCACTCAAGACTTCGGGTCTGTCATTCGCAGCGCCCTCTTCGGAATTAAGCAGCTCTGACGCCGAATTAAATTCAAATTAATCCATTCACAATAGGTTTTTCAAAATGATTGGAAAAAAATTTTCGATAAAAGTCACTGGCCCTGACTATTCTGCAATTGATCTCGTTACTGCTGCGAAGTCGACGGAGGTGAAATGTCTCGAATGTACATCTGCCCATTGCAATGCATTGTAGAACACGTCGATGTTGTTTGTTTTATCGTGTGCTTCGCTTTTTACTTCCGTTCATCTTAGACTAGCCTTGATCAAGTCGTCAAACTCTTTCCTATTCACATCGCCGCCGCACGAAACACGTCACTTATCACCAAGAGATATGACGTCTGCCTTGTGTGAGCTTCAACCAGAAAGCCTCTCCGGCCACCACGAAACATACTCATCGAATGAACCAGAATGCCACACGACCACAGCCTGATCACGAACATGGCCGAACTTATTTGTAAACAATGATCAGACTCCGGTATCTACTTCAATGCACTTTGAGTTGCCGGATTCGAAAGGTTTCGATTCTAAATCGCCGATCGCTCTTCATTAGGCGTTCTGTCACGATAAATCAAAACTGATACTGAATTAATTTCGGCACAAATTAGCTTTCGTCTATAAAACACAAGGCGGTGGGCTGAACTAACAACAGTCTGCCGCCACTTTCCATACTCTCTTGTGTATTTTGTCTTCAGTAAAAAGCCGAACATGAAGTTCTTCGCCACCATTCTTGTGGTATCCCTCAGTCTTTGCGTCGTAAGTGCAGTTGATGAGAAATACAGCATTTTCCTGGAATTTTCCAATTCTTCTTACAGGCATCAGGGCTAAGCATTGCCGGTTTGGTTGGAAATGGACTGGACACGGCAGCTAACGTAGCCGGAGCAGTGGCAACCGCAGGCGTACAAGCGTCGGCCAATTCAATCGATTGGACGATAAATAAAGCCGAGGATGCCACAGGTGTAGTTGTTGGACCCGTTGTAGATTCAGTATTGAAGGGCCTCGAAACTGATGCAGCCACCGGAAGTGTAACATCTTTGGATAAATCTGCAAATGTGGCTGACAATGTTGCTGGAGCAGTTGTCGCTTCAGGAGTAAATGCAGCTGGAACTGTTGCAGGAGTTGCCTCAAATTTGGCCAAGACTGCCGCCGATACATCAGCTAACGTTGCAGGAGCGTTAGCTTGTACAGGAGTGAACGCAGCTGGAACTGCTGCTGGAGTTGCCTCAAACTTGGCCAATACAGCCGTCGATACATCAGCCAACGTTGCAGGAGCCCTTGCTTCTGCAGGAGTGAACGCAGCTGGAACTGCTGCAGGAGTCGCCTCTAATTTGGCCAACACTGCCGTCGATACATCAGCCAACGTTGCAGGAGCCCTGACTTCTGCAGGAGTGAACGCAGCTGGAACTGCTGCTGGAGTTGCTTCAAACTTGGCCAATACAGCCGTCGATACATCAGCCAACGTAGCAGGAGCCTTGGCTTCTGTAGGAGTTAACGCAGCTGGAACTGCTGCAGGAGTTGCCTCTAATTTGGCCAACACTGCCGTCGATACATCAGCCAACGTTGCAGGAGCTGTGGCCAATGCAGGCGTAAAGGCAGCAGAAAATTCAATTGATTGGACAATAAACAAAGCCGATGTTGCTCTAGGCACATCTGCAAATGTGGCTGACAACGTCGTTGGAGCCCTTCTCAATGCAGGACGCAATGTAGCTGGCGCAGCCGTTAATGTGGCCAACAACTTCATTTGAATTTAAAAAATATCATTCACGTGAATTTATTACCCAGTGTATATCAATCCGTGAAAGTCTGTTCAGTAAATAAATATTCGCATGTTGACGGTGTTCGTATCTATCGTCTGAGTGATAAGCTGATTCTGGGACGTGTGAGCGGTGTACTTTGTAGCAACAAACATATTACGGCTGTGGTCCGTCGGGACAGCTGGAACACGAGATGTTGTTGTTTCTGAACTAAGCTGTTTGAATACAATTCTAACTTATGTTGGGAAAATGCATTTCAAACTGTGATGAAACTTTGCCGGTCGCCTCCTAACTCGGCCCTACGATTTCACGTGTATTTACACGTACATACGAGAATGGATTATGAAGTACACGTGCTACACGTGTGTCACAGCGTGATCTGTGTTCATTGAGGAGTGCCAAGTGTGAATAAAAGCTTCCGGCACTTGTCGTTTGACAGATGGCCGTACACCATGGTAATCCCAACTGCTCCTAGCAATGCCACACGTCTTCGCACAAGTTTACTTATTGGCCCACGTTCATACATGTAGCCATGTCGGAGTAGGTCAGTTTCGCTTCAAGCAGGCTGGTTCCAGAGGTCAATATTGGCCCAATATTGAACTGCCGCGGATTGGTTGGCTCCTACTCTTGAATCCGATGGGGGATTGCTGATGTTATTCAACCTCCAATTTGTCCCTGCCCAGTACAAAATGTCCCGCATCAACTCGGTCCTGCTCCGTGAAGCCATAATCTGGGCGATAAGCAGAAGAGCGGAGTCGATTCTTGGTTCGATGGAATGGAAAATTCTGCGACGAAAGTGGGTGGAGGAGAAGACATAACCGCGAAATCTCTGAGGTGTACCAAGATGTGGACGTTGCAGCGCATATGCCGACATCGAAATTTCCACCTAAGTCCACAGTGGTTCTTTTTCTTCATCTAGTGGCGCTACAGTCCGCGGTGGACCTGGGCTTCCGCTAACAAGCTTCTCCAGCTGCACGATCTTTAGCCAGCTGCCTCCAATTTCGCGCCGCAAGTTGGTTGATGTCCTCCTTTACTTGTGTGCGCCATCGGTTCCGTCAGCATCCTCTATTGCGTTGTACCACTGGTTCGGAGTCGAAGAATCTTCGGGCTGGAGCAGTGTTGTCCATGCGCTTAGCCATCTTAGCCGTTGAATCCGTAGACGCTTGATAAGGCTCATGACGGTGTACAGCTTGTCCAGTTCATGGTTGAATCTTCTTCTCCAAAAATCATCAACGCAAGCAGGACCAAAGATGGAGCGCAGAACTTTTCTCTGGAAAAGACGAAGGACTTCTGCATCTGCTCTTGAGATTGTACAGGCTTCTGCGCCATAGAGCCGGACAGGGATGATCAGGGTCTTATATAATGTTAGCTTGGTCCTTCGAGAGATGGCTCTTCTACTCAATTGCCTCTTCAGCTCAAAGAAAAAGCGATTGGCAAGAGTTACTCTACGTTTAATCTCGGTACTGGTGTTGTTTGTACTGTTTACCTGGGAGCCGAGGTAGACGAAGTCCTGAACTACCTCGAAGTTGAAGCTGCCTACAGTGACTTTCTGGCCGAGTCGTCGATGTTGTGCGTCCTTTCTCGATGACAGCATGTACTTCGTTTTGTCCTCGTTCACTGCTAAACCCATTCCGCCGCCTCCGCCTCCAGCAAACGCGGCTTGTTATGAGGCGCTCGCTTAAGCACTTAAAGCTTAAGACTTCTTGCCTGAGTCTGCCTCGAACAACAAACCCGCATCCAAACAAGCGCTGCCTTCGCTCTTTTTAGCAATCACCGTAATAGATGTCGCAGCTTTTCAGCCTCTTTTTGCCCGGCCCATCCCATCGCACCTCCTCAATGACAGTGATGTCTCCCTTATAGGCTTCTAGGGCATCCTCAAGTTCATAGGCTGCACGTCCTTAATTCGTTGTCCATGGTCGTCAGCAGTGGGCCCATCCGTATCCGAGGCTTGTTGCCGTTTCGACGATATTGTTTTTTTGCACGGTGGGAAAGTTTCCCCCACGCGAAACCTGGAGGGGCCCTGGGCCGGGCTCTGGTTTAAACCCATGGACAAGGAGCCGCTGCATACATTGGTTCACCTCTAAGCGGTTGCTGTGGAGGCTATCCAGAAGGCGCCACAAGGAGGCTGTATGCCAACTTGACCAGTGCAATTTCAGGGATCGTTGCTGGCATCTCGCCAAATTGAGAGCAATCAACAACCTTGCCCTGCCTGCCCAAGCCCATTCCGTCCAAATCCTCAGTGGTTAGTATAGGATTTTTGGCCTTTTCCCAGTTCATCTTCCAACTGCCAGAGCGGCCCAGTTAGACATACCTTGTCTGAGCAACTTGTCTCCTGCCCGAAGAGTCCTTGTCAATTTGCCTCTGGGACCATGCAGCAGAGGACGCCCGGTTTAATTGTTGTTCACATAAGTGGATTGAGACCTCAACGCGTGTCCGCAGCTCTAGACAAGTACTCGGTAATCGCGCTGACTGGTGCCTATGCATACCAAATCGTAGCTAATCGCTAAGAAGAACAAAGAAACTACACTCATTATAATAATAATAATATGGATGGCACTACAGCCCGTAGAGGGCCAGGGCCTAGCTTCTCGGCAACCACTCGTGTTGTGCGTGCTATTGTTCTATCACGAGTGGAAGGGACCTACAGTTTTATGCCGACTCCGAACGGCCAAGTTTGAGAGGCTTTTTCTAGACAGTTATACTCTTTGAGTCACTGACAAGTGACTCGAAAGAGGTGGGGTCGTGCCTAGACAGGTAGGTCGAAGAGCGTAGGAGTCGACGCACATACCCACAACGCCACGGGCCACCACTCATTAGCCCGCACCTTCTTAAATTAAACCCAATCGTAAACATTTCACATATCTCACGTTGAGATGAATACTCAAGATGTTTGTGCAAAAATCTATCAATCCCCGCCCCAGTTTCATCTTTATCACTTATGGCAGCCAAAAAATGAAGAAATCAATTTTATTCACAAGCTATTCGATCATCAACCGCACACAATGTGTGCATTGATAAGCGACACCACATCTGTCTGTCTTCTATTTTTTACGACTTACCATCCGCATAAGGTACCTCGTTGACACAAAGTTGTTGGCTTCATGTCTGTTTTCCACGATAGGGTGTGATGTTCTGTGAAAGCGATAAAAACGTATTTAGTTATCAAAGTTTGGAGAGTGCCTTCCTGTTTGTCTCGTCGTAACTCTAATAGCTGTCAACAAAGTCAAGATTTTTCCACTTCGGGTTTCTTGATAATTTTCAGACGATTGATGTCGCAGAATAAAATGGAAGCAATCAACTCAAGAAGCCTATTCAGCATTGCCTACAGTCCCAACAGCATTCATCATGACCTCGTGCAGCATTTAATTCGTGTACCAGACTTTAAGCTCGCCGAGCTCTTAGTGGTCTTACCCGATTGGTAAATCCTCGTGGAACAATGACACGGGCGACTTGACTTTAAATAGACCATCAGTATACTCATCTAAGCCCACGGTCGCTTATTCACAACGTGCTCACGATCACCGAAAAGGTTATCGCTTTAGTAGCCAGGCAAGAGGACTTCACGCAAAAATCAATTCAACAGCTTCTGTCATGCATGCTCACGAGTACCACGAATATTGCTACGGCTCAGAATCTTCATGGATCACAATGCTGATAAGTAGGCAATGCATATGATTGAACCATACCCCCACTACGCAAGTCAATTCTCAGCGGAACGACGACTTGGAACTGCAAGTGTGACGAGTGTTTAAGCAAATGCGAGAGACTCATACTCAGGAACTGCAGAAGTCATAGAAGTAACCACCACTGATGCTGATCTTTGCGATCACCGCCGACAATGCAATGTCCAGCAATACCAGAAGCATCAACAGACACTGCAGCACTCACAACCGAAAGTAAACCCTACTCAACTTGAACCTCTGCTGGAAGTCACGAAATTGAAAACGTATTGAAAAGCTATAATTGTTCTTCTTTCTTCGCTCATTCCCAGACCTCCAAACTGTTTACACAATTGGACAGAAAGGCAAAGGTTCACTTCATGGCGGATGAAACCAGGGCGGATCAATGGGTCCTTGACTTTTTCAACATCCCTCGTAGATGATGAAGACTTCACACTGGTCTGGTCAACCACTTCATTGCCGGCGCGGCGTGTAAGTGTTGCCTGCGATTACGACGTACATGCTCCACTCTCTGAAGGTCCGATTTCGGATCACTGCTTTCGACGTTGTTACCGGTATTTGCCCAACTACGCGAGCAACGTTGGCTTCCAAGTCCTGTATCGTAGAAGAACAAGTCTAAAGCTGTGATATCACACGACCGAGGTGAACAGTTCCGAAGCGAAAACGAAACCACAAGTTGCTCCAAGTGCACGAAAAGTAGTTCTCATAGAACGCTGACTTTCGTAATTCAGCTGAATAACTTGGAAACGCTGCTGAGTTGTGAGTCCCTTCATGATAACTTGTCAAGCAATATCGAGGAGGAATATTATGACCACGACATGTGCCCACTTTCGCGCGATCTTTCAAAAAACCTGGTTGAAAAAAAAACAACTCCCAATGAATCACCCTTTACGCCACCAGTCAACCAAATAAATCACTCGCGTTCACAGATCATTTGCTCAACACAGTACCTAGGGTGGGATATTATCATCACCCGGCTCGCTCCACGTTTCCCTTGCAACTTTCTATCGCAGCCTTATCTAGTCGACGCTGGAGTGGAGGAGACATTGGGCAACAAGCCTTCCGTTGCGCGTACAATTGATTCAATTATATTTGCCAGCTCTTTGCTTGCAGCAAATATTTGTACTTCTGCGAAAAAACACTCGTGTGACGGAGAAGATTCTCAGATAAGGCGGAAGTTGTATAAAAGCCAGGCACTTCTTTAGAACCGCTCAGTCAGTTGCAGAATGTCTTGCTGCAGATTTTTGGTTATTTTCATCGCGCTCTGCGTCTTCGGGGTGTGTGACGGTATATGTGTTCTTTGACAAGGTCATTTGCTAATGTTCTTCCCTTCGACAGGCCATCCACTCGTTATCGATTGGAAGGAACAACTATCAGCGGCAGCAGTTCGGCGGGGCATCGTTCAACAACTTCAGCCGACCAGTTAATCAATCACGAGTGATTCGCAATCCTCAAGGACAATTTGCGAACAACAGTCGTAACTCCACCTACGGACAGCCACCATCCCCGTCTGGGAAGTTTCTGGGAAGGCCCGGCAACAATTCGCCGTTTTATCGTCCCGGAGTGATTTTCAATGGACCCCAAGTCAATTCAACGTGGTCGCGTCCGGGCAACTACAGCAAGCCATACTACGGCTGAGCCTGGGATCCTAGGAGTGCTCCATTCAGATTCAAATAAGTTTGTGATTAATTAACGCGCGTATACACACTTCTATGTTCAAATCAATATGTAGTGAGACCACATTGTTTCCGAATTAAATTGATTTCTTTTCTGAATCCACACCATCTTTGAAGCAACCACTGGCGTTTGTAGACACAACTTTCATAGATCTTGACGTCAAGAAGCACTAGAAACGATGGAAAAACGGCGCAGTGACCAGAGCCTGTGCCGTGTCCGCTGATTTTCTAGTGATGGCCATGAATACTTCGAAGACAATGAAGGCTCAACGAGAACACCCAGGAGTGAAGAACTCATAGAGACTCACAGGCAACTTCAACGCTCTGAACTTTGTGTTTCCCTGAGACTGAGAATGATTAGATGACTGGAATTCTTCAAAGATTGGTGCATCTGCCAAATCTTAAGGCCCAGACCCATAGAATCTGTTGCGTGCATTGAGTCAATGTCAAAAAATGGTCAACTCATAAGCCCTAGTGATATGTGAGACAGGCCCACAAGTGGAATGCATCACGACGGATGTTGTTGGTCAACTTCTTCATACTTTGCCAGTTCCTTTCCCTCCTAAATCATTTTATTTTGATGTCGACGTAGTGGACTTGGATGGATTTCGTGCGTATTAATCACCATTCACCGCCCGTTTTCAATGCAGGTACTACTAAATTTGTGTGGATTCTAAACGCAACTGATTCCGTCATATCCGATTTGCTCCACATTCTCTCACCCATCAAAGTGAGCAAAAACACAGATCCTGCATTCATGTCATTTGTCGCAACTGGCAATGAAGTGTTGTGTTTCGAATACGAGCCCCCCGACGTAGTACTTTCCACATGAGCCGAAAAGAAGAGATGCAGAACTGCCTAATCTAGCCTATTCTCATCGTTTTCTTCGATTCCAGAAGGCCATGCATATGTTTGCATGTCGAATTGTGTCACAGCTGCATTCGTCATTATCTCAAGACAACCTCCCCGCGTTGTTATCTCTTCAAAATATGACACAGTCCGACTGTGCTCATTGGCACACAAGTTTAGTTCCCGTTTGTGTCGAAGGAAGGTTCCCACAATTTATCTTCCATTGCGCCGCTACCCGCCACTTCATCACAACAAAAATCGACTAAAAATTCGTCGTCGACTTCTCCAATCGCTTGTTGCGATTACATATCGCTCAGCGCTATGACGATACCATGCGACGGTGGTTCCCACCACAAGCACATCCACGAAACGTATTGTGATAAGATTCGCTTTCGACTACTGCTTCAGTTGAACAAAATCGAAAGAAAAAGCGACAAGAAACCGCACGGGGGTACCCCTCGATTCAGTTGTGCGTTTCCAAACACGCACACGCGGTGCAGCAGCGTTAAACAACGGTCGTGTGCACAGCGACTCTCCTAAGCAAGTGATGATTGATGATAAGGTGACTGACTGACTTTCACACAATTTTGAATATTTGTCGCCGTCATCACATTCAGTACAACCATTGTGACCACAACATGTTTGGATTTCTATTTTTACTGTGTCTGCATGGAACCACTGCCATCTTGGTTCGTAGGGCTTCCGAGTTCATGTGGATTCACTTGTGCACGTGAATTGTTGATTTGTTGTATTTACACTAGTACACTCTATCGACTAGATACGGATGAGATAATAAATAGATTTCAATACGTACGTCCGAGCCGCCACACTGCCATCCAATTCTTGGACAATCCCTCTTACTATTCTTAAACTTCTTCTTTCTATCCAATATGTCTTGATGAGGCGGCTGAGCTGAACGACATTGTGGTATATAAGGCGATTTTGGACTCGATGACAGGGCACCTTGGTGTATATAGGCACAGATAGTAGGCTTCCACTCGGAGACAGAGAAACTCCGAGTGGAAGCCTACTATCTGTGCCTATATGCACCAAGAATCAGATATGCTGTTTTGCTTAGCGTCTAGCTGCTCCATATAGAGCATGATCTCGGAGGTATTTAGCGAGCATCACCTTCTATTCGCCGACTCTAGGATCATACTGTTTTCTTCACATCAGAATGTGGTGGTTAGGTTAGGTTGTAGTGGCTGACTGCTAAAGGCAGTCACACTTAGGTCAAAGTAGGCCCATTGTGATACCACGCGGATTGACTTCTCCTAACATCGGAACCAGTTGGTCCTTGCAGTGAAGCGATGTAGCTGGTTTATGCTGACGCTGTTTAGCTAATTGAGATTATTGAAATAAGAGGCCCCTAGGTGTAGGAACCTACGTTTAGCCAGAGCGCTGCACGAGCAGAGTAGGTGATGAGTGTTTTCTACATCCTCTTCATCCATGCTGCTTCTCCTTAAATCATTATATGTGGCACCCATCCTGCGAGCACGAGTGCCAATTGCACAGTGCCCGGTTATGACTTCTATGAGAGTCTTAATAAGTGTTTGCTGAGCCTAAGTAGTCTGAGTAACCGTTTTAGGTTAAGTGAAGGTCAGATTTCTTTTGTTATAAGGCAGGTGGTGCCTTCTAGCCATTTGTTATTGGTGGTTTTTATTGTATGAATCTTCAAGAGATGGTAGGCTGTAACGATCGGCATGGAAGGTGGTACCCCTGCTATTGATAGGGAGGAGGTTGTACTACACCTGGCGAGTTCATGGGCTTTGCAGTTGCATGTTATGTCACAGTGTCCCGGCACCCACATGAGGTGAATGTTAAAATGCTAAGCCATCTCGTTAAGAGACAGCCTGCCTGGTGGTTTGAACAATAGAATTGCCTATGACTTGGGACGCAGCATATATGTAATTATCGAGTGCTTCGTCCTCAAAATGTTGTGTTCTTCGGGGCAGCGTGCAACTAGCTCGGACTTGATTTCTGTTGCGGAAATTTCGTCAATGACCACTCGGCTGTTAATAGAATGATTGTCAACTGGTGGAATGTCAAATATTGACATCAGTCTGGTAGCTTCTTTGACTACCACGACACTCGATTGGAAAAAGATAAACATCCGCCTGAGCGCTTTATTGAGGAGGGCATGTTTAGCATGAAGTGAGTTATAAAGGCCGATTTTTTAGCTATTATCTTTTTGGCAACACTGGTTTAAGCAGCTGACGCACGTTTCGTGTTTTCTTTCACTGTCAAACATCTTCAGTTTGGTCTATAATTTAACCATGAATCGTCTTACAAACGAACAACGCTTGCAAATTGCGTGCTCTGTTAAAAAAGTTCATCGCGCGCTTCATCCACTTTTTTACCGAATAATTGTGTTCAGCGACGAAGCTCATTTTTGGCTCAATGGGTACGTAAATAAGCAGAATTGTCGATTTTGGAGTGAATATCAGCCAGAAGCATTGCAAGAGCTACCAATGCATCCAGAAAAAGTCACAGTTTGGTGCGGTTTATGGGCTGGTGGCATCATTGGACCGTACTTCTTCAAAGATGAAGCGAATGTTGAGCGCTACCGTGAGATGATATCCAACTTTTTTTTGCCCAAAATGCAAGAGCTTGACTTGCATGACATGTGGTTTCAACAAGACGGTGCCACATGGCACACACCACGCGCAACAAACGACTTATTGAGTGGCGAGTTCGATGAACATTTTCACCTTTCACGTTCGGGACCGGTCAATTGGCCGCCTAGATCGTGCGATTTAACGCCTTTAGACTTCGGGGGGCTATGTTAAAGCTCATGTCTATACAGACCAGCCCGCTTCAATTGACGCATTGGAAGACAACATTGAAGCATTTATTCGTGAGATACCATCCGAAATGTTGGAAAGAGTATGCCAAAATTGGACTAAGCGGATGGACCATTTGAGGCGCAGTCAAGGTCAACATTTGCATGAAATAATCTTCAAACATTAAATTATATGGACCGTACAATCGATTCAAATAAAGATTTCATGCATTTTTCTGAATTTTATGTGTTTTTTTTCGAAAAACTTTCCTATAGCTTTTAAAAAATCACCCTTTAGTTATGCACTCTGTCATGTGGGACCCTTGAAATTGAGAAATACACGAAGATCACTTTGTGAAATACATTGAAGGCAATCATAAGAGTGCGGTGAGTCAATAAAGCGAATGTGAATCAAGTGGCTTGCGGAAATCTGAAGCAGCGCTCTTAACATTTAACTATAAATGTTTCCGATGAGAATCGGCAACAAGTATGGATCTGGAATCTAGAGCTATAGCCTGTCCGCCGATCTCTCTTATGTGGACATCGTATTTCGAAATAATTTCTTACTCTATGTGAAAGGGGCTCATGTGCAAAATTGCATGTTTCTAGATTCAACTGGCTGAGCTGTTGGATCGGACCCACATGCTCCACTAAAGTGGTTGGGGGCAAAGCACGCACGAGAAATCTTCCGCCATCGACCACTTATTTGGAGCTATAGCCAAGCGCAACTAGGCCAATTTTTGGACAAGTGGTCGACTACGTGGTGATTCAAAGCACTCCTCGGGAGTCGTGGATTCATGCGACGTGGCCAAACCATCGAAGCATAGCCCATTCCCTTCGGAAAACAAGATCCAACCGCCAGCTCTACCAGCTGTGTGAAGATGTAGTATGGTAGGTACAAATTTGTCTACTACACTGGCAACATTGATCGAAGACTGAATCATCATCACGGATGCAAACTTGGTCTTGATGACTAGCAGCAGCGTGCCCAGAACTGTCAACGGAGGAAGGCTGATGCTCATATTCTTCGGAGAAGCAGCTGCTCAACATAGAATTCCTCGCGTATTGCCGTGTTACCCAAGATGTCACGGCGAGTAATTACCACAAATCTCTAAGAAATCTCACCTCGGCAGCTTGTATTCGCGATCTTATTCTTTCGGTCATTACCCAAATTTCAGTTCAGTTAAGAACCTTGTCTTTGTTAGCAAAGCTGGACTACTCTCCGCCCGACTCAAGACCACGGGTCTGCCATCCTCAGTGCGCTGATCGAGCTCCGAAAAGTGCTCGCTCTATGTACGCGACTATGTTGGAAGCTTTCAGTTGGTTCCTTGTCATGACAGCTTCTGCAAATATTAAGACACCGGGAGTGGGCAAGCTATCTACATGAAGCTGGGCTATATTCATTTCGGAGTGATCAAACCCATGGTTGACATAGTTTTTGCTATCCTGCCAAGTTCATCCAAACTTCACAGTATTTGCCTGGACATTTGGAAATGAAACGATGTCAATGTCAGGGAAGCATGCTTTCAAGGGGTCTCCTCGGGATGTCTTGACTTTTTTCAAAATTCTGCGGGTTTTTGAGTAGAAATTGAGTGAAATGAAGTGAGGGAAGGCGAAGACGACATTTGCGTTGAAAATTTGAAGGAAATCGACGTAGAAATGTGAAAATAAGACGATCTCGACGTCAGGATGTCTCAAGATAGATGCATGCCTGTGGTGCTTCTTGACTAAATCGTGTGAAATCGGTGTGAAGCAATATATTAACACTGTGTACTCGTCGCACTTGCCTGGAGTCACTGATAGGGCATAGAGCTGATTAAAGGGCATCCGTGGGTCGGTAGTCTGAGAAGCATGTAAGTAACACGCCCAATGTCACATCTTGCTTAGGTCCTAGTGGACGTGAGGCATTTTCAATCAGATCAGGGAGCCGCTTGACCATTTATTAAGTAGACTTCATCACGCCATGCGCTGTTTGCCAGACACACAAATCATCTGACCAGCATGCACTCTTAAGGGAATCCATGAAATTCTCTGATGTACCAGCAGCGTCATCCACGGCACGCTTAAACACCATAAAAAGCACAAGTGAATTTAGTGAGTTGAACGCAGTCCATTGAGAGACAGACAGATAAATACCAGATTGATTTTGTGGCATCAAAAGCAAGCAAATTTTAACAAGACAAAGCAAAGTTGAAAAAGACTTCAGTCCGGTCGAGAATCAACAGCCCGGTCGTTAAACGAGCAAACACAAATGGCCCAGACGCGCTCACACACACCCAACCACCCGAACACCCACCCACCCACTTAGGTATGACGTTCAATTCGATGCATTGTTTGGCCAAACCTAGACTACTCAAAGTCGTTTATCATTCGAAATGACACTCTAATCAACAACAAGCATGCCCATCAACCGAGAGTGTCCTTACGGATCTGTCATCCCAGTATTACCGTGTGTCGGTCCAAAGGTGAACTCAAATATCAAACACAAGCGAAGCGTGTCCACCCCCAAAATTAGCTGAGCAATTGATTGAACTCTTGTGTGACTATCACCGTGACACATCCATCATTTTGTGTGTGCGTGCAAATGGAATGTGGGCGATAAATCATTGGGTGGTTTCGTTATTCATTTCTTCTCCGCCATCAATTTGGCCCCCGGCTGCCTGCCTGACGTGACGCGCTCTATGCGGTATAATTGCAAGGAAATGCGGACAAGTTGAGAGGGTTTGCCCGTTTCATTCGGCCGAGTACTCTGGGATCGAGTGTGCCTTGAACCGAGGCTGGCGCGTCTTAAAGTCGCACCGATGATTAGGCACTAGATCACACTACTTTTTACTGTTGAATGTGTTATAGCAACCGTGCACCTGACGTAAATTGTGTAGTCGCCACGAGTTTGAATACCCAAGCGACGTCTTAAACTTTCAACGACAACTAGTCCCTGGCGCGCAATCTAATCGATTTCATCCACTTCTTCGACCTCGACGTGGGACATCCCCCCATTTTGTGTCTTTATCAACACCACGTCTATACACCATGACGCTCGTCCCTCAGCTGCTGTGGTCCCTCCCCGCGCCACCATCACTGCAAGACGCCAAAACCGAAAGCCCCCGCGACCAACCCCACACAAGTGGCAGTTATGTAAATCAGGGTAAAGTGAGGAAGCAATTAACCAAAAATAAAGGTATCTTCCCTCGCAGGGCTCTGCGTCAAGTTGTGCCTCCCTCCTTATCGCAGCACTCGCACACCCCATCCAACTCGTACCGCCGCCTCCAATTTTGTCGATGGCCCGAAAGTCACTGCAAAGCGCCTGCAAGTTAGACGATATGGCAAAAGTATATTCCCACCGTAGGCTCTGAAAAGTCTATTAAAGTTAAAATGTCTGCCCCCGTGGCAATTTGGAAAGAAATCCCCAGCGCGACGTATACACAACATCTTCGAGGCGAACGTAAACTCTAGACGATACTGACAAGCGCCTTGTGTGCCGCTCACAATTTTACGGGACTAAAGTCAAATGCAGCGCCATCAGGCTGGGTTGTAAAACAATTTTGAAGTCACCCCCTGCCGCGGGTAATTGATGAACTAGAGTTGATATCTTCCGAAGGTGGGTAGCATATTTTTCACACGGCGTGACAACGCTGCCGCGTCGCACCGTCTGACATTCGCTGTAGGTACGATGGAGTTATTTTTTTCATTTTTCATTTTTTTTTTATTGTCAAAGTGACTGCCACTGATAAAGTTTGTTGATAATTTCTTAATGCAAATAACGGTTATTAATCTCAGGCCTGCCTTGTGCAGTGCGCCGCCTTGATGTGGAAAAGATAAATCGTCGTGCTTATCTCTCTCGTTTCTGGCCGAGATTATGGAGAAAGTTTTAATTTACTTGTCTAAAGGTAAAAAAAAGTACTTCACTTTTTTTTCGTCCTCTGTGTTGCATCAAAATTGAAATAATGACCTTGTGTCGAGATTGAGCGGATAAGGCTCTTATGAAATTGACAATTTTATTCATAAATAAAAAAACTCACTCATCAGCGGCGTAATCCTTTGAGAGGGTGAGGTGGTCATTCGAAAGTGCTTTGAAAACTCTGGCAGCTTATGGTGTGGGGGGGGGGGGTGGGCTTGAAACACAATGCCCTGCGTTAGTGCTTGGGGTGGAATGCGGTTTACGCTGCGACATCAACCAGTAGAGTGGTGCTTGATATAGTCATCTGACGAGTTGAGGGCTCTTACAGTTTCAAGTCCCAATCATAATGGATGTTAGGAGGTTTGGGTCAAGTAAGCCAATAGAAGGAATACACATAAATTAAGCACTGGTCACAGTTAATTACCACCTGGCTGAGTTTCGTTAAGTTTCGTTCATTTTTCATTTACAAAACGGCTTCCAGGAAAGATAATGCCAGTTGGTGATGGAATTTTTTCCCAGAAGCTGGACACTTTTTTCGTTAATTCCTTGCATACGCCTACGCTTACTTAAGTCAATTATGGCTTGGGCTCTTTGCACAGTGTAAAGTTGAGCTTAGCTTTTGCAGCAACAGTTTGACTATATGCTCGACTATAACTCGCAGTATGGTCAGTGATTTGTCGGGAAGTCGTGCACGAAAATGGAAAACGTTCAATGCCTTCCTGCCACCGATAGGCCAGGTCCACTAAAGAATCTGATTAACATTTTGAAGCTACATTAATGAGGCAGCATTACCTTCTGTCTGTCTTCTGAAACTCCGACCCGTGATCCGTGAATATTAATTTATGTGCTTGGGCAATGGGTCAAATAGGTCCTAAGTGAGACGTGGCATGACCCCTTATACCCATGCACCTAACCTAACGCCAATTTATGTGCTTCTATATTTGTGAGTCGTCTAGTACAAGGCAATGTCTCTAAATCGGCCTACAATTTGTGGTCCAAAGGATTGATGTCTGGGCCTATCAAATCGTCATTCATTCGTGGAACCTTGTTTTTTTTGGCTATGTTCGTGTCGCTTTTGCTTCAAGAGCGGGAGCTCTGACAACATTTTCTGAAAACATTCGTTCGGTAAGCTCTCGCTGAAGTTCTAACACCCTTTTCGCAGAAATGGAACTTGGTAACTCCATCATGAGCGGCTTGGTGTCCATGTTCAATTCCCGGAACGAATTCAGACGCATGCAGTGATGACTGAGCACAAACCATATCATTCTCTTTGTGGAACGACTCTTCAATGGCGAATATTTTCACATCACTGACCGTTTTTTCGCGGAATGGCGAAGCCTGTCACATTCCATAATTTGTGCCTCCCGAATGATTTCCCCTTTCCGAGAATCAATGCGTTCAATTCGGTATTCTTGTCCTTTCTCTACGTTTGCCTAGGGCATCTCGCTATTCTGCCTGTGTAAACGGATTCCACTGCATGGCGTACATCACAATCGAGTTTCGAAGGGGATATTTCACACATTTCCTTGGTATGGTAATGTTTAAAGGTTTTTGGCCCTTTTTCATGTCCAGATACTCGTTGGAGATACGGTTCGGCAAAAAATTGTGGATGTAGCTTAAACATCTGTTTACGAAAGATAGCCGCTTTCGTGTGGTACTGGTGTCAATTTTGCAGGTACTGCCCCATGAAGCAGCAGCCATTCCACGTTGGAGCGGAACACTCGCAGCTTGGTACCCAAAGTGATGACATTGCATTTCCAGATCGTGGATAGTATGGCGGACTCAGCTTTAGTCTCCCCGATTCTGCTGCACACATCTAGTTCAGTGTCACCGCGGTCAGCCGGAACCACACATCCTAGACATTGGAAACTGTTGACATTCTCGACTTCTCGAAATGCCTACGGATTAGGTTTATAATGTGTAGATTTGGTTAATTGTGTAGGACGTACACCACTTTCCTATGTATCCATCATTGAGAAAAAAAAAAACAGTAGCAGATCTAAGATGTATCCCTGAGTCGCTCCGATTGTGTCATGTTGGATTTGTTCACAAGCCTTATCGCTTGTTATTCATTGGACTAGCTAGATGCACTTCATGAGATACTCGATAATTGGAACACCTCTTCAATATCGGGTGTGTTATCGGATTGGACTCCTTCGAGCATTATTAATTTTACCGATCGTTGGACCTCGAATTCGGAATCAGAGAATGGGACTCCGACTGCATGTATTTTGTTTGCCCACAAGCTCAGTAAAAGCAATAGTTTCTGGACACTGGCCGCTGACCACAAATTGCTTCGCCCGCAATAGTTTCTGGACACCGGCCGCTGTCCACAAATTGGTTCGAACGCAATATTTTCTGGCCACCGGCCGCTGTCCACAAATTGGTCAGCCCGCAATAGTTTCTGGACACCGGCCGCTGTCCACAAATTGCTTCGCCGAAGTAGTTTCTGGACACCGGCCGCTGTCCACAAATTGCTTCGCCCGCAATAGTTTCTGGACACCGGCCGCTGTCCACAAATTGGTTCGAACGCAATATTTTCTGGCCACCGGCCGCTGTCCACAAATTGGTCAGCCCGCAATAGTTTCTGGACACCGGCCGCTGTCCACAAATTGCTTCGCCGAAGTAGTTTCTGGACACCGGCCGTTGTCCACAAATTGCTTCGCCGAAGCAGTTTCTGGACACCGGCCGCTGTCCACAAATTGCTTCGCCCGCAATAGTTTCTGGACACCGGCCGCTGTCCACAAATTGCTTCGCCGAAGTAGTTTCTGGACACCGGCCGCTGTCCACAAATTGCTTCGCCGAAGTAGTTTCTGGACACCGGCCGCTGTCCACAAATTGCTTCGCCGAAGTAGTTTCTGGACACCGGCCGCTGTCCACAAATTGCTTCGCCCGCAATAGTTTCTGGACACCGGCCGCTGTCCACAAATTGCTTCGCCGAAGTAGTTTCTGGACACCGGACGCTGTCCACAAATTGGTTCGCCCGCAATAGTTTCTGGACACCGGCCGCTGTCCACAAATTGCTTCGCCGAAGTAGTTTCTGGACACCGGCCGCTGTCCACAAATTGCTTCGCCGAAGTAGTTTCTGGACACCGGACGCTGTCCACAAATTGGTTCGCCCGCAATAGTTTCTGGACACTGGCCGCTGTCCACAAATTGCTTCGCCGAAGTAGTTTCTGGACACCGGACGCTGTCCACAAATTGGTTCGCCCGCAATAGTTTCTGGACACCGCCCGCTGTCCACAAATTGCTTCGCTGAAGTAGCGCGATCTCTAGCCAACTGCCTCCAGCCTCGCAAACCAGGTTGGTTGAGGTCCCTCTCCTCTTGTGTGCGCCATCAGTTTCGTGGGCGTGTCAAAGCTTCTTCGGGCTGGAGTGGTGTTTTCCATGAGCTTTACATGGCCTATCCAATTTAAGCGTTGATTACGGAGACGCCTGGCCAATCTCATATCGATGTACAGGCTGGCTACATAGTTTCGTCCCGTCACGGTAACCAGCAGCTTGTGTCCGTTTTCGGACATGTCACGCAGGCTGTGCTTTCCGATGACTCTAGCAAAGATGTCTTCCTTGCCCAGCTTTGCGTTAAAACCTACTAGGACGATCTTGGTGTCATAGCTCGGCCGTTGATCACACGTTCTTTCTAGGAGATCGGAGCAGTCATCCTTTCTATTGTCATCTTTATCCTCCGTAGATGCGTGGGTGCAAATTTGGCTAAAGTTGAGGAATGTAACCATGATGCGGATTGTTATCAGGCGCTGATGTATTTAAGGTTCTTTCCTAAGTCTGCCTCGAACAACAAGCCCGCAGACGAACCCTCGCTGCCTTCGCGACACTACGCGAACAACTATCTAAATTCAAAGCAGCTGCTGTACAAGACTGAGGTTGTTGTACATTGTCACAGTTTTTCATCTTTTCTTTGCCCGGCCCACCCATTTGCACCTCTTGGATGGCGATGATGCAGACGCCTTGTAGGCTTATAGGACGTCCACAAGATCATTGGCCGCACATAATCAGTTAAGGGACCTCTCAGTCCACACGCAGAACTGATAATCGTTGTCCTCATTTCCGTATCCGTATTCCGTTGTTGTCTCTGAACTAGACACGATTGGGGAAGTTGCCTCCGAGCGAAACCACAGAACCTGGAGGTCCTCATTTTAACCCTTAGACTGATGGCCCGCTGCATACTTTAGTTAACTTCTGGGCGGTTGCAGAGGAGTCTACCCAGAGGGAGCTACGAGGAGGCTGTATGGCAACTTTACCCGTTTACAGGGATCGTTTCTGGCATCTCGCCAAATTGCAACTTTGCCCTGGAGGCACACGTTCATGCTCTCCTTCTAAGAATACCATGTCATCGACCTTTGCGTTGCTGGCGAATCATTTTTGTAAATTCGTTCTCATTTTTGTAAATTCCGCCAGATAAACAGGTGGAAAATATACCCCCGGCAAACTACGAAAACAGGTATTCGAAGGCTTTAATATCCAATTTCCTTTTTCAATAAACTCCCACAGCCATCCTGCCGCAGTTTTAATACGTATCACCTTAACATCAGACTATCTTGCACTCCACCCCAGTCCACGTCGAACCTGTGCCCGGATGACACTCTCACAAAAGATAAATAACATGCAGCCCAGATTCGCAGTGCAACCTTAACACCATTGATCTCTATCGGGTCCGCATATTTCCCCAAACGGGATGCCCTGTTATGCAATCCCAGTGATCTCTGTAGGGCCTCCTTCATCATCTCGCTGCAAACGAACCTAAGGCCCTTCATCAAGAGTCTCTCCGCAATGGCTTGCACCAAATTCGAGTGCCGTCAATGCAGGAAATTTTGCCATAAATATCCCGTAGCAACGTAAAAATATTGCGTCCATTCATCATTTTTCCAGAGACCGGCCATTGTGGCCTTATGAAGTCACCCTTTTAGGTGAAGAAAGTGGGAATGGTATTTTGTCTCCATTATTTTGAGGACACATGAACTGTTGGTGGTTAGGTGGAGCGTCTGGCAAGAGAGTGCGGCACTTTGGGTGCGGGGAGTGCAAACAATCCACGATGCTCGGTGGATGGCCGGAGTGGCATTAGAGGAGGCAAGGAGCAGTGATAAATTAAGGGCTCTTTGGAAGTAGGTTTACAATTGTAAGGCGCTTGAGTGCTGGTACCTGATGATACAGATGACTTTAGCACCTCGAATGTGACACCGATGCAGTAAAGGGGGGTAGGCTGTGTCGCTTCAATTTGATATTTTAGCTGCAATGGTAGGTGGTAGGTAGTAACTTCCTTCAAGAGGAGCACGGAAAACAGGCGTAAAGAGGACTGCAGGACGTGAGGATAATCTCAAAATTCGTACACAATGGCTAACAGAGTACGATGCAGTTCTCCTTCTAAACAGACTGCCAGAAAGGACATGAAATTCCGCACGCGGCGGAGACCTACATTTCTCCTTAACAACGTACTATTCAAACCAACTTCTGGCAGAAAACTCACACCTCTCGCAACTACCGCCCTGGCTACGCCCTATTACACTCCGCCATCACATTCCATTTGTTTTGCGTGACGAAGTATCAAAATCAAGAACACTTAGCGCGGACAACCATAACGACTGATTTAGTGTTCCTCAGCCTTCATTTTTGTTTTGCATCAACTGCTGACCGATTTTGGGTGCTCAATAGAGATCCGGTCAGGAAATTACCAACCATCCCTAACTGACATAGCTGATATATTTATAATATAGTTCAACATGTGCAAGGAATACAAGGTGTCATCAGCAGCTTTGAGCGGGCGAAGCGTAATTAAATTGCGATGACGGTATGATGGGACTAAATACAAAGGTGACAAGAAAGTAATTGGTACCAAGTTTTGCAACGTTTTACTCGATTTTGCAGACAGTTGCAATTGCGGCAATGACAGAACAGACCAATGAAGCATGGTGGTCAACAATTCCGCACTTTCTCTTTGAATTGGTTGTGAAACTAACATACTTCTGCAGCTCTTGGAGTTGAGTGGAGACCATCCGTTTCGAGCATGTGAAAACAAATTTTGTTCGTTTTTGGCAGCTGATAGATCTTTGCGATGAGTTGCGAAACCTGTCGTTCAGGGGCCGCGAATTCTTAGAGATGACGATGAAATCGAACTACTTCTTCTTCTAGTGGCACTCACTACAGTCCGGGGTGGACCACCCGGGCCTCAGTCAACAAGCTTCTCCAGCTGACACGATCTTTAGCCAGCTGTCTCCAATTACGCTCACCAATTTGGTTGAGGTCCTTCTCCACTCGTGGGCGTCCTCTATTGCGTTGTCCCACTGGTTCTGAGTCGAAGACTCTTCGGGCTGGAGCAGTGTTGTCCATGCGTTCTACATTGCCTAGCCATCTTAGGCGCTGAATCCGTAGACGCCTAACTCGGCTCATGTCGCTGTACAGCCCGTACAGTTCATGGTTGTATCTTCTTCTCCAAAAACCATCAACGCAAATTTTCTCTCGAAAATAACAAGGACTTCTTCATCTGCTCTTGAGACTGTCCAGGCTGTCCACTACCATAATCTAAACGGCAAGAACAGCGAGTTCCTTTAGATTTTCACTAGATGCTTGTAAAATTACACGCACTTGCGCAGGTAAGCGCTAAGCGATCAAGATTTTTTTCTTCGGGGTTTTGATCCACCAAGGCAACAGAGTAGGCCGTTTGTTTCCGAGCGGAATTTCGGAGATATTTTTTTATTTTTCTATGATCACTGTCATCTGCAATCGTTCGAATTAAAGGTAACTACATACCTGTTTCTGGTGGATATAACAACTGTGATATATTTTTTAAGAATCCGTGCAGATACCGTTCACTTGAAATTGCACCTCGACTTAGGCAAACCAAATTTCGGATTTCTCATCCCAAAATGGAGAAATCCTACTTGAAACACGTGTTAGCTGCAAAAGCTGGTCCCCTGCTGGAGACTGCTGCTGGTGCCGACCCAATTTGTTCGCTATTTTCCTCTGCAATGACTTCGGATTAAAGACATTAAGGTCAGCTAATCGGATCCTATCTAAATGAAGTGAATAATTTTGCGTGAGTCACATTTAACATTGCAGTTTGGTACCACAATATTTGACAGCGCACCACAAAATGTTTTTTTTCATTAGACAGCTGGTTCTTTAGGATTAGCTTGAATCAAGTTCAATTTTGCTAAAATCTGTTTTTCTATGTCAGTTAAGACACTCCTATTCATTATGAAGAAGAATTTTTTTTAACAGATTAGGCGCGCTTTGTAATACCTTCTAAAGATCAAGATTACGTTTGGGCTGTGACTCATTCGATCGCCTTGGTATCAGATTGAATTGAAGTGCGACTTTTATCGGCAGCTAGCCATTGGATGCACTAAATCCTTACTATACAATGCACTAAAAAAATGTACAGTGTATAGTAAGGATTTTGGAGCCTTTCCAAGGCTCATCTTCCAACTGCCACAGCGGCCCAACTAGGCGTACCTACGACCTGTGCGCACCTGTGGTTATGTGTTGAGATGTGTATTAACGAAATCCAAAGACTGGAGTGGATCCGACGACATCGAATTTTTCACCTAAAAAAATGTACAGTGTATAGTAAGGATTTTGGAGCCTTTCCATGGCTCATCTTCCAACTGCCGCAGCGGCCCAACTAGGCGTACCTACGACCTGCATTTTGAAGTGCATTCAAGATTTTGTGAGAACTCATTGAAAACCCTAATTACTCTTGTAAGTGGTTCATTTCTTCCGTATTCAGTGTTATGGAAATTTTCAAATAGTAAATGTCAAGCACGGAGTGGGCTAGTGGGCAAATAGGATTGCAGTAATGACAAAAGATATGGAAATTTTATATTATTGGATAGATATCCCTAACAACCATTACTTCATAAACAGTACGTCTAGTTTTTTAAGGATCTTATACCAAGCAATTGACATCTCTCTATATAATTTGGATGAAAATTCCATTGCATTTTGGAAGAAAATAAATTTTGTAAGTCTTTTTTGGACCTATTCAATGAGCTCAGTGTATGTGACAAATGTAGGATTCCATACAACTACCGCATATTCAAGAAGGGGTTCTGACCAAAGAGACGAACAGAGATAATAAAGCGAATGGATCAGTGAAACCTTTTGTGTTACGCTTAGTGAAGCCAACTGCAGAATTCGCTTTGGATATTATATAATTTATATGTATGTGTGTTCACTCCTAGGTCTTTAACACTTTTCACTTTATAAAGATTAGCTGATCCAATGGAGTAGTTACATTCAATGGGGAAGTACATTCATGATTTAGTCAATGAGATTAAAAGACATTTCTGAAAATTAAGAGTTAGACTGTTATTATTGCACCATTCGGCGATATTATCTAAATCAGATTGAATTTATAAGCAGTCATTAACATCTTTAGTACTCTTATATATTTTCATATCATCGGCGAATAGTAAGCATTTTCTGTGTTTGTCAATGAAGATTATAAAAAAATAATGGGCCTAAATGACTTCCCTAACACTTTATTAGTTTGGATAAAGAATTTCCAACTGAGAGTAAATCAGTGTGCGATTAATAAGAAAAGATCAGACCCAACGGATGAACTCAGAGTGAAATCCAAAGTTTTTAAGCTTATTAATTAACACTGAATGGTTAACAGAGCTAAAATCAGAATATATTGCAAAATAATTTGCTCTTTATTTTCCATCTCATTTATCACGAAGGATGAGTAGATTAACAGATTTGTTGACATAGAACGCCCAGGTATAAAGCCATGTTGAGCATCCGAAATGTGTTCTTTAATTATGAAGTCTAGTTTTCTCTTCACCGTACTCTCAAACAATTTTGGAATCGCTGAAAGCTTGCAGATTCCTCTATAGTTTTCAACGTTGTTTTTAGATTTTTTTAGATTTATGAATCAAAACTAGAAAAGCTTTTTTTCCATTCATCAAGAAAAAATCCTTCTGAAAGAGAACAGTTGAAAATAAGTAACAGAGGATAGGAGAGAGAGTCAGCACAGTATTTTAGTATGACTGATGGTATTCCGTCCTCACCACAATTAAAGCTTGGCTTTAAGTTTGTAAGAGAATGAATGATATCAGTCGAATCTAACGATAGCGATCCAATGTCTACTAAATTAGAACGACTATTGCTTGTAACATTACAGTTTGAATCAGTAAAATTAGATTGAGAGAAATTTGCAAAAAGTTCAAGAGTGGAATGTATGTTATCGGATTGTTCTTCTTTAAAATGCATTAAATTAGGTATTCCAACAGATTTCCTTTTGATGTTAATAATCAAAAACGATTTGCTCTCATATTTAATATTGCATAGTTCTTCGTTCTTTCATCATTTTCTGAAACAACTGGTCACAGAAATGCCGCATAAAAATCTGGAGCAGTCGGGAGGGACACTCTCCAAAACATGCAAGAGGGCATATCTCAGAAGACCCAAAGAGGCCCTTAATCTTAGCATGCCTGACCTAAGGATACTATGTACAGCTGCACAAACTGAAGCTCAAAAATCTGTAGGCACTATAGACAGTCATAGGAAACCGTGGAACACCTACTCGTCGATTGTCCAAATCTGCCATTAAGCAGATTTAAAATAAAGAACAGAATCACCTTAACAGATTATCAACCTTTTCAAGGTAGTTCTAAAAACCTAGGTCAGACCAGATGATTGCTATAGTCAGTCCATGTTTTCTTTAATTCAATTTAAATGATCACTGGTGACGGTTTTTTAATCATTTTTTGCCAGTTGAAATCCGTACGTTCTACACATAAGAATGAAAGAAGTGTGTTTTATTTATCTTCTAGGGGAAAGATCCATCGTTGCGTTGTGGATCCTATTCTGCTTCTATCTTGTCTTATCTGGTTTTCTGTTCTCTGGCAGTGCACGGTTTAAAGACACATCGAAGCAAATAAATATGTAACATTTCTAACGACACCGTGGGAAACTGTCAGCTCAGAGCGAGTACAATGAGGACGACAAACAAGAGAACAGTGGACAATCTGGAGGGTTGGCGCCAGAGTTCATCGCGGACAGTCCGTGGATGGAAAAAGAATAGAAGACAGCCTAAAATCATGCAATCATCGTCAATCAATCAATTGCCGAAATTTTGATCCATCCACTCTGCATTTGAAACAGTTGAGCCAACGAAACGAAATCTGCATTTGAGCAGATCTCGCTTTCAACAAATCTAGAAGAAAATAACCATCTTCCATCGGGCATAATCAAAACATCGCAAGAATCCAAAACAATCAGAACGAATTCCCGCAGGCAGGGGATGGGTGCTCGCCTGTGTGGTCTTGTACGGGTGCAGAGATTTGTGGAAAAGATGATTTGAACATAAAGTCGAATTGCGAGAGACTGTACATACCTCTTGTGTGATTCACTTCTCGGAACGATTTCTTCGTACACCGAAGGACGGAATGGCAAACTTGTGTATACTGTAATCTCCATAATTTGTTGCGAAAGGAAATCCTTGTATTTCTGTGCTTCACTTTTACCCACACTCTCCGGACCGCATTGCTATCGAAATTGAATCACTCGAAAATTCCGAGTGAAATCACCGCCCATCTGATTTCGGAGAACTACACGTTCCTTTGAGTGAGTACAAGATGAAGATATGCTTTCATCAATCACGCTGGAATTCTTCCAAAGTCAGTATGATTCCATGAATATTTACATTTTTATTTAGACCAACCAGGGGCACGCCGAAAAATGATTGCTGACACAGCTTGGTGGATCTTTAAAGTGGCTCCCAACGAAGGCACTGGCAGTGCTAGCGACTTTCTATACACGAACCTGCTTTATCCGTCTTATTTAAAGTTTATTTCAGACAGCGTGCAATGAATACGTACACACAGCACGTCCAGGTTTGAATCGACCTCGAGAAGGTATCGGAATCGGGTACGTTTCAGTGAGACTATGCCTACCAAGTTCCACCCAAATGCGAACAGCCGCTTAGGAGCTTCACAAACCTTTTAATTTATCGAACTAGTCCCCGTGGCGTTGTGATTGGATGCGCCGCCATCAACTCTGTTCAATAAGAACCTCTCTCGGATCCCAGACAATGCTCGGAGGGCGCGATCCACTCAACACGAACATCACATTTAAACCGAATGCTCTGTGGACTAAAATCAGCCAGAGACAACAGGCACCGACTAACGACAGCGCACCCTGCCACTGCACCAGTCGTTCCAAATTAAGTGACCCATCAGAGGAGGGAGGCGGCACCCAGGCCAGGCCTCCACCATCAATTACAAGGAGAAAATCTCTCATTAAATATCACCCAAACTGTGGATTCCTCCATCGGAGATCTGTGCAAACATTGCCAACAGCCAACATAGACCGGCAACAGCAACTAGTCCGCACCGCAATGCCGTCACACACGATTGCCTTGGCAAGCACTTATTGTCCGACTCACCTGCCCGGGCCTGGCCTTTGGCTAATTGCGTTAAGGCATATCGGTGGCCATACGGAACGCCCAAACGTCAATTCCAGAGGCAGCACTGATTACTATGGACGCACTAGTTGAAATTTTATTTGCCCAGCTGTGGAGTGGTGCACTTGGCATCTTCTCTCTAACCTCCTAACGAACTGTTATTGGGATTGCCAAATACGACAGAGGTCCATGTTAATGGCTGTTATGATGATTACACTCGAGACTAAGTTAAACACCAGCAATTTATTGGGGCTCAGCATTCGTTAAGGCAACAACACCCCGGCCAGAGTGGGGTTGCTTACTTCTGCACAAAACACCGGAGAAAACCATACCGATGCCGATGCCACATGTGGTGCTTACTTTATAATTTAGGAGACGTAGATTTAATTAAGATAACTTTTGGGTTATTATTTTGCATACACTGGTGAGCGACAGTGGCTGAACTGAACACACAGGCACAGATGTCCCCAGGACGAGAGACGGTTCTAAAGGGGCCGACATTGTAGCAGATTCATTCATTCCGACCAGCAGTTGGATTGTAAAGTATAATTAAGCAACCAAACACGACAGAAGTTGACTCAGGGTGGACTCTACCCTGTCGTCGCTCTCTCAGGGGTGCGCCATCCTACCGGTGGCTTGTGGCCGGCAAACTAAGGGTTCCACCTCAAGGATTCTTCAATTGGATGAATCGATTTCTAAATTGCAAATACAGGAATTACTTTCGATGGGCTGTGAACTGAGAGAGTATTTCGCATGACTTTTGAGGCTGCTCCTCCTTTGGGTGGGCGGTGTCGTGCCATACCCACACCCGAGATGGTTCAATGTTCAGGACTGAAGTGCAAGCTGAGGGAAAGGAAGATTTGATTGAATCGAACCAAATCAAGGCGGCACTGGACTCTGAAACGTTGATGAGTCATCAACTGCATCGAAGTCGATGAAACTGGCAATCGGAGAGGCGTTTGATTTCTTACACATATTCCTAGAGTATAAACTTGAGACTCTCTAACAAATTAAATTGATTGCACGAAAACTTGCCAAGCAGTAAGGTGGGATAGGGCTAGATGCTAGTGCCTGCATGAGATGCCAATCTCGGTCGAGTCTTCGCCACCTTGGATCCCCCTGAGTACGAAAACCAATTAATTCTTGCTGCGGAGCGGTCTTACTCAATTAATTCTCAGGCGGACTACCCATGGAGGCTATGCTCCTCCATCACTGACGGTCCAAGTTGTCTTATCGTCCTGACGACTTGGTCTTTATACCGGAGATTCGGTCTTGTGCTCCTACCAGAACCAGGAGCCTCGGTTTCAAAGACCCTCTCAGCTGGGGCAGTGCTGTCCAAGCGCTCGATGTGGTCGAGCATGTACCCTAGAGGTATTGTTGCCTTCTGGACTTCTGGACATCTTGGTACAGCTAGCAGAGTTCGTTGTTGTTTCTTCTCCACTATTCAATCTCCTCGTACACAGGACCCTCTATTGGACGCAGAATTTGCTTTGGATGGCGGCAAGAATCATCTCCACTCGTCTGCTCAGCGTCGAGCTTGCACTTAAGAGGAGGGTCTGCGGTGATATTATTTGTACCTCACTCAAATCATGGTGGAGGTGAATGCCAAATTGTGGTGTAGTGTGGATTCAGAAAAATTAAGCAGATTTAAACTTCATCAGCAGAGATGAGTAAGAAATAAGCCTGGAACAACGTCGTTGGGTGATCATTAACAAGCATTGAATATAATGACGCACCAAAAATTGGAGAACCTTAGGGCAGACAACTGTGGGGAGTACTATTAAGATTCATTTTTGTGTTCACCACTGTGGCCTTCGTTTGTAGGACCCTGTCACAGCCGACTTTAAAGACTGTGTCGCCCAATGTGATCGTTGACTGACTTCACTTTAGATAAGACCGAAGGTGTAGCGATAGGTTCCATGGAGCCGTGGGTGTGTCTCCTGAGCACTTAGTCCGTTAGACGTCTTCTTACAATTTCTTGGACCAGATTACGACACCTCCGAATGCTCCATATGCCCCATCCACCTACCTCTTCAAACAACTATAGAGGTATATCCCTGCTAGATGTCCCCTACAAGATCCTGTCCACATGACATTGAAACGGTTGAGACTTGTAGTAGCGGAAGCTTTCACGGCGATTGAAGAACAACGGAAACTAGCTGATCTTAAGGTTAATGAGGAAAAAACGTAGTACATGCTGTCGAGTAAGAACCGATCCATCACATACCATCTGGGGCAAGACATAAGTATTGTCTTCTTCTAGTGGCACTACAATCCGGGGTGGACCTGGGCCTCAGTCAACAAGCTTCTCCAGTTGGCACGATCTTTAGCCAGCTGCCTCCAATTTCGCGCCGCAAGTTGGTTGATGTCCTCTTTTACTTGTTGTCCCACTGGTTCGGAGTCGAAGGGCTGGAGCATGTCCATGCGCTCTACATGGCCTAGCCATCTTAGGCGCTGAATCCGTTGATGCCTGACTAGGCTCATGTCGCTGTACAGCCCGTACAGTTCATGGTTGTATCTTCTTCTCTAGAAACCATAAACGCAAACAGGACCAAAGATGGAGCGCAGAACTTTTCTCTCGAAAAGACGAAGGACTTCTTCATCTACTCTTCAGATTGTCCAGGCTTCTGCGCCATAGAGCAGGACAGGGATGATGAGGGTCTTATATAGTGTTAGCTTGGTCCTTCGAGAGAGAGCTTGCCTCTTGAGCCCAAAGAAACAGCGGTTGGCAAGAGTTATTCTGCGTTTATTCTCGGTACTGATGTTGTTCGTACTGTTTACTTGGGAGCCGATGTAGACGAAGTCCTTAACTAGCTCGAAGTTAAAGTTGCCTACGGTGACGTCCTGGCCGAGTCGTCGATGTTGTGCGTCCTTTCTCGATGACAGCATGTACTTCGTTTTGTCCTCATTCACTGTTAAACCCATTTTTGCAGCCTCCGCTTCAAAACCAATCACGTCAATGTCGTCAGCGTATGCTAGCAATTGTACGGACTTATGGAAGATTGTGCCTCTAGTGTTGGTGTGTGTTGACGTCCTTTATTGCGTTAACCCACAGGGCCAGATTCGAAGATTCTTCGGACCATTATGCATTGCTTAGCCATCTTAGGGGTTGGAGTTAGATCTCTAGACACCTGTTAGGCATAGTGTCCAAAGTTGGACGTTAATCAAAACAGCAAAGCTAATTCTTGGTGTCTGAAAGACCAAAACTCCGGACTGAAGAATTAGCGGACGCAGTAAACACAACGGTCTTGATGACTAAAAGAATGGAGGTCAGCAATGAAAGGCAGCGATTGCACAGGCTCAGACCTCCATGGGTCGCCTGATAAGTAATTTCTGGCTTGGCTTGCACTCTGAGAAGGAGGTGAGGTCGTACTACGATATGGCGCAATATCGCAGCACCCACATGAGCTGGTCATAAAAAATCTGAGTAATCTCACCAAGAGACAGCTTGCAATCGAAGTCTTTGAATAGACAGTGATATTGGACGCCCGAAAAGATCGATGCACGCGTATGCTGCACTTGCGGTCAGAGGCAGCTTTGTGTCGGACATTGAAGAATGGTCACAGAGGACTATTTTGTGTTCTCACATGTAGTGAACTAGTTTCTTCTTTCGTGCCTAGATACCAAGTTCGCATGTTTTTGTCCACATATCTAATTTTGAAGAATGTCCCCGAGTAGCATCGTTTACTTAGAAAATGGAGGCAGATATAATTGGAATAAATTAGCACAAGCCTACCACCCAAGTGTGGACGTCACTTCAGTCAGTCATCGACCTCTTCGACTGCAAAGGCAGTTAGGACATTTATGAATCCGATATCTTAGATGGTTTGATCATGAGTTAAGATCAGAAGCAATCCTGGAAGAATCCTGGAAGACAGCAGTATATGATGCCCTCATCGAAGTGGGCGTCATGTTCCCCCCTGAAACCGGGGTCGGACAGACTTTGTGCTGACCACGGAAGCAGAGCAAACTTCAAGCGCGATCCCTTAACTCTGTGCATTATATTTTCACAGCCATGAAGACAATTCCGCCAAGTATGTACACATTCTCGGGCCTGTTTCCATCTCACAGGCTTACAAATTGTGTTTCCTAGGCAGACTTATGTAGATTCACACCAACTTTCAACAGCTCCCCAGATCACTTCTGGCCAACCGTTCAAGACCATGTTTTTTTTTAAAGAAAAACCCGTTTATTGTTGCACTGCTACGTGCGCTTTACGTGCCCGCACTCAAGCCGTTCACGACCTCCCAGTGCTCGATTACAAAGTGATTCTGTGAGATTTCATCACACGGCATTACATCCCAGCACCGCGTCCGTCCCATGCGGGCAATTTCGATTCCACCTTCGGACATGCATTTCCACCGCCAAAGTTTCTTGCTTTCGATTCAACGCCAGTAAGTCATCCTCCCCGCCGCGCCGCTAGTAATGTTCACATCGAAAGTGTAACAGGATATGATTTATCATCGCGTTGGTCGAGAAAGCAATTTCTACACCCCGTCGACTGGCGGACATTTCTCGAGAAAACCACCATTCTCGGGATTACTTGCATCAGCTTCGAGTGTTCACGGTTCGAAATCGATAGCCCCACCATCCTCGGAATCAAACAAACGAAAAGACTGGGGGGGGGGAGGGGGCAACTATATCATTAGAATACTTGATGAGTAGCTGGAGCGAGAAATTCATGCGATTACCATCCGCCTTCGCCGAATACACGGAGAACAGCATAAACCATGAGCATGATAAATGACCAGGATCACACAGGATTTCGTGTTGCAAATCGACTGGAAGGAGCTTCGTTTTTCCTGTTTGTACTTTTCAGCTGTGTAACATCATGGAACACACGGACAGATCTATGTGTGCTATCAAAAAGTGAAATTGCCAGAAGTACGAATCGGGTATTACACAGCATTTCCGGCGATGGAAAGTGGGATGCCAGCTTGCCACTTGCTGGTCGGAAGATAAATTTAAATAGATATTCGATTAAAATGTGAATCATTCAGCAGATCTGCACGATTCTGACATGCTGACACCCCACGAATGCTCGCCGTTTTTTCTCATTTTCCCCCCACGACTGGATGTGAGTCGATGCGCTTCCGGGTGCCCGGACTGTGCTCATTCTTGGTTGTTTGCGGAGTCATGCCCTTGGAGGTGGGTATTTATGGAACCCCTTCCCGGTCGAATGCGAGAAATGACCAGCCGCGGTTATTAGAGCGAACCCAGGGATTATATGCATTCGATCCCCTTCAGCACGGAGCCCGAACATCGAATGCAATTGACTGCAGAGGTTTTAGGAGAATGTACGCAGTTCTTAGCTGTGTTCACCTGAAAAGTGCCGCAAACAAGCTGGCAAGCAAGCCATCCAACTCCATCCAGCGCCGGATGAATCGCCTACTGCAGTGCACGGCAAATAAATCGACCTGACATTGAGTGTGCACACTAGCAGGCCTCATTCCCCACAAATCTGCGTGGAGCCCATCAAGGGAGAGCGAGGGAAAAAAAAATAACCGGGATATCCAAACTCTTCAGTGCGCACACAAGAGGCCATGGAATACATCCGGCAATTTTGCGCCATCCCATGTGGGCACTATCAGCAAAATTGCTGTAACGCCATCGTGTCCCAGTGTCTGGCCGACGCGCATAAATTCCACATTGTGGATGGTTTATGCAAACATTGACTTCTAACTCTTTGGCTCGTCCCACGAATTAAAACAAAAAGGCGCCCCAGCATCGGCATGCATAGACTCCCGACTCCCGACTCCCGAACGGACGCGATGTAGCTACATGATGGAACATGCAGGACATGTTTCGTTACAAATGGGACGACATGTAAACGAATGTGTGAACACATCGACTAAAAATCGACTTAATCCTTGTTGGGCTAACCCTATCCACACACATACACACACGCACACACATGCACATCTGATATGTACGCATTGCTTTGGTGCCAAAAGTTTGGTGCCATCCGCATTTCGGATGGAAGACACTCTCCGTGTTCCCTTATGTTGATGCTGGTGTCCCCGAGACAGACGATGCTATCACAGCCACCACTGGAGACATCCATTAATCCATCAATGTTGCGAATGCGGTTTTGCAGTCCATTCTGCGTCGCTGCAATCAACGGAACTTCACAGGATAGCGAGATAAATCAGCACGGAGAGTGTGAAATACGGGAGAGCCTGCATTCGTGCCCGGCCACGAGAGAGATTTATAGACGGTCAGTCGATGGATAGACGGACATGCTCGACGGCATTGAATCTGCGCGCGGAAGTTGTTGAATTTGTCCGGATTTGCCTCGTGATAGGGCGCACATTCGTTTATCATGCGTTCTGAGGTCTGCCACTGAAATGTCGATAAAACGTGCAGTTGTCACGTAAGACGGCGATGAAAAGCATGCCCCGTGCACTAAGCCGGTTGATTGGTCTAAATTCCTTCGTGAAATTCGATGGAGGCGAATTCGGTTAAGAGCCTGACGTAAATCAGTGCTCATTTGTGTATCATTCAGAACCCGTATTGCTTGTGTCTTTAAACGCTTATTCGGAGAACGGTTCTGTCCAGAATCAAACCATAATTTCTGGTTATATGAACCCAAGCAAGATGAATGGAAGCATTTCTCAGATGTTCGCAAACGGGTACAGTTTGTAAAGCCAAAATAAAGAAGAGGCTCGTTCAATCATTCTGCACAACTTTCCTCTTACTGCCACCGACCGGGATGAACTTGAAATTAGGCTGATTGATGATTGACTAATGATGATGCATCCCCTGATTTCTGTGCGGCAACTTCTTTGGCGTCCTACTTTGAGTTATAATACAGACTTGACTTGTAAATTTGTAAATCTTCAATCTTCAATCTTCAATCTTCAATCTTCAATCTTCAATCTTCAATCTTCAATCTTCAATCTTCAATCTTCAATCTTCAATCTTCAATCTTCAATCTTCAATCTTCAATCTTCAATCTTCAATCTTCAATCTTCAATCTTCAATCTTCAATCTTCAATCTTCAATCTTCAATCTTTAATCTTCAATCTTCAATCTTCAATCTTCAATCTTCAATCTTCAATCTTCAATCTTCAATCTTCAATCTTCAATCTTCAATCTTCAATCTTCAATCTTCAATCTTCAATCTTCAATCTTCAATCTTCAATCTTCAATCTTCAATCTTCAATCTTCAATCTTCAATCTTCAATCTTCAATCTTCAATCTTCAATCTTCAATCTTCAATCTTCAATCTTCAATCTTCAATCTTCAATCTTCAATCTTCAATCTTCAATCTTCAATCTTCAATCTTCAATCTTCAATCTTCAATCTTCAATCTTCAATCTTCAATCTTCAATCTTCAATCTTCAATCTTCAATCTTCAATCTTCAATCTTCAATCTTCAATCTTCAATCTTCAATCTTCAATCTTCAATCTTCAATCTTCAATCTTCAATCTTCAATCTTCAATCTTCAATCTTCAATCTTCAATCTTCAATCTTCAATCTTCAATCTTCAATCTTCAATCTTCAATCTTCAATCTTCAATCTTCAATCTTCAATCTTCAATCTTCAATCTTCAATCTTCAATCTTCAATCTTCAATCTTCAATCTTCAATCTTCAATCTTCAATCTTCAATCTTCAATCTTCAATCTTCAATCTTCAATCTTCAATCTTCAATCTTCAATCTTCAATCTTCAATCTTCAATCTTCAATCTTCAATCTTCAATCTTCAATCTTCAATCTTCAATCTTCAATCTTCAATCTTCAATCTTCAATCTTCAATCTTCAATCTTCAATCTTCAATCTTCAATCTTCAATCTTCAATCTTCAATCTTCAATCTTCAATCTTCAATCTTCAATCTTCAATCTTCAATCTTCAATCTTCAATCTTCAATCTTCAATCTTCAATCTTCAATCTTCAATCTTCAATCTTCAATCTTCAATCTTCAATCTTCAATCTTCAATCTTCAATCTTCAATCTTCAATCCTCAATCTTCAATCTTCAATCTTCAATCCTCAATCTTCAATCTTCAATCTTCAATCTTCAATCTTCAATCTTCAATCTTCAATTTTCAATCTTCAATCTTCAATCTTCAATCTTCAATCTTCAATCTTCAATCTTCAATCTTCAATCTTCAATCTTCAATCTTCAATCTTCAATCTTCAATCTTCAATCTTCAATCTTCAATCTTCAATCTTCAATCTTCAATCTTCAATCTTCAATCTTCAATCTTCAATCTTCAATCTTCAATCTTCAATCTTCAATCTTCAATCTTCAATCTTCAATCTTCAATCTTCAATCTTCAATCTTCAATCTTCAATCTTCAATCTTCAATCTTCAATCTTCAATCTTCAATCTTCAATCTTCAATCTTCAATCTTCAATCTTCAATCTTCAATCTTCAATCTTCAATCTTCAATCTTCAATCTTCAATCTTCAATCTTCAATCTTCAATCTTCAATCTTCAATCTTCAATCTTCAATCTTCAATCTTCAATCTTCAATCTTCAATCTTCAATCTTCAATCTTCAATCTTCAATCTTCAATCTTCAATCTTCAATCTTCAATCTTCAATCTTCAATCTTCAATCTTCAATCTTCAATCTTCAATCTTCAATCTTCAATCTTCAATCTTCAATCTTCAATCTTCAATCTTCAATCTTCAATCTTCAATCTTCAATCTTCAATCTTCAATCTTCAATCTTCAATCTTCAATCTTCAATCTTCAATCTTCAATCTTCAATCTTCAATCTTCAATCTTCAATCTTCAATCTTCAATCTTCAATCTTCAATCTTCAATCTTCAATCTTCAATCTTCAATCTTCAATCTTCAATCTTCAATCTTCAATCTTCAATCTTCAATCTTCAATCTTCAATCTTCAATCTTCAATCTTCAATCTTCAATCTTCAATCTTCAATCTTCAATCTTCAATCTTCAATCTTCAATCTTCAATCTTCAATCTTCAATCTTCAATCTTCAATCTTCAATCTTCAATCTTCAATCTTCAATCTTCAATCTTCAATCTTCAATCTTCAATCTTCAATCTTCAATCTTCAATCTTCAATCTTCAATCTTCAATCTTCAATCTTCAATCTTCAATCTTCAATCTTCAATCTTCAATCTTCAATCTTCAATCTTCAATCTTCAATCTTCAATCTTCAATCTTCAATCTTCAATCTTCAATCTTCAATCTTCAATCTTCAATCTTCAATCTTCAATCTTCAATCTTCAATCTTCAATCTTCAATCTTCAATCTTCAATCTTCAATCTTCAATCTTCAATCTTCAATCTTCAATCTTCAATCTTCAATCTTCAATCTTCAATCTTCAATCTTCAATCTTCAATCTTCAATCTTCAATCTTCAATCTTCAATCTTCAATCTTCAATCTTCAATCTTCAATCTTCAATCTTCAATCTTCAATCTTCAATCTTCAATCTTCAATCTTCAATCTTCAATCTTCAATCTTCAATCTTCAATCTTCAATCTTCAATCTTCAATCTTCAATCTTCAATCTTCAATCTTCAATCTTCAATCTTCAATCTTCAATCTTCAATCTTCAATCTTCAATCTTCAATCTTCAATCTTCAATCTTCAATCTTCAATCGTCAATCTTCCGAGAATACCTGACCACCTGTAGAATGGCTTCTTTCCTCCGCACATCCGCCATAAATACCATGCAAATGATTGAAGATTCCATTAAAACGAGCACGGTGCAGGGACGCTGAAAGACCGCCCATAAAGCATCCGCCAGCGACAAGCGGCTTATTTACTCTTCTCGCGATGGGGCATTCATGGCATGAGCGACCACTAAATCTAAGTGGCATAAATCCTAGCGGAGGGCACTAACTCTTATCGGGCGGAAAAATCTCAGGGCGAATAAATTCAAGCTCCTCGATATGAATAAAAAGCATTAATATCCCTGCGACTCCTTCTTCCGATGTCCAAGAGCGGGGCTCGCTGGCATTGTTGCGAAGGGAGTCCCGCTGCCAGCCAGACAGAAAAAAAAACGCAAATGGGATAACATAAGGCCTCTGGCCTGCAGGCTGCGCACCATTTTCAAATGGTTCCTGACGACGACGCTTGAACACCAAAACTGGCTATTATCGCTCGAGATTTATGGGCTATCTCATTACGGAGTTTCGCACACGACACCGTTCGCGCCGCATTCGTCTTGGACATAAATATCCCCGGGAACTCCGTTGGATTCTAGGTGCTTCCAATCGCACCTTTCATGCGCCTGGCCATGACGTCTTCGGGTTGAAACTTTGAATTCGGGATAATTGTTTTTTTCTTTCTTTTATTGGGGGACGTGATGCCCTGCGGGGTGTTGCGAAGGTGTTAGTTTGCGGTCTTGGTCAGCTGAATGTGGGGCACTTACAACCGACCGCGCACATGTCGGCAAGTGCTCGTCTTCAGCTCGCACGGCAGGTCTTTGCAATTCAATCCTCGCATCGGTCTGGATGTGAGGTACATTTTCAGAATTCGTAATCGCACACGTAAATAACACATGTGTGGCGATACATTTGCAATGTTTCATCGCCACTAATGTACTCGGAGGAGATAAAAGTGTGGGCTGGTGTGGGTCTGCAATCAAACACGCCTCCTCCTGCCACGCATCATCGTCGTGGCTCGGGTGCAGACGTGGGTGAAGTGCAAGTTGCCATTTAATATGCACGGATACACTCACTCAGTGCATTCGAAGCGAGAAGCCTTCGCACAGGAGTCCCCCGAAGGACGGTCATCAGCAGCAACATCCGCCACCTAGGATGACGATGATGCCGTTACAACAATGCCATCCCAACCAGGACTTCATTGTTATTGTGGTATACATTTTAATTATGATTAATACGCTGGATGCGATGCGTTCATAACTTTTCATATGCAAAACGCGCGTCGCGTCGACGGATTAATGGATTATCATTGGGCGGCAACCTCAACCTCAGTGCACTGCTGCGGTGGCCCTCGTCGACTGCCAAAGACGCGGAAGCAAGAAGAATGAAGAAGTTCCACTGAGACTGCTCCTAGTCTACCTTGCCTTTCGCCCGGCCAGAAAATGGTGTAAATTGCGCTCTTCCTCTGCTGGCGCAGTTAAGTTCGTTCTTCGGACGAGTTAAAGTTGAGAACTTCAATTAAAATTCCACGTTCGGCTCCATGTCTCGGCGGTGGTGGTGGTGGTGGTGCTTGGTGGTGGTGGTGGTGCTTGGTGGTGGATGCGGAATAATCCGTTGGCATTCTCAGTTTCACCAACGGCTCAGCTGACTGCGGGTGGGCGCAAGGAAATGATGTGCAAACTATGAAAAGCCAGCGAGACTGGGTTGTCTGGTGCAGAAAACTCCCCATTTTTTGCTTTGCAATCAGTTAATGGATAAAGGATTCCCTTTCGAAGGAAGGGTGGTGGAAGTGCAAAATCCGGAGCAAAGCTAATCCACAAGTCGTGCAAAGTGAATTTTAAAATTAATTGCTTTCTTTCACCAAGCTGCACAATGGTGAGTCCTAACTAAACACCAACTTCAATAACTGAGTCAGCCACACACGAGAGTGTGATGCTGCAGACCTTCGATAACCCTTGTGTGTGATGTTTTCCGTACGTGTGTGCACGTGTGCACGTCTAAGTACACGGGATCTAATCAATTATAGATAATTAGGTAGCGATTAAGGCATCATCGATGCCACCTTCGATGCTCTTCGAGTGGCGGTCTCATCTCAAACCCTTGGTGTCTGTCTCAACTTGAAGAGTGGATAATTAGTCTTATGGACGTACCAGCCTGCACTAGACACATCCCAGTTTAATTAGAGGTGTGATCGTGCGGAGGAAGGTGAGATGTACAGCAGAGGAATGCTAATTATGACCAAGATGAGGGGCAATGCATTGCATGGTGAATGTCATCAGGTGATTCCCTGTTCGGCATACGTACAAAAATTCAACGGCATCTTGATAGTCAGTTCAAATCAGAAAAGCAGCGAAATAACTCGTCGGGTGTGACTTAGTAAAGGTTTTCCGCGTTTTCCTAGCTCATCTTCCAACTGCCACAGCGGCCCAATTAGTGCACCTGTGGTTATCTTTTCCTATGTGCATTAATCGAATCAGGTACATTGGAGGGCATTTGCCGAAGCAATCGAAGTCCCAATGAAGCGATACCTGTACGTGACGGATCTTGCCGGATTTGCATCTATTGCACATCACCCAAGGTCAACCAATCCTGATTCCCAATTCCAGCACAAGTGGAGCCGTTGCCGAGATAAAATCATGCGAGTTTGCGGCACCACCTCAAGCTAATACGCCGTACCTCAGCCCGGTGAACATTATTTTGTACACGAGCCGCATATTTGTACTCTAGATAGGCCAACGCAAACAGGGACCTTCCTAGCTTGTTAAGCAGTGTATTTATGTCAGTATCCCAGAAGAAATTCTTGTCGATAGGGATGCCTAGATAGTTGTATGTATCAACAACCTCAGTGTCAAAAGGCAAATGACTTCAGTTTGATTAATGACGATGGGTACTTAGTAGAGATGTGAGTTTGATTAATGACGATGGGTACTTAGTAGAGATGTGCCAAACCGGAACTTTCGTAACTCGGATTGAAGCGGTTTATCAACTCGAGTTGACCCATCTCTACTACTTAGTTTTCCAGTGTGCCTAAGTATTGTTTTTGTTGCGTTGATTCCTAGTTCATTGTCACGACACCATTTGGCGACTTAGAGAAACTCTCTTTGTATTACTCTCGCTGCTTCCAGAGATTGATGCCAGGCAACTATTGCAGTGTCATCCGCATAGGCAAATGGGAATGTCTTTTTCAAGCGTCTTGACATTTCATTTGTATGTAGGACGAAAAGTAGTGGACCAAGTCTTCAACCTTGAGGGACCCCATTCTTTCATCGTTGATCTTCACATGAAAGGGCACTGTCTCCAAAGGTCTAAAGGTGCCAAATTCCATGATATATCTGGCCGATTCACCGGTCCAAAACGAGAGATAAATTGCTTACAGAACTGTTGTCTCAATTGGTCCATCGATTGACGCGACGTACGTCGTGGTGACCCTACATGTCGACCAGATTATTCTCGTGGATTTTGTAATATTGTAGACTGACGAGTTATACAACCCCAATCGCTACTAATGGCAACGTATGAACAAATCGCGGTCGTTATTGAAGAACTGGAGGATACAACTGCAATATTGTCCTCTGTACGCAGTCTGCGCATATGGCTCGTTGTTCAATAGCTTGGAACAAGTTCGAAATTTGCTCACTGTAGCTTGAATTGCTTGCTCAGTAAACAAATTATATGGGTGGCGCTACAGCCCGTAGAGGACCAGGGACTTACTTCTCAGCAACCATTCATGTTGTGCGTGCTATTGTTGCCTTACGAGTGGAGGAGACCAGTAGTTTTATGCCGACTCCGAATGGCCAAGTTTGGGAAGCTTTTTATAGACAAAGCATACTCTTCAAGCACAGGGATTTGAAAGAGGTCGGGCCGTAAACATTGTTTGTATCGTACCGGGCTTCGAACCGGCCAAAGGCCCACAATGCCACAACACGGCCAAGTAGATTATGATGACCATCACAGAGCACAGACTGACTTCGGTGTTGAGACAAATTTGTGTTCGTATTGTGACTTGCGAGGAATCTATCCATACACGGTAGGATGGTTGGATTATCGGCAAGACAAGGATCTTTCGGCAAGAGTTTGTCAAACTTGTAGATACCTTAATTGATCAGTCCCAGAACCTGAACACAGAAACAGTAACACACAAGATGGCGCTAGTGTCCGCCTTGGACCTTCACAATCACTAAAGAGTGATTTTTTAAGCGTTTGGTTTTCGATTGTCATAAGAAACACTGAAAAATTGCACTTTGTTCACAATTGTGATTTGAGTTAATGAAATTTTGCCTACCATTTGTGTTTCAGAGATTAATTTGCTTAAATGTTGACCATGGTTCTGATGTAGGTGGCCCATTTGGAGAGTCCAATTTTGAATCACTTTTTAGAGCGCATTGATATCTCTCGTGTAAAATCTTCCATGGATGCAATTGACACTGGCTTATAGATTCAATGTACCCGCATTAGAAAACAACCCAAAGACGTCAATCCGCTAGTCCAAGCTGGCCAATTCTTCTTTTAGTGGCACTACAGTCCGGGGTGGACCTGGGCTTCAGTCAACAAGCTTCTCCAGCTGGCGCGATCTTTAGCCAGCTTTCTCCAATTTCACGCGCCAAGTTGTTTGAGGTCCTTCTCCACTTGTTGGCGCCATCGGTTCTGTGGGGGTCCTCTATTGCGTTGTCCTACTGGTTCGAAGTCGAAGAATCTTCGGGCTGGAGCAGTGTTGTCTATGGGCTCTACATGACCTTAGGCGTTGAATCCGTAGACGCCTGACAAGACTCAGGTCGGTTTACTATACTACCGGCTAGTGCATGGTTGAATCTTCTTCTCCTAAAACCATCAACGCAAACAGGACCAAAGATGGAGCGCAGAACTTTTCTCTCGAAAAGACGAAGGACTTCTTCTCTACTCTTCAGATTGTCCAGGCTTCTGCGCCATGGAGCAGGACAGGGATAATCAGGGTCTTATATAACGTTAGCTTCGAGAGAGGGCTCTACTACTCAATTGCCTCTTGAGTCCAAAGGCTCTTGCTATTGGCACGAGTTATGCTGCGTTTATTCTCGGTACTGATGTTGTTCGTACTGTTTTCTTGGGAGCCGAGGTAGACGAAGTCCATACCTAGCTCGAAGTTAAAGCTGCCTAGGGTGACGTTCTGGCCGAGTTGTCGATGTTGTCCGTCCTTTCTCGATGACAGCATGTACTTGGTTTTGCCCTTATTCCAAACCCATTTTAGCCGCTTCCGCTTCAATGCCAGCAAAAGCCTCATTGACAGCTCGCTGTGTTCGTCCAATCACGTCAAAGTTGTCCGCGTAGGCAAGCAGTTGAACGGACTTTTGGAAGATCACATTGAATGACATTGAAGGTCTCGGTGAGCACATTTCCGACCTTGACGGAGTAGCGACAGTTCTGCATCGTCATCCTGCACAACCTGACGAGTTTGGCAGGAATGTTGAAACTAGACATGGCCTTGTATAGCTCGTCTCTATGCACGCTGTCATATGCGGCCTTAAGATCGACGAATAGGTGGTGAGTGTCTATCTGCATCTCTTGGGTTTTTTTCCAGGATCTGCCGCAGTTTGAAGATTTGGTCGATGGTGGACTTCCCCGACCTGAAACCGCACTGATAAGGACCTATCAGGTTATTCAAGAATGGTTTCAGGCGCTCACAGAGAACGGCAGATAAGATCTTGTAAGCGATGTTTAGTAGATTTATCTCTCGGTAGTTGGAGCAGTAGAAGGGGTCTCCTTTTTTGTGGATTCATCACATTTCAACTAGATTCATCTTCCGTCAAAATGTCACTCAAACCTGATTGTGTCGCTGTTGCCATTCCGGTACGGAACCCTAAGAATTGAAGATTTCTTCCCTTGACCGCGATGTGAAGCATAATTTCGGTAATTTAAATACTTAAAGCGCTCAAAAATATCAAAATCCATCAAGTCACCAAGAGAAAATGTGGCTCATGACATGCATACACACGTTCAAGGTCGACACCGAAATTGCTTTCTGCGGTTTGAAAGTAAGCGCGACCACCTCGCCCACTGATTCCACTTCAAAGTGGTTTCTGTGTCGCGTATAAATAGCAAATCGCCAACTTAGCGTTTCTCATAACGATACGGATGGCATTACAGTCCGCGGTGAGCTTGGGCGTTCCTTCGTTGCTGCACTGGATAACCACTCGCCTTGGGCGCGCTGGTGAAGCTATGATGTAATGTGATGCACGCGACGTTTCGTGATAAAATCATTTTAAAGCCACCGTTATCTGCGCCATTGATTTTACAAAGCGTACGTCGGTAGCCAACGTGGTTGTCGCCGAAGGGAAAGGAAAAAAATCAACAACATTCCTGAACTCATGCCTCTGATTTTGTTTGCCCGAGTTGTTATGATCACCCTGCAGGCAGTAATTGTGTTTGCGCTCGTGTGACGCTCGAAGTTCTCGGAATTCCTTGAATTGTCACATATGTTCCACTGTGGCTGCCATAGTGACACTCATGCTCTGAAGCAGGGAAATCATCACTTGGCTACACTTGGTGAGTACATGTTGCCACGTTGATGCAGCCTGCCAATCATCATTATGTGCGCTGAGCACATACCTCGTGAGTTGTGGTCCCCCCTCGGGGGCTCATGTACGTATGCAGATTGAAGTGGACCATTTCATTTCGATTTAAGTTCCATCTACGGCGTCCTCACCGTCAACACACTACTCAAAAATCTTCTGCAACATTTCACAAAAAAAAAAAAAAAAATAAGCAAACAAAAAAAAAAATAAATAAAATAAATGAATGAAGCAACATCCCTAGAGCGGATTGTAGATGATGTAAAAACGTCCGTGTCCACGTGCTGTGGTGTCATATCGCGAAAGAACACGTACTTAATAAACTTTTTCACTCGTACCCCGCAACGGTATGAAGGACACTCCGGGATGCCTTCTCATTTACGTGCACACACACGCACTGTCGCTGGCGCAGGCACAGGCAACACATCCATACACTTATGTGAGGAGAAAGAGAAATGTGCGCACGACATTTTCTTATTTTCCTGATGATCCTGGATACAGTAGAAAATGTCACACAAACAATTTTGAAGTAATTTGTGCGGTTCCTGGCAGGCTTGTAATTACATTTTTTTTTTTTGCTTTTGCTTTTGCTTTTGGTTTTGCGTTTTCTTTTCTGTTGGTTTATTTGTGCAGATTCTCTTGACTGGCATTGACATTTTATTCTATTCCGTCCTTGTATGATTCGCATTGAAAAGGCTCCGGCTCTTCTTCTGTTCTTGTGCTTCGGCATGAAGTGGTGGGCCGCGCGCAGCGAATGTGTGGGACGAGCGCCCTTGAACTCGCGGATATCGTTATGTTGGCACAGATAAGGAGGGTTACCATGTGACGTCGGCTTTGTGTTTCGTCGCATATGCGATTCATTGCAAAAATTGTCTCAATTAAGGCGGGTTCGTGTACTTTCTCTTCCACCTGAAGTTCGAGCTATTCACTGTCGACCTTGGTGGATTTAACGGCGGAAAGTGAATGTTTAACGCAACGAATAGGGCGATCGGGTGAAGTTATGTCGTCTTTCCCCAAATGAGGTAAAGTGAGCTGAACATCGACTGTCACGATTCTTGATCAAAATGGGCTGTTTGCCGCAATATCCCTGCTGGGTGGATAGCCGATGTATTGTCCACAATTGCAGTGGGCGGGCAGATTCGAGTACAGTCGGGCTCTTGCAGATCATTAATATCCAGTTGAGCTTCAGTTGATGCAACTAATGTACTAGGACTCACTCCGCCACCAGGAACAAACCCCTGGTTCGATGATGAACGATCACCGAGCACATGACACTTATCGCTGTTTTAACAAACGCTGCTCAAGTGAGCTAGCCAACTGCCTTCCTCCTCTCCGTGAATTCACCTACAATACTCGTCTTACCAGGAATGCTCATCAGTTTACCCCCGACGCACAGTTAAATTTAGAGACTCGTTCTTCAGCAACACTACGCGAATGCTCTTCCTAGCCCAATATTTCCCACAGACTACAGACTGCATATATTTAAGATCAATGTGCACAGGTACCTCCCCTTTCTCCCTCTATACCTTCGGCCAGTGCTGTGTCTTGACCCCGGCCACTTAAGGGTATTAGCAATCGCTTGAGCGCGCAAATTATACAAAAAAAGAATGTAACAAAGCAGGACACATACATAGTGGGGCTGCAAAGAAGGACGAGAGCTGAGAGACCACCGGTTTTTCCGGAAGAAATGCTGGAGGAGATGTCACAGCAGCAATGACGCTCGGAAACTCTACCAACAGATCAGAAAAACATGCCAAGTTCAAGAAAGCCGAGCAGAAGCTTGCAGAGATAAAGATGGAAACCTAGTAGTGGAATTACAGTCGCTGCTGGGAATACGGAAAAGTCATTTCTGCAGTATAGCAGCGATGACGACCACAATTTCGTTGTGAGGGTGATGATACATCGAATATAGGTGACCCTGAACAAGAATTCCACCCTCCCGACGGATTTACGGAAGAAATGGGCAAACTAAAGTCCAACATGGTCCAACTGGTGCCGATGGACTACCAGACGAACTTTTAACTCAAAGCAGCTGACGATGAGTTGGTAAGGAGTTGGTAACTCATCTGTAAGATTTGGTCGGACGGATGGAATTTCAGCATCGTTTGTCCGATACTAGAGAAAGGCTAGGTGTAAGCGTCTGAAACACTACGTCAACAGCCTGAATTGCCTGATCAGTATCACGCCAACGAAATCCAAAATCGGACAGGAAGCAGTCCAAGGCCAAGCGTATGTCAGTATCGTTGGCATCCCTGCAAAAGTTGTCCGTCGAATAAGGATTGAGAATGCCCATTGTTTCGTTAACCTTACCGAGACCTTTGATGTAAAAAAAAGGATTAACACAAGGCGATGCACTGTCATGCATGCATTTGCAACATCATTCCCGAGAAGATCGTGCGTAACTCAATCGTTAACAGCAGTGACACAATGTTCCACAAATATATACAACTGCTCGCATATGTCGATGACATTGACATCATTAGAAGAACACTGGGGGCCGTCAGTGTGGCTTATGTCAGCATCGAGAAGGAAGCGGCTAAAATGGACCTTGCGGTGAATGAGAACAAGACAAAGTACAAGCTGTGTACGAAAAAGGTCCACCAACATTGACGTCTTTGACAGAGCGCCAATAATGGCAACTATAACTTTGATGTAGACTTTGCCTGCCTAAGCATAGAAGGAAGCAAAAAAATGTCGCTGCGGAGATAAATCGAAAAATCACCTTTTGCAATCGCTGTGTTTTTATGCTTGGAAGGCCCATCCCGAGGGACGACGCCGCGAAGAAACACCACCCCTTCGGTAGCGTACACAGGTGGAGAGAGACATCAAAAAGCTGAAGGTTCGTAGTTTGCAGAAACGACCACCAGACCGTCCAGGATGGAGCGACATGTTGGCTGAGGCAGAAGTTCATCCCGGACTGTAGCGCCCTAGGAAGAAGAAGATGATGAGCATGATTTTGGTCCTTCAAGTCAGTATCGTTGAGCCCCGTTTTTTCGACAAACAGAAGTAGCAGCGGTTGCCAAGGGCGATTCTACGCCAAATATTCAGTAGCATGCCGCTCGTGGCGTTCACGTTTGCTCCGAGGTAGAAAAACGAATTCACTACCGCAAAAATGTTAGCTGTCGATCGTTCGTTTTGCTCCAGGCGGTGAGTGGCGGAACGTTTCTTGCTCAACAGCATATATTTCGTGTTGTCCTCATTGACCTTAAGACTGGACCAGCTCTTTTCACCTGTTCTTCAATCGAAGTGAAAGCTTCCACTGCAGCAAATGCGCCACGATGTCGATGTCATCTGCGTATGCCAACAGTTGAATTGACTTGTAGAAGAATATGCTTCCGTGTCTAAAGCTGGCCGCCACCCTATCTTGTTCAGTACCTGATTGAAGAAGTCTCACGACATAGCATGCCCTTGCCGGAATCCGGTGCAGGTTTCGAACAGCTCGGAAGTCCTCAAGCAGAACAGCGACAAAAGCGGATACATTTCCAGAATTTAGCCATCGCTTCCAACAGTTCCTTGCCATGAATGCTGTCGCATGCGATGTGGTCCAAGCTGGTCTACCTTCTCCAGAGCTTGTCTCAGTGTCTCAGTGTGAATACTTTGTTTACGGGAACCTCGCGGGGCTCGTTAGCAATTATGCTCTGTCGCCAGAAGTTTCCTCTTATGCTCTTAATCTTTCTGAGGCGCGGTTTGCCCTGCGTTACGTATGAGTAGATCTCCGTCCAGTGTTGCTGCGATTGGATCATGCAACGGACTACGTTTTCTGAGCTTGTCAGATAAGTCCCGACCTCCGCAAAGCGTCTACAGTGAAACATCACGTTCTGTGCGTGGACCTTTCAGGCAATAAGGCCAGTTGTCGTGTCCGCATTTGAATAACTACTTGCTGCAGCCATCGCCTTGCCCAGACGCCCAGACACCCAGACGCCCAGCGCCATGCTGGTCGTTGCAGCCCATCGTATGAGCCATCTTCCTATCATGGTGTTGGTCCACACCGGATAGCGGACTCCCTCGGCCGTATCCAAGCCGGGATAGAGCTGCACTCACGACAGGTGACGGCGAACAGTCGAATATTCGCCGGGTCGGAGCTGTTTTTTTCATGGTCTTACACAGAATCAAGAGTTGGAACCCCATTCTAGACCACTCGCTGTAGGAGGGTATGAGCCCTCACTAGCCATCCCGGCAACCTACACCAGAAATCTCACTCGAATCTCTTCTCTCGTGGGCTCCTGCTCATACCTGCCCGCTTCTTCTCCTAAATTTAAGTCCCCAATGATGCCGTCAAGCAGGAAATGTAAATCAATTCCCACGTTGCTCAACTTTAATGTGCCCCCTTTAAACCGCCTCGTTATTTTCCCACCAACATCCTAAATTGAGCCGATGCAAGTGAACATAACCTCACAAAGTGGCCACAGCACGCACGTGGTCGATGATGATATGCAAGATTAGCATTGAGAACGTGACTAACAGCTAAACAAATAAGCAGCTCTGGTGTTTTTTTCGCTGCGCGAGTGCGGGCATAACCCACTCTGCAGCAGCTGTCCGTGTTCCGCGTGCAGTAATTACAATCCAACCCCAGTCGGTTTCAGTCGCATTGGCACTGAAAGCCGAACCAATTATGCGAGGATTGCGCTCCTGGTTTTTTGTTTTGTTTTGTTTTCGTTTGCCTGTAACAGCTTACAGGGTGCTTGTGTCGTGTAAAGTGGTATATTAAATCATTCAATCATTAATGTCCTTGTTCGCTATAATCGGCCTGTGATTGAAAACTGAGCGCCGCCGTAAGCCCCCGCATCTGGTTGAAATAAAACTGCGTGTGTACATGCATACGTCGATTCAATTACGTGTTTGAATTGGAAAAAAACTGCAAACACTCTTGCTGCAGGTCGTCGCAGCAACATGTTCCTGCAAACTTAACACCGAACAATTAGGATTAATTCCTTAAAACTCACATATGAATGAATGCATTTTTTATGAATGGATAAGCAGCCTTTTTTTTGCTGGCACTTTGCGATGAAATGATTACTGTTGCTGGTGTTATTTTTTATTATTCACTTTTAAGTGTTTTCGTCCACAATCGCGGCCGGCTTTGGGTTGAGCGGCGATACTCTGAAATTAACCTTTTCATTCTTGCGGGTGTACAACCCACTAGCCGCTCCGTATTAAAGCTCTTGTTGAAGTGATGTAAATTTATTGAATATCTTGTAGATTGCCCATGGTCTGTCCACTCGATGGCAAAGTCAATTAGGAGCTCAATATATCGGGACCTAAGGCCAGCTGAGCAACGTTAGCGTCGGACTTCTCATTCGCTTTGTGACCGATGCAAAATGTTTTTCAGAGTAGGATTTATTTGATCCACTTGGCAGTACAGAGGGCCCATGCAGACCTAGCTGCGAGTGCTCTCTACAGTCAGCCAATGGTACCTAGTCCTTAGGCTTAAACCAGACCCGATACACGGGGAAACTTCCTTCTGACACCCTCGGGACCAAAATGAATGTCCGTTCTGCAGAGGTGTCCATTCTAGAGGAATAGTGTAAGTCAATCAGAAGTAAGGGTCTGGCGCTTGCGCCTTCATTGAGGGTGACAACATTAGACTGCGCACCTCGTTAGGTAAACTTGAGTCGATTTTCCAGACTGAAAGCTAAGCAATCGTCATGGCCACGAACTATATTTTGAAGAACATGTGGCTGAGGCGGAGTATTTGAGTCTGTAGCGATAGCAAAGCTGTTCTTGATTGCCTTGATCAACCCTTTAACCACTCCCAGGATAGTTCACGAATGCAAGTCTTATCTGAACTTGAGTGGCAGTCTAACTCCAGTCTGAGTCCCGGGACACTCCAAGATCACGGGCAATGAGATCGCCGATGAACTTGCTAGACAAAGATTAGAGGAGGCACTCTTGGGACCTGAAACTACGTTGGGACTATATGCGTCCTCGGTTAGGGAATCCTCGTTGGGCCTCTCGAGAGCACAACCGGAGTTGGCATGTCTCTGCAGGATGTAGACAAACCAAGCGCTCCCAAACGTATGTAAGATGATCTGCGGCATTCTTGTTATATCTTGAGAGAAGAGACTGCAAACGACTTACGGGCATACTAACGGGCCACTACACCTTCGCCAAACACCTAAATGTGTTTAGCCTAAGCGATGAAACTCTCTGCAACGCCTGTGGAGAAGGCGACGTCGCTGCTGAGATCTTGTGGCAGATATCTGGTGCTGATGAGGTGAGAGCTGATGGTATAGGCTCCCCATCATAGAATCGCATGCTGGTATTCCTCCGTAAGACCAAGAAATTACATTAAATGTAGGTTGCTGTCTGGTACTACAATGGATCAGTTCTTGAGCGCTCCAGAGTTGTGCTAAAAATCTCAGACAAAAAAAGATAGAAGTCAATCATTGAAATTTAATGAAACTCACACGAGGTATAACGAGGTTCGCAGTGCAGTGTGTCCATTGATAGGAGTACAACTACACAATAGGCGTTGAAATTCATGTCCGTATCCGGTATAGAAAGGGGGTTCCTTGTTAAGGGGTTGAAGTACACGAATAACCCTACTTTCAAGCCGGGACCATGACGAATTGAGATCGTAAAAAGGTGTGTCCTTATAGAAAAGTGTCCGTTAAAAGAGGTTTTCGCTGAATTGTGACTCAACGCGAATTCCTCTTGCATCGGTTCGCTGTATTCAAGGATGAAAGCAATTAGAGACCCCGAATAAATCTTGTAGACTGTCGGTTGATGACAATATTGATACTGTGGATGGTGACTGTAGCAACCACTCATGTTGCCCATTGTTCTCTCACGAGTGGAAGCGGCATACAGTTCTCTGTAGATATGGGGCAATTAGTGAACCCCTTTTGCATGATCTGCAAGGCATCTGCATGCAGAACTGTCAAAAAGTCGCTCAAATTTGTCGATTGACAAGTCGACACTCAGCTGTGAAGACGCCCACACGGATATCCCTTGATTTCTGATCCTTCGTCGATTCCGGACGTCGAATTTTTAAAACGTTTTTCGCGACAGTATAACGTTGCCAGTTGTGGTGGCCCATGGCATTGTGGGTATGTGCGTCGACTCCTACGCACTTGGACCTACCTGTCTAGGTTCGATTCCTGGTACGATAAGAAATACTTTTCACGGCCCCAACTCTTTCGAGTCACTGACAATGATAATAAGTATAACTGTCTAGAAAAAGTTTCTCAAATAGGCCGTTCAGAGTCGACATAAAACTGTAGGTCCCTTCCACTCGTGATAGAACAATAGTGCGCACAACACGAGTGGTTGCTGAGAAGCTAGACCCTGGCGCTCTATGGGCTGTAGCGCCACCCATATTATTATTATAACGTTGTCAGTCCACAAGAGAGGAGACCCCTTTCACTGCTCCACCTACAGAGGTAAGTCTCATACAAGGTCTTCTCTGCCGTTTTGTGTGCTCACTTGAATCCATTCATTAACAATCTGATTCTGGTCCATATCAGTGTGGCCTCATGGCAGGGAAGTCCACCATCGACCAGAACGACAGCGGGTCCTGGAAAACGTTCATAGCCAGAGACGACAGGAGATTGATTCCTAAAATATTGGGTAAAAGGCCTTCAACTCTTAACTCTTCACCAGACCTGAAGGTACATATGTATATGTCTGAGTTAATTTTTCCCTAAGAAGTACTCTCGAGTATTTGAAATGTTCAATTCCTGACAGCGAGCAGAATTCTAACGAGTTGCATCAATATTTTGTATTGACCGACTTCTTGAAAGGCTTACATATTTTCATATGTCATTCATTGTATTCCGAATTAATGTTTGTACCCACTGTTGATGGATGTTATAGTGTGTCGTCTCCTGTTCTGAAGCTGTACAACATGTCTAGTCGTCACGTTCCTGCCAAACTCATCAGGTTGTGCAGGATGACCATCAAGTTCGGTAACGAACTCAATGACACCTGCAATGCAAAAAGAGGATTTAGACAAGGTGACGCGCTGTGACTTCTTCGACATCATTCTGGAGCAAAACTCAGACGCCAACACTAGAGGCACGATCTTCCAGAAGTCTGTACAACTGTTAGCACACCCCGATGACATTGACGTGCTTGGCGAGCAGTCACTGAGGCGTTTACTGGCAACGAGACGGACGCGGTCAGGCGGTGAATGAGGGCAAAACAAAATACATGCTGTCATCAGACATCAACGTTTTGGACAAGGTGTCACAATGCGCACCTATTACATCGAGGTGGTTAAGGACTTCGTCTAACTCGGCTCGCAGTAAGCAGTACAAAAAACATCAGTACCGAGATCAAACGCAGAATAACTCTTGCTAACTCTTGCCACTGATTCTTCGGGCTCAAGAGGCAATTGAATAATAGAGCTGTATCTCGAAGAACTAAGCTGACACTGATCATCCCTGTTATGATGTACGGCTCAGGGACAATCTCGAGCTCCTTGGTCTCTTTGAGGAAAGAGTTGTGCTTGCGATCTTTGGCCCTGTTTTTTAAAAAAAAAAACAGCGGGATGGTGCCCTTGGTTGAGTGCCTGCCCTTGGTTAGACGGTTTTCCGGTTCGAATCCCAGTGAAAGCAAAGTTAATACGCTTTATCCGGTTTTCAAATCTGGTCCAGTGATCATTTGCCGTTGGGATCAAATTAACGTCACTATCACTGGAGTTGTCGATCAGTGGTTGTAGTCTGACTATGGGTATCACAATGGACCAACATAGTCTAAGTGTGCTGGGGATTTTGCTGGCATTCAAACACGAACTGCACGTGCTGTACAGCGACATGAGCCTAGCCAGGCGTATACGGATTTATAAGCTGGCTGGTCGATATGGAGCGCATGGACAACATAACTCCGGTACGAAGAATCTTCGACTTCGAACCTACTCGGAGTACGAATCTGCAGGCTGCTAGCCAAAGAGCGCTCTAGCTGGAGAGAGTTATTTGTTGAGACTCAGGTCCACGCCGGACTATAGTGCAACGCCAAAAAGAAGAAGATGATGTGTATTAGTTGAAGTTGCTCCCTTTCTATTCGCATTGAATCGAATTCTATATCGAAACCTTCTGTGGACTTGGCGTAGTCCACCCCATTTTTAAGAATACTCGCTCATGAATACCAATTTATTACAAGTACAGCCCTCAAAATATGAGTTTAGTCAAACATCCGTGTTTTGAAACTGATTTCAAGACATTCATTGCGGACCTCTGGTGAATGCATTACTTTCACACATTTTCATTGTAGCCCCGATGTGACTCTACGCGAGTTCGACCGGCCAGTTGAATCCAATTCAAGTCCAATTTCCTCGCAGTATTGTCACATGTATGCCTGTTCACTTACATTTTCTCCACTCCTGCCTGGCATCTGATCATGGTCACCACAGATAGAACATTTAGGACACTATTTCTTGGATAATCTTGAGCGATTCCTTCATTGTGCTCCGTCGCAGATATAAAACGAACTTCTCTACAAAATTGAACGCTTCCAGATCCAACTGTGTGCACTGTGCATCCTCTGTGAGTGGAACACTTCGTTATCGATCCATCAGCCATTCATGGACACACCTTTCTACTCCTTTTTCCAATCTATGTCCCAAATTTAACCTCCTCGGCGTGGACTTCCCACAAGAATGAACATGATTTCCTTCATTGAGGGGGTTCTCGCCCACCTGAATATCCATTTCTCCAGACTCATCTGGTCACGATCCACTCAAGCACTTGTCAAAGTGATTAACTTCCACCAGACAGTGGGACGCATAAACTCCTCAGCAGGTCATCGGCATTTTCTTCCCATCATGCGGCTCACACGCTCAGTCGACTGCACATGTTCTCTGAATTTTCAGTGATAACTGAGCGAGTAGCGAGTGAATTCAGCGATAGCCAGCCGCAAGCATACAGTTCCACTTTTGCTTTCGAAGCATTTCGATAAAGAAACAACGTGCGGTCTTATCGCAGCGGACTTTCCGAATTCAGAGAGACTCCACCGAAGTGCGCAGATAAGATCCATTCTCAAGTCGAGCACCCCTGTCAAATTATGTGTTTGTTCGTTTTTTGCCGTGCATTGCGGTGAGATAGTTTCTCTGCGGTTGTGCCCTGTTCACAGGCAAGCCTCCGTATAAATATGGACTGCGCTCGGTAGGTCGACATCAGTTCCGTGAACCTCGTTGCAGACGATTGTCGTAGAACCAAGCCCAAGTATGAGCAACAATTTGAAAGCCTTGGAGTTACTCTTCCAGCGACCATTGGAACCGATCTTCACGACCAGGGACAATGGCAAGGCGGCTTTTGACGTACCCGACAGTTTCTACACGGAGCGATACAGCGGTGTTGAGGTCGAGCTTCTGAGCCGATTCGGTGATGCTGTCGAAACTAGGGTAAGTTCATACTAAGCAACCCCCGTTTTGATGCGCTCTAGACCACGCTCTTGACACTTGCAGATCCCCCTGCGGGACATTCCCAAGCCGAACATCGACTTTGCCATGCAAATAGACAAGAAGCAAACCTTCGACCTGTTCGTCGACAAGCACAGGCGTGTGGCGGGCATGCTGATCAAGCTCTTCATGGACGAGAAGGATCTCACCAACTTTGTGTCATTGGTTGCATACGTCAAGTGAGTTCTGGTGCTTCACATTCTCTCGAGTGCTGGCCATCACATGGTTTTCTCTTTCCAGAGATCGCATCAATCCAATGCTGTTCCAGTACGCCTACTCGGTGGCTATTCAGCATCGCAAGGATACGACGACAGTCCCGATTCCACCAATTGCCGAGCAGTTCCCGGCCAACTTCGTGGAGCCGAGCATTCTGCTGCAGGCCCGTGCTGAGGGATCAGTGATACCCGGCAACAGAGTAAGTCTTTGCTGGAGGCTCGGCCGATGTGAGTCAGTGTGATAAACGAGACCTTCTTTGTAGACTCGCATTGACATTCCCCAAAACTTCACGGCGTCCGACAGAGAAGAAGAGCATCTCTTGGCGTACTTCCGAGAGGACATCGGCGTCAACATGCACCATTGGCACTGGCACTTGGTCTATCCAGGCGAAGGCCCTGATGAGGTGGTGCGCAAGGACCGCCGCGGCGAGTTGTTCTACTACATGCATCACCAGCTGATGGCTCGCTACAACCTGGACCGTTTCTCGAACGGCCTAGCCAAAGTGAAGGTCCTCAGCAATCTCAGGGAAGCAATTCCGGAGGGATACTTCCCCAAAATCATCAGCAGCCTCAACAACCGCACCTACCCCGGACGCAACTCTGGCCAAGTGCTCACCAGCATCGACCGCGACGACAATCAGATCGAAATCGCCGAAGTCGAACGCTGGGCTGATAGAATCCACACGGCCATCGATCAGGGCTATCTAGTCGATGTAAGTGCGCCGACAGCTTAGTCCAAGCTCCGTCTCAACGAAACGACTTCTCTTCACTTTCAGTCCAGAAACCGTCAGATTCCATTGGACGAAATGAAGGGTATTGACCTCTTGGGCGACACCCTTGAGGCGTCGAGTCTCACACCCAACCGTCAACTGTACGGCAACCTCCACAACATGGGACACAACCTCATATCGCTGGCCCACGATCCCGACTCGAGGCATCTGGAGGACATCAGCATCATGGGAGATGTTACCACCGCCATGCGGGATCCTGTCTTTTACAGATGGCACTCGTACCTAGACCAGATCTTCAACAAGTTCAAGGGTCTCCTGCCGGCATACAATCAGCAGCAGGTACGCTCTCCCATCTTTTCGTTAGCAGCCTGCGCCTCATTCTCACGAGTTCTTTTAGCTGGAATACCGTGGCATCAACGTGGATTCAATCAAAGTGCAGATTTCGCTTAAGGGCACCAAGGAAAATACCCTCTTGACCTACTGGCAGAAGTCCGACATCGATATCGGAGCCGCCCTCGACTTCGGACCAAACGGCGAGATCTTTGCATCGTTCAGTCATCTGCAACATGCTCCGTTTGAGTACCTGATTCAGGTGACCAACACCGGCGCCTTCCGTCTGGGAACCTGTCGTATCTTCGTGTGCCCCAAGACGGACGAGCGCAGCAGGCCACTTAAGATGTCCGAAGTTCGTTTGTTGGCTGTTGAGTTGGACAAGTTCACCGTCAGGCGTAAGTCTACTCGCTTTTCTCTCTTCCCCCTGTCTCTCACTGAGCCGGCCTTTTTCAGTGACACCTGGTCAGAACACAATCAGACGTCGCTCCACCGAATCTAGCGTCACAATCCCGTTCGAGCGGTCATTCAGACGCATCAATGCCCAGGAGCAACCAAAGGACGCCGATCAATTGGCCACATTCCGATTCTGCGGCTGCGGATGGCCACAACATATGCTGTTGCCGAAGGGAAACGAAATAGGCATGGAATTCGACTTGTACGTTATGATCTCAGACTACGCTGGCGACGAAGTTGTGCAAACGACAAACACGTAATTTTGAATCCACCTCTCGCAGAGAAGACCCTTTTAACTGGGATACCATTTCAGGTCCGACGTCTGCGGCGATGCGTACTCGTTCTGCGGCCTCAAGGACAAGCTGTACCCCGACAAGCGCAGCATGGGATATCCCTTCGACAGGAACATATCGAGCGCCAATTTGGGTGCATTTGCTAATCAGTACACGAACATGGGACTGACTCCCATCAAGATTCAGTTCGTCAACAGGCACATCCAGAGAACTTGAGCCTTGAGCTTAATGCCCCCTTACATATATTATTAATACTCATATGCTTATACTCAATACATGTTCGCAACACACAAGTCATCTGGTGTTTTCATTGTTTGCTCCTAAGCAGTCCTTAATTTTCTGGCCACTTGGACCTTATTCGAATTTGTTCAAGGCCTCTGCTTTGTGGTTTGGTTCCGCTTCCGACTGTGTGGACTGAGGACGAATCCAATCAACCAATCAACCCAAATTTCTACAATTCTGCCTGGAACTGGTGTGTCTTTCTTTGTATTGTGCATGTGGGCGGGTGATGTCGAGGTTCGAAGACTGATGGTCCATCTGACAAGCTCCACAACAGCGACCAAGTTCAGGAACATTTTGTTTAAAACATCTATCATCGTCATCTTCAGTGACCCGCAAGTTCCACTAAAGTCGTAGCGGAGCAAAGCACGTACAGGCTACTGGATCCTCCGCCATCGACTCTAACTCACCAGAAGCTCTGCTCACGTGCAACTATGCGACGTTTTAGACTCGGAACAAGTACCCCTGTCAAGCGGTCGTCTACCAGATGGAGTAGCATTCAAGGCACGAATAGGAAGTGGTAACGAAGGGGACATTTATGCCACATGACCAAACCATCGAAGGTTAGCCCGTTCGAAGAAACAGCTGCTCAACGTTGAGTTTTACTACAGACTGCCGAGCTTCTCATACTATCATGGCAAGTAACTCGCACAACAGCACGAAGAACTTTTATTGGCGATCTTATTCGTTCAGTCATGACCATTGGTGAGAGTTGGAATAAAACTGAGTTGCAAATCGCTGGCTTGGCTATGACATAAAGTTCGGCATTGCTTGCATCTCTTTCGTTTTTTTTAATTCGAACGACAAAACAAATTTCGTATTTAAGTAAGATAGCAATGTCTCTTTGAATCAAAAGTAATTTAGTGAACAAACTGCATACCCGGTCCTCGTTTTTCGACGTTGCTTCTTCTGAGGATTTTACCGTGAATGCAAATTGTCTTCTTTTCATGCATAAGCCATCCTGATACGGCCAATAGAAGGTAGGACAATGTGTCAGAGAAAGTGAATTGAAATATTTTATTTTGAAAAATCTTTTATCTATATCCGAAAACGGCGATATGAACGGTGTGATTTACAAATAACTAAAGTTCAAAGTTCAATTTATTTGTAGTTCGATTTGTACAGTTTTAGTTACATCTAACTTGTATTATTTTAGAGATACAGAACAAAAGTTCTTTACAACTAAGATAGTTCAAAGTATATATAATAAGAAAATATTAGTAGGAAAATTTAAGGGAAAAAACACTACAATCAAAAACCCCTATTATGACTTTTACAACTAATGATTCTTATAGCTAACTTGCACCTAGGCCCAACTATGCAACATGCAAGAACGATAAATATTTGATGGCTTTAAGATATGATCGATTTTTCCTTAATTTAAGATGTTACGAATAAGCTCAGTCTCAGAATGAGAGCAATGAGAGCTTAAAAAATTCTGGTGCAATTTACAAAAAGATGTGACATGGTATTTACATTTGCTTTTTCATGGAGCCTCATAGTAGAGAAATGCCATGGCAGATTTGACACGGCTCACACAGGTGCACCGTACGTTAAGACTGGTTAAAAAATCGTTTTGAAAATTAGTAATTTGTTATCAATACTAAGTTTTGATTTACGATTTATAAAGGGATATAGGATTTTAATGATTAAGTTTGCTTTCTGATCCCTACTCGATATATGTTTTTTGCAAATGTGAGTTTTTTTTTATCGAAAGTAACTCGTAAATACTTACAGCTTTCAGACCACTCGATGCTGGTCGAGTTCAATTGTAGGTTTGTTTGAGGTAGGAATTGCTGTTTTCTGCGTCAAGTAAACCACATAGCCTGAGATTTATCTGGATTCAGTTTGATTTTCCATCGGAAGCAGAATAACTGAAACGCATCAAGTGCATTGTGAAGAGAAGTTAGCGTGTCCTGTGCTAAGATTGACTGTGTCATCAGCGAACAAAGCTATTAAAGTGTTACCATTAGGTACTGGTATGTCGGACATGAAAATATTAAATAAAATGGGAGCCAATATCGAACCTTGAGGTACGCCAGAGTGAGTGGCATATAATGATGAACAAATAAATGAAGGATGCAAGGACAAAGGCCTCGCTCATGCATTGGAATGTTAAGACATTTTGTATCAAAGACACGGGTATAGTCACGAATCCGAATTTCGGAACGGATGTCAATCATTTCCTTGATCTCATTTATGGTTCGTCTCTCTCGTCTCTCACAGCAGACAACAATGACACATCAATTAGTGCGTACATAAGTGTGTATTATCAGGCAAAATTAAATCGCTAGCTTAATATAAATGACTGCAACGTACATTCCCCACACTGGACACCGCTTTTCGCTGACACAACGTCGGGACAGATTTCAAAATCTGCACTCCATCGCGCAGTAGCGGATGCAACCTAATACCACCTGAGGGAACACCGCGACAACAGCAGCATGGAATGCACTTGGGTGAGGTTAAACGTTAAGCAGAATTATAATTGTGCATCACTTTTCAGTTGGATTGCAGTCGAACCTCATAAAATGAAAAAAAAATTGTATCTTTGCACCACTTAAGATGATTTTGTTTATACATATGTACATACCAATATCCCAGGGGAAATCTGAAAATTGGACATCGTGATCTTAAGCTTCAGACTGTGCATTAAACTAGGGAACAAAATCGAATTCAACCCTCTGGTTAAATCTCAAACTGCGATCCGGCAACTAAATTACCCTAAGTCATCTGAATCTACGAAGATGACATACACTAAACTCTCCCAATGGGAAGCACAACTCGCCTCGGTTCCGCTGCAACATCCAGTCGATATACATGAAATGTATATACTGAAATGGAGAGGTAGCAAGACGCATCCTTGATGAAGTCCCCCACGAACCCAGCTGTTACAGTGTATCAAAGATGACCAACAATCTCATACTATTGCAGAACACTCTATAGCTTACCTCTGTCGTTCCTGTTCCAATTCTACAAAATAGTTGTAGATCAGTTTGGCATACTCCCGAGCCTTCTCGAGTACCATTCTTAGCGTGAAAAGCCGGTCTGTCGGGACGGTCATCTCCCATCCTGGACTCGACCAAAGCTAAAGAACGCGCTTTCAACACCCCGGTGTAGCCTTACTCGGGAAGACTTAAAAGTGGCATGCGCCTGTAGTTGGAACAATCTCTTTTGTCTCCCCTTTTTTTTTTTTTTGAAAAGAGAGACAATCGCCCCAGTTTGCCAATCGCAAGGCGTCCTGTAGCTGCCCGCTGCGCTAAATCTTCAACTCTTTGGAAAGCCAGACAACATCTTTGGATTTGACTCCTTCCCCTGAATCGGAGAACAGTTTGCCAAAACAGATGCATGGTCGCTTTCCAACTTCTCGCCGGACACCTTCCAGGTCTGCTCATATAGTCAACTTGCAAGTCCTTCGCGCCTCTGTGTACCGGTCACGAGAAGCAGAGTCCACCAAGAAAATCTAGTCTGTGCAGATCTTCTTCTTCTCTCTGATGACTTCGATAGGTTAGGTTAGGTAGTTGGGCTGCCAGCGAAATCGCCAGCACACTTAGACCATGTTGGTCCATTGTGGTACCCATAGTCAGACTACCACCACTGATCGACAACTCCAATGAGAGTGCCATTAATTTGATCCCAATGCCAAATGGTGACTGGATCAGATTGGAAAACCGAATAAAGCGTATTAACTTTGCTTTCACTGGGATTCGAACCGGGGACCCCTCTAACCCGGGTCAGGCACTCAACCAACGACGCCATCCAGCTGTTTATGGCTTCGATAACTCCGGCTGTTTGAACTGAAGTAACCCATCAGAGTATAGGAATCCATCTCAGCAACCCTGTCATGGGCAGCATCGACTTCATCCAGGAAAGCCGCGGACTCTGTCTTCCGATTTGGTGAATACTCCTGCACCAGAGCCAAAGTTGGCCTTTCAAGATTCAGCTTTAAGATCCCGCTTATCCCCCGAATCCAATCCAATACCATGCTTGTCAACCCGGGACTTGTGAGTATCCCGTTTCCCACCAGAGCAGACACTTGAGGTGCAACTCCCGACGGCAAGAGTTTCCACCCGTCGGAGAGGTGTACAGTTCTAGATCCTCTTTGCTTCGCCGAAGAGATACCCACGATGTCTAAACGACACTTGACTACCTTCCTCAACAAGGTCGAGATTTTGTGACCAATGAGAAGTTCAATGTCCCTATCCTAAGTCGATGCCGTCGTCCTTTGATTCCCGCACGCACGCATCGCTTGATACCCTCTCCACCGCGGTAACGACTCGTAATCTGGACTACCGACAAACGACTACCGAGCAGGACAGACCGGCCACTAGACGCTCGCATACTGCCACCGTGTAGGCCTGGCTCCGAGTGAGTCCCTGCCACACCAGGTTAGGTGGTATCCAAGGACTGTTTCCATCGTTTTTTCATTCATGTGTGGCTGCTCTTCGTTTACTTCACACCGGTTGCCCGCGAATAACATTACGAATCGTCACAACTTTTCCTTCGTCACCCTTTTTAAAACACTTTTTTTTCCAATATACTACCGGGCGACAGTAGATGCCGGCGATACGCAAGAGCTGCTAGAACTCTCATGAAATTGAACAACATTCCGTTCGCTCCCGTCCCGATTTCCAAATTTCGACCCAGCCTTGAAAGCATTCCTTTTAACCTAAAAGCAATTATGAAAGGGGCCTACGTAAAGTTTCCAGTAGTCCGCTGTGCACTGCTGATGACGCCCATTTATTCAATGACGCCCATTTATTCAATGACGCCCTCAACGGCCATACTTCTGAATGAAATTCGCGGAATCGCTACTCACTGTCGCTCTCGGTGTGCAAATAACGAACGGACGCGCCCGATGCAATAAGCATCCCGTAGCTTCATTTACAAATCCTCATCACTTCCGACAGCACATGCCGTGCCCGTGGTCCAATATAATTTTGCTCTTTTCTAGACTCTCATCTAATTGCCAATGGCATCCGCATCCAACTCAATCATGAGGCGGGCGGTTCAACCTGACCTGCCGTGATGAGATTTCAAATGAAATTGAACGGCTTTGTTGACCACTATCCGTTTGTAAGGTGGTCTGACCGTCAAATCCATTTCTAATCAAATCAAGAACAGGAAAGCAACCAAGCCTCCATCGCAACTAAGTCATAAAATTGGCGCATATGTGGAGTGTCTTGCGAACGTTTATTGATTTCAAGAATTTGGTTGAAAGATGGAGGTCAAGTGCGTCCAAGCAATCGTCAGATTCAAGACTTTTGGATGAACCTTGATGGGAGCCACTTCCATGTTCGAGTATGGATCAGCGAATGCAACCAAGTTGGTGCTAGTTATGTTCCTGTCGAAGGGATAGCCCATGCTGCGCTTGTCCGGGTACAGCTTGCCCTTGAGGCCGCAAAACGAGTACGCATCACCGCAGACGTCGGGCCTGAAACGGTATCCAAGTTAATAGGCTAAAAATTACGTGTTTGTCGTTTGCACAACTTGGTCGTCAGCATAATTCGAGATCATAACGAACAAATCGTATTCCAAGCCAGCTTCGGTTCCCTTCGGCAGCAGCAAGTGCTGTGACCATCCACAGCCGCAGTAGCGGAACGTGGCCAGTTCATCGGCGTCCGTGGGTCCGATCGAATGGGATTGTAACGCTAGATTCAGTGGAGCGACGAATGATTGTGTTCTGACCAGGTGCCACTGAAAGAGACGACGCAGTGAGACACAGAGGCCAGATGCAGAAATTCAAGCAGACTTACGCCTGATCGTAAACTTGTCCAGCTCGATGGCCAGCAGGCGAGCTTCGGCCATCTTAAGTACCCTTCTGCGTTCGTCCGTCATCGGGCTGAGGAAGATGCGGCACGTTCTTCTGCGCAAATTGCCTGCGTTGGTCCCCTGAATGTGGTACTCAACCGGAGCGTGTTGCAGGTGAGTGAACGATGCCAGGATCCTGTTTGGACCAAATTCGAGGGTCGCCCCGATGTAAATGTCGGACTTTTGCCAGTAGGTCAAGAGCGTGTTATTGCTGGCGCCCGTGATGGATATCTGCACTTTGACTGAACTCACGTTGATGCCACGATATTCCAGCTGAAAGGACTCGATGAAATGAGGCTGCGGTCGAAAAGACTGGAACGCGTACCTCTGCTGATTGTTTTGTGCAGATTTCATCGATGTAGGTGTGCCATCTGAAGAATGAGGGGTCCCGCATGGAGGTGGAAACATCCCCCATGATGCTGACATCCTCCAGGTGCCGGCCATCCGGATCGTGGGCCAACGAGATGAGGTTGTGTCCCATGTTGTGGAGGTTGCCGTACAGCTGGCGGTTCACTGAAAACTTCGATGCCTCAAGGTGTTCACCAAGATGTCAATACCCGTCTCGTCCAACGGAATCTGACGGTTTTGCGTCTTAAAGTGAAAGGGGACAAATTGTTGAATTCAGAGGGCAGTTGGTCATCCACGCGCACTTATATCGACAAGATAGCCCTGATCGATGGCCGTGTGGATCCTATTCGCTCAGCTCGATCGATTTTGTTCTCATCGCGATCGATGCTGCTAAGCTTCTGGCCACTGTTGCGAGCCGGATAGGTGCGGTTGTTAAGGCTGCTGATGATTTTTGGGAAGTAATTAGATTGATGATTAGATTGCTCAGCGCTTTGGTTTTAGGAAGCCCATTCGAGGAGCGATCGAGATTATAGCGAGCCATCACCTGGTGGTGCATGTAGTAGAACAGCTCGCCGCGGCGATCCTTGCGCACCACCTCGTCCAGCCCGTCGGCGGGGTACACCAAGTGCCAGTGCCAGTGGTGGACGTTGATGCCTATGTCTTCGCGGAAATACGCCATTCGCTGCTCGTCTTCTTTGTCCGTTTCGGTGAAGTCTTGGGGAATATCAAGGCGTGGCTGCAAAGAAGGTCTAATTTAGTTTCCCAGTTGAAACCGCACCAAACACCGAGACGCACCACTTCTCCTGGCAGGAGGGATGCCTCAGCCCGGGCCTGTAGAAAAACGCTCGGCTCCACGAAGTTGGCCGGAAACAGCTCGGCAATTGATGGAATCGGCACCGTACCCGTGTCCTTGCGGTGCTGAACAACCACCGAGTACGCGTACTGGAACAGCATTGGATTGATGCGATCCCTGGAAAGAGAAACCATGTGTTTATTTTGCGGCTTGATACCACTGAATGCAATTGTTTTGCCATGGCAATAGACAGCGGAGGCAATTTACTGAGGAATTGAAGTGCCATCAAAATCAGCGTCCTTTTTTTGGGAGTAAAGTAGGGCTCCAAGGCACTATTTGCCATCAGGCAACCCGATGAATTCTCAATGGAAAGGGACGAACGGTTCATCAGCACTTTAAAGTTGGCCTCTTAGCAAAGCCGATCCAGACTGCTGCAGCAATTTCATGTAACGTCTTCATTCGGAGCTCGTTTGGAAAGCTAATGAACTGTTCGATCAGTAATTGGCGTTCGTCTACGTCTTTTCCAGAAGTGATCTAAAGTCAACACCGAGATCGAAGGTACAACGAAAGTGCTGTAGCGGGCATAAACCCTGCAGCTGTTTTGTTGGATTTTTGAATGACAAATGTGCCAGAGGGGAACATCAAACTGATCGCATATGGAAGGATGTAAAAGATCGATCAAGAAACTAAATAAATTTGCCGTCAGAAAAGAAGTCTAGACACATGTGTGGAATCTGAATACCATGTGTGATTTGAAGAAGAAAATTTTACCGTCGGATTCTCCACTCCACCGCGACTTCAAGGGAGGCTCGCCTGGCCGATAGTATCGACTGGTTGTAGGTATATGTGGTGAAATGGGCGCCACGCAGTTTCCCCTCCAAATGTAACTATCCTCTGATCAAAAGCGCGATTTATCACGGATATCGCGCTTACACGAAAATAACACACGCTCTTTAATTAACCTATTGTCTTAACATCTGCTAAAAAGCAAACTTATGTGACACAGCACTCCAGGCGTGATGCCATCATCTAGCTACACCTCACCGCCATCTCACCCCCACCGCACTACTCATCAAAATGATATTAATATCCAGAGTCATAAAGGACTTACTTGTTTATTTACTTGTCGCCTACCCATGACCGCAACGTTCTACCCAGCCTCGTTTTCGAAGACAAATGGTCCAATGATGCCACCACTCCACAATCCGCACCAAACTGTACACATTTTCATCTGTGCGCACTCCACAATGACGGGGACCAAGTGCGTTGTCCACTAGCATACCAGTCTCACGAACGGAAAGTGCTTCGTTTCAATTTCTTCTTTTCAAAAAACGCACTGTTTGAGCTACACAGCACTCAGTTTGGAAATGAGTTTCCAATATTTCCCAACGTTGTTCAAGCGTAAAGTGACTCATTTCGTTCCGCGGAGGTACGATATTGACTTCCTGTCAAGATTTCGAGCGGACTGACAGCTGTTAGTTTCAAAATAACCTATGATTTAAAAAAAAACCACTAGATGGCCCACTCGTAGATGAATCTATCTTTGAGTTATACATTGATTTGCATCTTCTATCTTTATTCTATTTTTTTTCTTTTTCCTTACTTGAGTTTCTTATCCTTTTATCGTGAATTTGTTCATTGTTCTATCAGCGGCAACACTTCCTGATCAACTCGCCATTTACTTCCGTCGCCAGTCACCACTAGGTCCGGAAGCGGCATTTAAACAATTTTGCATCTTTGAACTACTAAATTCCCATTCGCCTCTCCCAAACAGATATGTGTGTACGCACATCACCCATCATTACCCATTCTCTCGCGTGCAGACAACATCCTTCAGCAATTTTCGAATTACTATCAAATGAGATTCCCTGCTGACATCGCTGTCCCCGCTTGTTGTCGCTGCCTGAGGACCCCTTTTCGCCAGCATCGAATCGAATTCCTTGTTTTCCAATTTTCCCGTCAATCAACTTCTCCTTGCTCCCATATGCTCGGATTTCTCCGCCAAGTCCTTCATCACATTCAACCCGCAGCCAGTTTCTGCCGACTGCGACCAGGCGTTCGTGTTAAGCAAAAAATTGCAAAAAAAAAAGTTTAATCTTATCGCAACATGCACGCAATTGAATTCTGAAAGCGGCGACGTTGGGTGGCTGTGTCAATAGTAGGCGATGAAGAATTTTCAAATTTAAACAATTCACATTCCAATTCATTTCATTAGAAACCGCAGCAGATAGGGGATGCGTGGCGGATCCCTCGCTGACAACAATACCACGCATGAGTAAGCACACACATGGAGACGCCCATGAGGCAAGTGATATCCCCGACAACCATCAGTGCTATTTTCAATTTCTAATCGCATCCTTGTTGTTCGGGTGCCGTTTCCATGTGAAAACAAGCCGCCTGTCGTTGTCATTTGTTTCTGTATTATCTCCTCTGTCTAACTTTACTGAAATGCCCGAGCTATTGTCCTTTTTTTATCAGCACTTTATGGTATTCTCCTTGTTCTGCCCAACCCCTCGACGATGGGTTTTTTTTCTCCTCTCGCTTGGTACAGTTCATGAGGAGATGTGTTATCAGTGCTCATATGGTTATTGGACTCTGTGGCGGGGCTGTCCGCACGAGGAGATGGAAAAGAAAGAACTCACATTTGAGATTTCCTGAGTGTACTTGATGGCTATCTAGATCTGAGTTGAGTGTATGAAAGAGATTAAGAACTGAGAATTCAATTTCGGGCATAAATTTGAATCCCTTCACGAGTTGTTTCTCAGTATACACAAATTCAGTTTGACTTGCTCATGATTGTGTGTGGTTTTTGCTCCTCGAACGAAAGACGTAACGACTTCGATTCCCAATGACAAGTTGATATATGTTTGACATGTGGTCTTTGGGTGCTTCTCTTATTTTTCTTCTTAGTGCGCTACTGTAGGGAGCGGGTGGAGGTGGGCGCAAAAAATAAAACACTTGTTTGACAGGCGGTGTTATCTTTATTTCGTAACGAAGAGAAGAGAGCTAAAACTGCATTCTCCTTGTATTTATAGCAAAGCGAGATTCGGGTCAATAACCTGATCAGATGGTCCGAACATTATTAGTTTTGTTAACAGATGTCGTTGACTGAATAGTCAAAAGCTTTAGTTCTGCACAGGGTGCTTCTTAAATTTCTTTTGATGTAATTGGTCTTTTTTTAATTACGCCTACACTACAGTCCTAGGTGGACTTGGGCTTCACCCAACATGCCTCTCCAGCCAGCAAGATCTCTCGGCAGTTGTCTAAAGATTCGCATACCAAGCTGACTGAGGTCAGCTCGACTTGCGTGCTGCACTTTGTGCATGGACCGTCCTCTATTGCGTTGTCCCACAGTCTGAGAATGGAAGAGCCTTTGTGTGCTTGCCTATCATTAATGCAACATGACAAGCAGCTCGTGTAGAGCCACTATTGGCGTGGAGGCAGTGTTTACATGAGTGGACGGGGCTACAGATTTATGCCGACACCGATGGTGAAGTTTGTGAAGAAGATTTAAGCTCGAAAGACATGGTGCAGAGAAAATTAATGTTGGTGCGTCCAGAATCGAACTATGAATGTCATAGGATGTACGTACTAGGACAGTGCGTACATGTACACTGCGCGAAATTAATTTAAAGGCAACGCAATAAATGGGACATATGGCATGGCTTCCCATTGAATGCAATGACCGGTAACAAAACGGTATTTTTTCACATTTGCTTTTGTGCTAATGAGATCGTGAGTACCATGTTCACTTCCATATCAGTTGTCGTGCTCAACCATCACGCGTGTTTTTGAGAAAAACTGTGGTTTTTATAAATTTTACTGCGAAATTAATATAGAGGCGACTACAATTTTTCGAAAAATATCAATTTTTGGGTAAGTGTTTCGATTACAGTTTATCAGAATAGGTATTCAGAGATATTTAGAGTTATTAAATTTTACAGTACCGAGCTCAATACCTATTTTAAAATAATGGGACGTGGAAAAAGCTCACCCAAGAGGAAAAAATTTAAATCCGTCTCATAAAAGAAAATGGCTACTCCAACCGGCAAATTGCTGTTAAAATAGGAAGATCCCCTAACGTTGTAGACCATTTTATAAATTTGGGTGAGAGCTATGGAACAAAAAAGGCAAAAGGAGCCCCAAAAAAGGTGACAAACCGCCAAAAAAACCAAATTGTTCAAGAAGCACGCAAGAATGAACTCTAAAGGCGAAATTAGACCTTAAAATTGGTGTGCGACGTGACCAACAGCTATTGCAAGCAACTCCAACATTGGTTTTCACCAAAAAACTGAAAAGACCTGCACCTGTCCGGGAGTAAGGACACAAGGAAAGTCGATTGTTGTTCGCTAGAAATCACATGTCGTGGACCACAGAATGGAGACAAGTCATTTTTAGTGACGAAAAGAAGTTCAATTTGGATGGACTACACGGATAAACCGGTGGTGAGACTGAGCCGCAACTTTGGAGGAGGCACTGTGATGATATGGGGAGCTTTCAGCTACAACGGAAAAATGCATATCCCCTACGTTCCTCCAAAAATGCACTCTATGAAATATTTAGAAATGTTGGAATATGTCTCAGATGAATTTGCGGATGAAATTGGAGGCGAGAATTTCATCTTTCAACAAGATAATGCTGCGGTCCATTCTGTCAAAGTGGTAAAGGAGTATTTTCTTAAGACAAATACACCTGTTTTAGAGTGGCCATCGCGATCCTCCGATTTGAATCCAATCGAAAATTTATGGGGAATAATGGCAAAAAAAGTTTATATGAATGGAAGGAAGTACAACACAGTCCACGAACTAAAAAAAATACATTCGAGATGTTTGGAGGAACTTGGATGCTGAATACCTTCATTCTCTTATAAATTCGATGCCTCGCAGAATTTTTGAGGTCATCAGCAACAAGGGGGGAAGTACCCATTATTAACATACAACATTTGTAAAACAAATTTAAAAATAAAATTAACAAAAACCATCAGAACAACTGTTCCTCTATTTTAATTTCGCACTTATTTCTTTAAAATGGTCGTTTTTACGAAACGTATTTGATCAAATTTATTTTTGTTCCGTGCTTTTAGTCTCTCGTTGGGCAGACATTAAAGTATAACAAAAGATTTTATTCGGATGTATGATCTTACTTAATTATAAATTATGCCTCTATATTAATTTCTCCCTGTGTACACACAGTTAGAACATTCTAGGTAGCTAGTTCGGATTTAGGTCAGCCCATGAATGTATCGCGCTTCGTGAGAACTCGTTTCCGACGTAAAATGGAATAAAAACAAGATACAGTGCATGGGCGACTTGCTTGTCGACTTGGAAAAAGCCTTTGATACAGTATGGATATATGGGGTATTTGCCAAGCAGAGTATGCTTGTCCAGCACGTAGAAATCATTGAAGTAAAAATAAAAAAAAAAAAATTAAGAGGTGCCCATTTAGCACGGATATCACATGGAAATCGTGTTAATGGTCACATACTTCGGTCATCTTGGAAATGCATTAGGATGTCATATCTACCTTCACATGATTACGAGCATGAGGTGGCTTTGGCCTATTCTTTGGACGCACAATAATAAAGCTCAGCTATCTACCACTGCCTGGGTCAGCTGCGGTTATATACTCGCAGCAGCTCGCAGCAGCGTGGCAAATGATGACACGTCGCGGACGTCCATTGCACTCGGTCTGGATTTGGCAAGCTAGAGTTTGTGTGCACATTTCATGACTCTGTTCCAATTTCACAAGCACCAGGATGACTGTGGAGGAATTTTTACATTTTGTGCCGATTCTACTGTGAGGAGAGTGTGTTCATGAACCACAACACTGTCGGTGATGATCAATGCACCAGTTCTTATGGAAAACCGATCAGTAACGATGTCAATGATTAAGAATAGGATCTAGGTATTTCCCTGTTCAACGATGTTCAGAAGATTTTGTCCAGCGGAACCTTGACATGAACGCTCAAAGCAGTGCGGCTTCCTTGCCAGTAAATCGACTTTATACCAAATATTCGCAAAAGGACAAATCCTGTGGGATACAAGCGAGTTCCAGATCGATAAGCAATTTCTTTTAATCCATTTTTATGTCGCGTACGACAGAATTTGTAGCAACTATTCCATGCGATGTCCGATTTCAGGATCCACGCTGTCGCACTGCGCAACGGTATACGCAATGCACTGTGCAGATCGGTTCAAGGACTTTCGATTTTGGCAAGGAGATGCACTGTCTTGTGATTTCTTCAATCTGTTACTCGAGAAGCGGCAGACAGCTGTAAATACGGAACGCACTACCTCTACAGGTTAGTCCAACAGTTGGCTACGTGCCACTGTGAATGTATTCACGACGATTGTAGAAAGGGAGAAGGAGATGGTCTAAGGGTGAATGGAGACAGAACAAAATATATGCTGTCGATTAAGAATCTCTGCATCACACACCGCATGGCACAACTCGTCATGACCATTAGCTACAATTTTATGGCAATCAGTGAGTTTATCTATCTCGGGAACCTGAACTGCACAAGAGACGTTCGGATTCTGTCAAAACGGCTTTCCAAGCTGCTTCTGTCTTTCCATACTCAGGACCTTTTTAACAAATAAATAATGCGGCTTTCAATGATCTTTTTTTGTTTATATTTGAGTCAAACGCAATATGAATGCCTTTATCAATAAGTTCAGCCGACTTTTTAGACCACGTTCTTATGCGTTTTTCTGCGATTTTGGCTTCTGTGGTCAAGGTTTCTTACGAATTTGCGCAGGATTAAAATACATACGATCATGCAGAGATCGAACATAGAATCGATATATCTTGTGCCAACCCTCCTGGTTCGAAGGACCAACTTTCTTCTCGTCGTGCAATATTGCACGACGAATGAAAATGATCCCTTTCCTCAATCGACTCAAATAGCAACAGAAACTACCATATTTGGGCAAAAGAGCGTGTGGCCAACAGTCGAGTGGATCAGACAGGACATGCCACGGCAACCGTCTTTGGATGGCGGAACGTTGCGGACGTTGGTTTGGTTGTGGTCGAAATTCACCTTAATACTTCCTGTATGGAGGCGAAAGCTGGACGTTAGGCAAAGTAGCCGAAGTGATACGTCTTCAAACGAAAAACTCTAAGTGGGATTTATGGTCCTTCATGGGTCCTGGGGTAGAGAAGTGAGTAAGTAAGCCTCGGATGATTTTTTTTTTGTCGGAGTTTTTTGAGCACTGCACTGGACCACTCAGGCTCAAAAACTGGTCCATTGTAGTACAAGGTAGCAACTTACATTTAATGGAATCATCAGCAGCAGCTTTTCTGATGAGGAGCCTACATCATCGGCTCTCATCTCATCAGCAGCAAATAACTCCCACCTGATCCGAGCAAAGTCGGGACAGTTGCAGAGGAAGTGCTCTGCAGTGTCGTCGTCTTCTCCACAGGCGTCGCAGAGGCCTAAACACATTTAGGTGTTTGGCGAAGGTGTAGTGGCCCGTTAGTACGTTGGTAAGTCGTCTGCAGTCTTTTCTGTTAAGAGATAACAAGAATGCCGCGGATTTCTTGCAGACGTTTGGGAGCTTGGTTTGTCCACATCCTGGAGAGTCTCTGGTTGTGCTCTCGAGAAGCCGAGGCATCGATGGCAGCCCTAACCGAGGACGCGGGTAATCCCAATGCAGATTCGGGTGCCAAGAGTATCTCCTCTGATCCTTGTCTAGCAAGTTCATCGGCGATCTTATTTCCCGCGATCCTGTGGTGGCCCGAGTCTCGGATGATAGTTGTCAAATTAGCACCACGAATGGGACACAGGTTCGTCCCATTCGTGGTGCCAATTTGGTCAGGTAAGGAGTGTTAGTCTTCTGAATGCGCACGTTTTTGACAATTCACTCAAAAGCAGCGACGAGTTATCCGCACAACAACTCTCTGACCAGCATAGAACATGACTCATTGGGGATACCGCTTGTGACTTGCATCTTTGGCAGGAAATTAACCGAATTAACCAACACAAGATGGGTAGCGAGCACCACAGCACAAACCTCCAAACCTGATCTCACACTAACTACAGCTCTCTTCTAATGGATCAATCATAAGAAATATGGTTTGTGTGGTATTAGGCCTCCTACACTCCCTCCTATGAGAACACGCCAAAAGACTAGGCGACTTTTGCAGAAGCCGCTCAGCGCTTTAACCTACGCCACTTCACCCTCCGCTTCGATTGTCCAATAGTAGCTGATTCGGATCAGACCAAAAGGAACAAAGTGGAAGCACAATATACCGTCTCGACCCTAGGTTTAAGTGCACCCCAACAGCACCTCAAAAAAGTACCCCAACCGTAACCTTCCTAAGCCAGCGTAAGATTTCCGCAACATGGTCTTGAGAATTGCACTGAAGAGTATTGTTTGGGATAGCAAAACTGGGCTTTGTGATGTCTAGAACCTCCGTTTGTTTGCAATTTATCTACACGCAGCACTTAAGGCGGTGGTTGTTTATTTCGATCCGAAAAATGGACTGGGATGTTTTGGCCAACTGCCTGTTATGTTTGTCAAACTATATCCTAATCCGTGACATAAGCAATTTATTTGCCAAATTTTTCTTAAATCCGATCAGTCTTTTAGGAGCTAGAGCCGCGCAAACATGAAACCAGCAAAACTGTGTAAATTTTAACGTTTGCAGAAAATGTGGTACACTTTCTACCAGACACTGATTTCTCATCCGCCACAGAAAAATGTCCTCTATCCTCGAATGCACATTGGACTCCCCATGCACCAGCTTCGCACGAGTGCCACACTCACTAGTTGCCTGAACATTTTAAGGTCTCCAGAATGGCAGCCAGCTTGTCAAGCAAAATACCGCAACCGCCTGCCCCCATTCACTCTTCATTCAAAGCCTTAACCATAATCCATTTAGATGGCGCCCTCCGCCCATAATATTGCACAGCGTCCGGTCTGCCTTCAGCTGGCTTTCAATTCAATTTTCCGAAATTCAATCCAATGACACAATTTTCACACTCACTCTCATCCAACTTCTGCTGGTTTCATCGTCATCAGGCAAATGAATTATGAACGCAGCCCCTGATGACGACAGCTCAACCGGGGCCCCGTCAACCGACGCGTCGCCGTGTCCGAAAGTCGGCAACTTGAAGGCGATGTCCTTCGTTTATTATTCCACCACGAGCCGTAATAACAGCAATAATAATCTCATCACCAGTTTCCGTCATCAAAACGGGGAAGTAATGTAATAGTCCTGATACAGCTCCATTACTTCAGCAATTAAGGCTCGTTTTCGCTTTTGATTAATTAATTATTGCCTGCGAACAGCATTGTTCTGCAGCCCCCGCTGGAAAAATGAAAATGTCTTCCCCACCCCCGCCGACGGCCCGGGTGGCACTCAGCTCCACCGGTGGCATGGCTATAGGCTTTTAATTTGCCCTTAAATTTCAGCGTTTTCGTTTTTTTTCCCCCGCCGCCGTCGTTTCCGGGTACTTTCATGACGCCATACTACCCGCTCCAACCTCCCCCCTCCCTGAGGCAAGTTGACGTCTTACCCTGGCAACTGAATGGTTTGTCTAATTGCTCCTGTGGAACTCTCAGATCCCACCCATTTGCGATTCACAGGATTCGACTGCTCGCTCAGTCAAGCGCTTGACTAACCAATGCGCGGCGGGACTTTTAAGCCCGAGCGCACGATGCTATGGATACCATCGTACCGTCGTCGATTCCCGTGAATATTTCATCGGCATCCACTTAAGGGTTCTTGTTTTACACTTAACAGTCCGTAAATATCTCATTAATTTCTTATGAGTGCCGTTATTTTATTCCCGAATCATCGCCGGCCGGATGGTGTTCGCTGAGCGAGATTTGCGAAAATCTCTCATACGCGGCCCGGCCCGGCAGTAGGCAGTCGGCAGTCGACTGAGCGGCTGATCCCTCTGCGAGGAGGCGCAAATGCGGTCGCTGGGCGTGTTGAAGGATATTAAATGGAGCTGTCATAAAATTTGAAACAATTGTTGGAGAATAAACGTTTTCCAGGCGGCAGCGGTGGCGGCGCGGCGCCCGATTATTTATGCATGTATTTTTTTTATTTTTATTGCCTTTCTCGGTTGTGCGTGGCGTACTGGATCTATTCAAGACTCGTTGGCGAGGCACTCGCGTGCACTGCGATCGAAGGGGACGGACGCGTGGCATGGGGATGGCGTTAATATTTTATTTTAGCGGGTAAGCAATTTTGATGGTTTCCAAATGGGGCAAGCGGGATGTACGAGAGAGAAAGGGAGTGGGCGGTCCCTGGGTTGGGGCTGAAGCGGGGGGTGGTTTCAATGTTTTATTAACCGTTAAATTTTAATTTGCTCTGCAGGAATGAACGTGGAATTGTTGATAATTTTATTTTATTTGTCCTTCGAGTTCGAGTTAAGAAACCGTTAAGAAGGACCTGATAAGAAGGGATTTTCATTAGCAGAGAAAGAAGAGGAAAAGGAGATGTATGCGATCCGGGGCTTGGGTCCTTTCTGCCATTTGAATGCGGGCGGGTATTCAAATTGCCTAATTCGTTATTCCCACTGAGCATTCGCACATCTTTGTGGCGATGATCTTGGCGGTTCGTGGCCGGGGAGGGGAAAGACGATGCGATGTCGGCTCGACGAATGTGATAGAAAGATACATAAAAAGAGTGCGGTTTCTTAATCTTATGGGTGCTGGCATACTGGAGTGGGTAGGACAGATTATGGCGTCTCTTATCAGGTGCCTACGGATGTTCAGTAATTTGAGAAGCAAGTGGCGGCTGTAGCCTTCCTTTGAAGCCCAGCCATTCAGTGTTCGCTGCACAATACATGATGCGATACTGAAAATGCAACATTGCTGTCTAGTGTTGAGCGATATTGCACGTGGAATAAAAACTATCCCTTTCCTCAGTTTACTCAAATTGCAAGAGAAGCTACCCTCTCGAGCGAGTGGCCAATGATCGGGTGAATCTGAGAGGACATGCCATGGGCAGTGGTCTCTGGATCGCGGAACAGGTACGGTTGTTGGTTAGCTCGTGCTAGAGTTTCGACTTAATACTAGCATGTATTGCTTTCATCTCAGGCTCTGTACATCGAGAAATTTATTTTTCTAGTGGAAAACTACTTGGCCATCGAATCTTGACGTTTGTGCTCTAAAGTCAGGCATACTACTTCATTTTCACGCACACTTCTTAAGGCTTTAGAGGCTTAGTTACTCCTAAGATTTGCCCACAATGTGTGTCAAAAAATAAGCGAGAATCAAATATACGTTTGTCACATCAAGCTTGACAAAAAAAAAACTTGGCTGTGTGCAGTCCCTTAGGTTATGTTAGGTTGTGGTGGCTGACTGCTAAAAAGTAGTCACGCAAAGTGGCCCATTGTGACACCACGCTGAAAAACTTCTCCTAATCGTTGAACCTGTTGGTGCTTACAGTGGAGTGGATTAGCTGGCTTATGCTTACGCCATTTAATTCTGTGAAGTTGTTGAAATACTGGGCCCCTAGATGTGAGGACCTATGGCTTGCCAGAACACTGCAGGAGCAGAGGAGGTGATTTGTGGTTTCCATTTCCTCTTCATCCATGCAGATTATGCAGAAATCATTGTACATTCTGCGAGCATATATGCCAATTGCGCAGTGTCCGGTTGTGTTTTGCTGATGAGTGAGGGTTGGCTTAGTCTGAGCAGGCACAGTTCGATCGTTTGACGTCAAGTGTTGGGCCAGATTTCCTTCGTTTTAAGACAGGAGGTGCTTTCTAGCCACTCGTAGGTTGCTCTTTTAATTGTGTGTATGTTAAAGAGATGGTAGGCTACGGCGATCGGAACAGAAGTTATACCTCCTTCTGGTGCGACGGATGAAACCTTGTGAGTTCATCGGCCTTGCAATTGTCCGGTATGTCACAAAGTCCCAGCACACATAGATGACATGCTCAGCCATCTCGTTAAGAGACAGCCTGCAATTAAGGAATGTTTTTGAATTTGAACATGACATTGTCCAATGACTTAATGGCGGCCTGGCTATCCGAACAGATACTGATATCACTTTTGGATATTTCATTGTTATTGAGTCAGGACAGTGCCTCCTTTATCGCAATGGTTTCTGCCCGAAATAGAGCACAGTGGTCAAAGAGAGAGCGATATTGATGTCTTTGGATTAGACACTACATCCACTCCTTCGTCCCCAAGACGGACGGATGTATCCCATTCGGCTGTGTAGATACGCATGTATCTATAGTTGAGTGGCCAGTCGTCAGTTCGGATCACATTCGGAGTGTTTTTAGTTTCAGGGCTGTGCTGGCTGCTACTTGTTCGTCAAATAGTTCCAATGGATGAAGGTGAGGGAATGTTGTAGTGTCGGCTCGCCAGTACAACCGCTCTTGTCGTGCATCAGGCCGAAACTCCTCTTAAGAAGATTAGACATGCACACAAAACAACAAAGATAACAGCAAAGATGAATGTCATGAGTATTGTGACGTAAGTAGGGCACCTCCCATGCTCTCATGCAAATACACTACAAGCATTTTAAGTGTGAATATCAATAAGAATATATAGGGTGTTTTTTTTTTAGAGGTAGAGAACTTTGAAATGGAATAAAACAAAGGCGATTTTTTTAAATTGACATGAAATTTCCTCTATTCGAGAGATAATCTTCTGGCATTATTTTATGACCGCATATGACCGCCATGGCTGGCTCGGACGTAGTCTAATCTGAGGTCCAATTTTCGATGACTTTTCCCAACATTTTTGGTCGTATAACGCTCCGCATGTTGTCCTCCAAATGGTCAATCGTTTCGATCTTATCGACATAGACTAGTGATAAGAGAAAACTAGCAACTGAATAGAAACCAACAGCATGAAGAGTTCAATGACTTTATTTACTTCGTACTGATCCCGACTTGATCTATTGCGTGACTGTCCCGCACAGTCGCTGCCGCAGGCTTTTATATGCTGCATCCGTAACGTTACACTAGCGACTTCACATATCCCCACATAAAATAGTCAAGGGGCGTTAAATCACACGAACTTGGAGGCCAATTCACGGGTCCGCAACGTGAAACTATGCGCTTATCAAACGTTTCCTTCAATAAATCAATTCTGGCACGAGCTGTGTGACATGCTGCGCGGTCTTGTTGAAACCACCGCTACTGCACATCATGGTTGTTCTATTGATGAACGAAAAAGTCAGTAATCATGGCTCCATAGCGGCTACGATTGGCTGTAACATTCTGACGAGCATCGTTTTTAAGGAAGTACGGACTAATTATTCCACCAACCCATAAAGCACAGCAGTTTTTGTGGATGTAATCAAAATTGAGCATGGTGAAAATGGACGTAGTGCGCCACACGTATTTCGAACAGAATCATGATTTTCAAAATAAATGTACACAATTTGGAAGCGTTGTTCAGGCGTCAATCGATTCATGTTTAGACGTCAAGCCAAACTAAAAATACATCACTTGACAGCTGACAAAATGGCAGCCGGTTAACACAGTGTTTCAAACTTAATGTTCTATACCTATAAAAAAAACACCCTTTATATATAATTACCGTCATTTCCAATGGAATTTTTCCAGTCTCATGTGTTAAACGAATTTCTTACTAACAAGGAACATATTTATTATTTGCGTTTACTTCTCTTATCTACCGCCAACGGAGGGATGATGCTACATGAGAGGAAACCATCCCGTGGCAAGATCAGTTTATCCTTTGAGTGCATAAAGGATTCAAGGGTAGCTCGGTGCTGTGGTAGATTCTAGTTTGAGGAGGTTCTCGATAGAACTATCCATGAAGACGGTCACAGCATCGAGTTACTCACTTTGAAGTCTTTTAATAGAGCGTTAATTCGTTTTTGAGAAACCTTTTTTATACATGTTTCAGAAAATGCATCTCGGGAACATACTTTCATACAAATGCTGAAGTTACTCAGCCCGAAATAGCCTTAAAACGAAATTACTCTACTTATTCGAATCCCTCGATGTCGGTGAACGATGGCCGAAGAAAGAAATTACAGATGAGTAATGCATTTCTTGCATCACAGGCAACGGAAGTGCCGATCGCATGTCTTCCCGGGAACAACGGATTGAGTGTCTTTTTCACACTTTCCTTCTAATTACCCGTAGCTGGTTAAGTTCGATGAATCGAACCCGCCAATAATTGTAAGCTATTGTCATTGTTCTTCAAAATACTTTTGTGGCTTGCTTTCCTGGTCAGTTAAGCAATTAGTCAGTTGTCGCGTGTAAAAAGGTTATTACCTGTGACATCGCCAGTGAGTTATTCATCACGAAATAAGAGTTGCGAATTGGATATATTTTTACGATGAATTTACGCACATGCATCGCTCCGAAGCCGGACCCATGTAATGACGAGCAATCTTCCGATTAATTCGATTTGTTACGCGTCTTAGATGCCAGCAAGTGGGATCAATTAGACAGCCACTCAAGGGTTCGTGCACTAGATCGCGTTTCAAACTTTGGCACGCTTGATTTATTGGTCCCATATTCAAAGAAGTTCACACTGTGCCTTGGCCTTTAGAAGAATATTCCTCTTCTGAGCCTATCCAATGGTCTGTATGAATGACTTAAGCCGTTGCGTACCAAACTCCAAATTCGTACACTGTTTCTGTACGCTTTTTGACACAGCCCCAAGAAAGTGGCGAGTGTTAAGTCATAGATACACTCCCGAAGCAAGCAGATTGTTTGTCCCCCTTCGAGGACTTCGAATCAGGCCAGGAGATGATTGGAACGACGACGATCGAGTGCAGGGTCTCACTGCTCGAGAATATAAGCGACGGTCTTAAGACAGATTAGGGCAGAGACTCAGGAGGCTTCATCACATCGCCAGGGATTTCTGTAAGCCTCTGCCTGCCCCATGACTACATGTTAGCTGAAGCTGAAGGCAAAGCTGTTCAAAAGACCTATTCGCCAACAGATCAATTGGCTTTTAAGGCTCTGGACATGCCATCGATCATGCCATCGTTAAGAGGTGGTTTGGTAGATTGAGATGCCTGATGACACGCACTTAGACCGGATTGCTTTGCCATTCCGCTGGATTGGTTCACTTGGTTATGAAGCATTGACGACTGGTGGGGAACTATGACAATGGAGCGTAGACTCTTTTTGGATTCTGTCGCATATTGTTTCTAGAATTATCACATTCAAATGAATCACCGGTTCGCATCAGCATGAATTTACGCATTCATAGATTATTTAGCGCAATATAAAAAGTTTGAATTCAAAACATAAAATCGCAGTTTATATCACTGTGATCAGAAAATCGCAATCACAGTTGTACCTTTGAATATGAAATCGTAACTTAGCCCAACTCTAGCGTAGACGGTGAATGGTGGGCGACGCTCCCACGGTGGTCTCGGATTCAATCGCTGTATCTGTCATGCTCGGCTTAAAACGCTGACCTAGCGTTTTGCCTACTCTGCCAGTTCGCACGCTTTGCAATTTTGAGAGCGTGTTAACTTGTACATTGTTTGAAATTAAATTACGTTAGTTTTCATTCACTGTGCTTTGGTAATATTTTGCTGTTAACCACAGTACACAAAAATCGTGTGTTTCGTATCTGTACCAACAATTTGTACATAAAAGAATCGACCGTATGGTCGATACACTTAGCAATGTATCCTAACCCTTTTTCCGGCGTATAAATTAACAGCTTGAAGTCGGATATATCCTTTGACAGCCATTTTGTCAAGGGCTACCCTTATTTTGTAACGAAGCTGCAAGTTCCATTGGACTGGTGTTGGCACTTCAACCGAACTCCGCCAATTGATTAGTTCAAAATGTCCTCAAATTCCTTCATTTTCACTCGAAATTTGTTGGTTAATTTCCAACCCGTAGACATTCAAAATGTCCACCCCCTCAAATAGGAAAAGAAACCATCTCCAAACGACAGTCTTGGTGAAATTTAAAATTCCACCGAACCCGCACAGATTATGGTAATCGACTTTCCTGCATCCTCATGTGGTGACGTCAGCCATGTGAATTTCCCACATGATGACAGCCACTCTCGAAGGCGTCGTCATCGCATCGCGATGCCGCGTCTCTTAATCAAACTTATCAAATTGATCCATAAAAGGAGAATCATCACAGACACATCCCGGCGAATCTCTGACTGAGAATGTCAACGCGATAAGGATCTTCCGTTAACTACATCTCTCTCAGCAATCCGCAATGCTTTGCCTTCCTTCCGTCCTTCCGGTGTGGGTTGTAAAAGTAAAAATGAGAGCAAAAGAAAAAAAATGCCACACCCAATTGCATGGTGAGTCGAGTCGTGAATGATTTTCTCTTCGTTTTCTGCAGTTTTGGTTGGAATTTACGACCTCAGCCAGCGGTGGCAGTGTGTGAAATGTTGCAATGATGGATTGAATCTAAGGAACCATAAAAATGGGAATCCTCAACCTCAAGGACAACCGAACTGGCGGTGCTTAGGTCCTTATCACTCGTGCGAGGTAATACCGTCTTTTGAAAATCCTCGAGTTGAGGTGCCACAGAATCTGATGAGTGTCTGGGTGGACGGGGATGTGATGGGAGGGGAGGATTTTAAACTTATCTCACCGGGAAGACGTTACCTTCGTGATGTAAATGGAATTGGGTGGAAAATGAGGTGATGTCACATTACGTGACTTAGACAGGGGGATTCATTTCATCAAATTGGAAAGAGTTCGTTGGATGATGATGTGCGGTGATGGGATTACCGTGTGTGGCAGCACATGTACACATACGGGGGTCGTTTCATAAGTCAGTGACTTTCTGAATTTCTTGGGCAGCATGTAGCTGTCAGTTGGCATTTATTGTTGGACTACTGTCTCGTACTGTACACAAACTTACGGAGATTATAGCGAAATCGCTGCAAGCTATTGGCGCCATCACGGGTATAGAAGGTGCGTTCCACTATGCTGAACATACATCAGTAGCCAATGCCCTAACCAAAAAAGGAGTCGACCCCATAATCACGAGATGGATGAATTTTATGGTAAGAGAAAGAGCCAAACTGGGTTCATTAGAGATAGTAATTAAGATCATAAATGGTTGTCATCGGGGTGTGTTCTCTGGTGGATGGACTTCTCGATGTACATAATGTAAATGGCTCTACAACCTTTGGATATGCAGGCGATTTAACTGTCATAGTGAGGGGAAAGTATGCGAATGTCGTCGGCAAACTTGTTGTACTCCAATCTATCTCAGTTTCATATGGCTGCCTAGGCTAAAGCTGCAAGACAAGCTGGTAACCAATCAAAGAACCTATAACTTCAAAAAAGGTAACCTCATGGGGACCTAGAAATTCTAAGAAATGTCGATCACGTTAAAGAATTAACCAAGGTCAATCTTGGACTTCATCAAAAAATACAGAATAATTATGCGTAAAGAGAAGAATGCGTCTACAGGCCTTCTTGGATGAATGAGGTACAAAGCCAGGCCGCAGTCAGAAATTGGAGTAGGAGCAGGCATTGTGGGCCTCAGATGTAACTTATACATGCGTCCGGGGGAGAGCCAACACTCTTCCAGGCTGAACTCTTCGCCCTAATTAAAGCAGCACATTGCATTTACAATAGAAATCTACTCAATCGAAAAGTATCCATATTCTCATTTCTCGATATCTATCAGTACTTAAAGCTCTAAACAACTTCACGTTCAACTGCAGGGCTATCTGTGAATGCCACAAAACACTTAACACGCTGGCAAAGAAAAAGAGGTTAAAACTGAAATGGGTGCCAAGACATGAATACCAAGAGGGCAATGAAAAGACAGACGTCCAAGCAAAAATGGGGACGTGAACTCGTTTTATTGCACTTTCTCCTCTGTGTGGATTTGGTAACATGGACATACAACAACACACAACTGGTTACATAAATGCCGGATCTAATTCTGGAACAGTCAGGATGCATGAATGCATAATGGTCGATTCCAGGAGAATCAAGGAGGCCCTAAGTCTAAACAAGCCTGACCTAAGGATGCGGCTCTTTTCATGCAACTATAACCTGCACAAAATGGAGCTTAGAAAACTGTAGGCACTGTGCGCAATCAAAGGAAACCGTGGAACACCTACTCATCGTCGAATGTCCTAGTCTGCTACTAAGCAGTTATAGAATAAGGAACAGAATCACCTTAACAGGAGCAGACGTATCCTAATAGTGTGTTATTGTTAAGGTGATTCCATCTAAAGAGATTGTCAACCGAAGAACATCTCCTAGAGCTTCAAAACATTAATTCAAAACATCCCTGGAAGCAGCGCTCTGAATATAGTGTACTAAAAACGATATTTAACTAAAAACGATAATAAAGAGACATTAGAGTCAGAACGGTCTTTCAATTCACACGCATATCGCCATCGTGACAAGATTATCAAACTCCTCAAGGTATGTTTAAAGTCCTAGATCAAGAAAGCCCCCTCTCACAATGGATGTACGAGGGGCGTTCAATATATTCTCGGTATCGGGGTGAAGCTGTGGTTGTATATATAAATTGACTTATTTATCAAGTAATACTATTATATTAAAATTGTACGTGTATGCACTAAAAAAATAAGTATATTTATACATACAACCACAACTTCACCCCGATACCGAGAATATATTCAACGCCCCTCGTATCATGGCAATTATTAGTCACTCCTCATTATCTCCAACTCAATTCACTGTCTAGTCTTGAGCAAGCTGCGCGTCATTTGGTTTGTGTGACTGCCCTTGACAGCAGACAATGTCGCGATCAACGAAAGTGGAAAAGACTGAATGCCGTTTACTGCGTAAATAGTTTATGTTTGCTTAAACAAAATCATCACCGAAACCGAGGGAAAAATCTAGATAATTACTCTGTCGTTCCAGCCTACATGACGGCGAAGGTTCAGGTCGCCCAAAAGAGGTTGTCACGCCAGAAATCGTCCATGGAATCCGTGAAATGATATTGGAAGTGTTTGACTTGGCTGAGGCTGTAGGCACCAACTGTTGTACATCACAATATATTTACATGCAAGCCACGTGATGGATGCCCCGATTGTTCAGACTCGAACATAAGCGCAACTATGTAACCACTTTAAAGGAGTGTCTGCAGATATTCATCGAGGTTTCTCACCGTTTCGTTACCATGGGCGAAGCATAATTGCAATTGCACCACTCCAGAGACCTAGGAACAATCAAGACAGTATGCTTCTCCCCCTCGCCAAGGTGGGTATGTTGACCAACAAGGTCATTGCCGCGAGATTTCACTTAGATTACCGAGTTATTCAAAGCTTTTAGAGTGATTCGATATTGATTTCAAACAAAAACGACTGTATTTGGCGAAGAAAAGAATGCTGTTCCATGAAGACAACGCACGGGTGTACACGTCTTTAGTCAGCATGGTAAAAATCCATAAAATAGGATTTAAACTGTCTACCCATCCAGCATTTATTCCTCATATTTAAACCCCAGCTACCACGTATTTCCTGTTACCAAAAATGAAGACATGCCTGGGAGGTAAGAGATTTGAGTTGAATGAACTCCAACAAAAGGTTAAAATTGGCTGTCAAGAGCAATGTCGGAAGTGAACACAGTCTTGAGAGTTCCTCGCGGGAATTCGATCTTTTCTGAGTCACTCGCAAGTGGACACATGTTTTTACCGTTATCCGTCGAGGAGTTCCACCCAGTTCGTATTTTCCAACTGGCTGTCGAGGGTCTCATGCTCATGTGGACAGCCACCAGAAAGTTACTCTCGAGACTTAACAAGCACACCCACGTTAAGGAAAACCGACGACGGTGAGAGTGCAACGTCTGTTCCAGTGCATAGTCGCCATCCGCTGGCATTTTTAGCGAAATTAACTCTTAGACAAGCGGCGATTTCCTTCACATTTCACACACGACTCCATTTTAAATATTTCTGCCTAAGGTCGACGACAACACACACCTCGATGAACTACGTAAGGACCGTATGTTTCACAATACGAAGTTCACTTACTGTTATGTACTAATTTTGTACTAAATTGTGTACTAAATGTTGTACTAAATTATGTACTAAATTTTGTACTAAATTATGTCAGCGAACACTTATTATTATTATTATATTATTGGTGGCGCTACAGCCCGTAGAGGGCCAGGGCGAACACTTAAGCTTAGTTAAATCATTCAGCAATGGTCAGAAGTTCTTCGAAGGAGTACACAGCACTGCCTTAGTCATCACCGAAGTTTAATATCTCATTCCAGACGCAAACCCTTAAGCAGACCGACACAATTATTAAATTATCAAAAATCTCTCCCGCACTTGTTGTTGAACAGCAATCCCTCCGGATAGACAGCCACAAACGCGGTGCACGTGTCCATCCACATCGACACATTAAATGCAAAGGATCGTCTGAAATGTGCCCTGTTTGCATGTGTGACTGAAACAATGAGCCGGCTCCGCCAATGTCGTTATTTATTTCATTTCCTTGTCCGGCATTTGATTAGCAAAGCCGACGCATGGTCTCTGACCAGTTCATAACTCAGTCAATTACAATCGTGTTCAATGCGGAGCCCTCTCAGCCCGAAGCACATCAAGTTGACTCTAGCCCCTTCACACGCCACACAGGCAATGAGCGGAATGGTATTCGCACGTTTCAACTGCAAATCATTGGTACTCGTACAATACTGCGCCATCTCTGGCGGAACGTGAGTTCCGTGCTTCACTCGCATAATGCCGTCGCCGGTGAGGGATGGGACACTCATGGCGGTCGCCGCATGTGTGGCCATATGAGGCTGTGTGTGTTTGTGTGTGGCGAAGTCTCCTGGCTCAGCACTAAGTAGAGTGTTAAATGTGAATTCCGATGGCGAGGCAAGTCATTAATTTTGTACATGGGCTAAATTTTATGGCATCCGCGCGAGCAGCTTCAAGTCCGTCGCTACTTGGCCTCCTTTGGAGCCATTAACAGTTTCCATCGCTCTGCGAGTCGTCATTTGATGTTTCACATCGGGCCGGAGCCCCTCATGCATGCCAGACATACATATTAATTGTGAAAGATTGCTTAGAAGTTGTGGAAGTCAAAAAAAAAAGGAGAGGAAGAATGAAGAACATCAGCTACAGCGGCGGTGGAGGCAGTAAAGCGGAAGACTTTTCAAAGTTATAGGCCGTGTATGTGCCTGGAATGTGCAGTTAAAGATTATGATTCTGTTGCTCATGCTTTCCATGTTTGTGGGCGATATGCTGCTGGATGTCAGAGTTTGCCGACGACGCCGCCTCCTCCTCACGGACGGAGTGTGTGTGTGTCTGGAATGTGTGCCGAATCTGGGTTTAATGCTCTTCGATTGCTATCATAGAGTGCTGCGGGAAGGAGTGCGGGGAGGGCGGAGTGGCTAGGAGTGGATTTTCCAACATCATTAGGACGGCGAGTCCTGAAATTCCGTCTTGGGGTACTGACTATGTGCTTTGTACCGGGATGAGGGTGCAAATAGGTTAAGTTGATGTATGAAGTCACAGAAGGTGAACAATTTGTACGTGTTTAATGACGCCCCGTGCGCCAAGTGGCACGTTTGAATTAAGCCGAAGAGTGGGCGAAGCGAGATGACGTGCTGCTAAGGAGAGCTTATGATTTTAGATGGCCCAAAGCAGGGGGGGAGGGGTTGCCTAATGCTCGCGGTAATTAATACGCCAGGCGTCACACATTCAGCCGAATGCAGGAATGCAAACAAGCACCTAGGCGCATAGCCTGGCAACAGTCATCGCGATGGGTTTGAATTCAAATGAATGTGGTTTAAATTGGGTCATGACTGAGATGCAATTGATGGAGATCAGATCGTTGCATAAATGTGAACATCAGCGATGACCTTTTGTAGAGCGCCACGTTGAGTGGCGTGGATCACGATCGTTGTCTTCATCAGTCGGTTGAAGAGAGCTCTCCATTAAGTAAAAATCTAATCAGATCCTGGAAAGGAGCCAGGAAGTGGAAATCTTCTTCCTTTAATTCCCGGCCATTTATGAGAGCATTCACGGAGACGCGCTGTACCCCGCCATCCTTAGCCATGACACTTCTGTGAAACTCGTCAAGTTGTGGAGCATGACGATGGAGAATTACGATCCTCCATGGGGGGGGGGGGGGGGCGAGCAAACTTCGACTCCGATTATTTTCTCGTAGCAGCATGATTCGGGATTTGATCAAAGTCAAAAGACTGCAGCATCAGATGGCTTAGCATCGGAGCTCTTCAAGGCCGCTGACGACATTCTGGTAGGGAGCATGCACCCGATCATCTGTAGAATTTAGGAACACGAAAGTATGCCCGACGACTGCACATGCACAAAAAAGGCGATTCTACCTCTTGCAACAACTGCAGAGGTGTATGCCTGCGGCGCCTACAAGATCCTGTCGAGCGTACTGTGTGAACGTCTAAAGCCCTTGCCATCTGGTGCTACTTCGGTTTGTCGAAACAACTAGGCTCAAGACTGCTGACTCGAGTTACCAGACACATGCCCTACAAAACTCTTATTTTGCCAGTTATTCTATATGGACCCGAAACCTGAATATACGGATATTTAGTCCCGTCTGCTAGGAAGGTCGATTTAGATGGACATTTCGAAGTCGACGGAAGCAAATATAACCACAGGTGTACAGAGGCCATAGGTAGGCCGTAAAGGGCCGCTGTAGCTGTTGGAAGATGAACTAGGAAAAAATCCAAAAAATTCTATACTAACCGCTATCGATTTACTATTTTTTATATTTAAGTGGTGGAGGTGGACCAACAGCGGATCAAACAATTTTCCACCAAATTTGCTAAAAACCTTGGCTCGTTGTCCCGAAAATCCCTTTTTAAAGGCCTGACAAATAGGCCTTATTGAACCTCGTGAGATAATCTCCTCCATGCCATAACCCGGCAATTAAGACAAGCATCCCTAGATATTCTCAACACACGTGCCGATAAATATCCATCACATGTGAGCCAATAACTTTCAAATCCTGAAGTGATGTGGGCCAATGAAGCGATTAATGTTAACTGACAGGGGCCTCGGGCAGCTTGACTTACATGATGAGTGGCATTTATTCTTGACCTTCCGCCCTCGGAACAGCTTCCTATTTCCACTTATCGATCGAAAAACAAACCAAACTAAGCACAGATACAGTGTATGCATGCGGTACATATTTTCATATTTCCACGTCTGCATCGGGGGCTTGTCGTGAGCACCATAAAAAAAAGTTCCGTCATAAAACTACGTCTGCTCTGCTCACGAATGCTGCAGATGCACTGCGTCGCTAATCGAATTAAAAAGGATCTGCGAAAACTTCCTCCTAAGCATTTGGATTTCATTACACATCTTAGCCCGTATCCCTTTATGGCGCAGCATCTCCTGCCGCCGCGCCGGAATCTTTTTATAGTCAAACCGTGCAGTGGATTCTAAAAGTTAGCGGATTGTCATCGTATAAACACCCAGAGTCCGTAGCACAATGGAACTGCCAGCAGATTTCCCGTGCCCGGCAACTAACTGGTAAACGGTGCGCAAATGTTTGCGCTATCAAAAGAGGATTCTCTCTCTCTCTGTTCCGTCTTTGCTCCCTTGCAGTTAACTTCTCCCAGCGGGGACCTCCGCCGCCACCCTCACTATCGCACCATCAGACGCAACGACAACGAATCTCGGCATATCCCTGTGTAATGCAACACACTACTTCCGAATTTTCTGTGTAAACCTGAAGTAAGTTCCAAACGACACAAGACAAAGTTTGAGCTTTTACCCTTCAAGATAAAGGAGTTCTCGAGGATTCCCGAGAACTATTACCTCGGAGGATATGTGCGCAGCTTTGTCGAGCGCCGGTAAGCACCTTTATTGTTTTGTTTTTGTTTTTCTTTTTGCTCCTGGAACGCAAACATCTTGAAGCCGCCAACCGTAGTTGGTTAAAAGTTTTAACATCACAAGGATTCAATCAAAATTCCTCGCAACATCCTTGTTACCCGCCGAGCCGGGAGGATAGGGAGGAGATTGCTGCCACTGCTTGTAACGATCTTCAGGAGCGGCGGACCTTTATGCCAGCCAGTCCGTAGCCGAGTTTTCGCTGAATAATCGCACACCTCCTCCGTGGGGTGCATTAAAAAGTTGCATGTTGCTTACGCTGTTAGCTGTACAAGTACGGAAGCAAACTTGAAAGTCAATTAACCCGAATATCTTAGAACAGGATTACAGGTTGGTTCGTCAAAGGGATTCTTCGCACGCCACACATGCAAGCAGACACCTGACTTATTTTTTTTTTTCATTTCCTTCTTTCCTCCTCGAAGGACGGCAGGAGTTATGCACGACGATGCATATCTCGGGCTTCAAGCAGATCCCCAATGAGCTGTGCACTTGTGGAGATGAAGGGGAGTCCGCCTGATTACCCGTCAGATGGGAGCAAGTTTTTGTGACACACCGCGGCGGTAAACTTGGGTGAGATGGTGTTCAGGCACAATCGGCCTAACGGTTGGGCGATGGATGTGAGATAAAAGAAGGCAGCCAGACATGACTGCATTCGCCGCCAAATTGATATGACAAGGGACTGGCTTGAGGGAGAACGCGTGGAATTTCACAGAACTGAGGCGACTCCAGCAATAAGTGTCGGTGTGCGGAGTGAGGTTCGTTTCTCGGAATCCTGCGAAGCACCGTCGACATGCACGCAGCTCGTCTCGAAGAAATCGGAACGCAATTAGTTTGAGTTCGTCAATGTAAGGGGATACCTGACGCGATGTGGGTTGAACAAAAGGCAAATGCCAGCGCAAGCATTGCAGGGACAAAATTAGATTTCACTCGCTGTGGGAGGGGAATTGCTGACAGAGGCGAGGTGCCAAGGCCACTCCGGAGATCAAACGATTTGCGAAAGACAAGAGATGTTATCGATTTTCAACTCCCTCTGCCGTTTGAACTTGGCGTTGCATGATGTGCGGTAAGTTTCGATTTTTCAATGTGTCGTTCATGACCATGTGTATTGGCCCGCCTCCTGAGCTGATACCAGCTGATAGCGATAACAAATGTGCTTAGATATGAACTTCAGCTGAATTATACTAAAGTCGACATACTTTTAGGCGAGGTACATTCATGTTTGCGCTTACAGGGTGATCATGAAAATTTTCCAAACTTTCTAACATGTCCTTTTCATTCAGTTTATTTCATATGAACTAGGGGCAGTGTCGCCTCGCCAGTACATCCACCTTGGTGAGTGGTCAGATTACAGCTTCCCCGGTACAAGGTTGACAAGCACACAACACTGCAAAGATTATGCATGTCATGAGTACTACGACATATCCAAGAACACCTCCTACGCTTCCAGGCTCTACCGCAGTGTTGCCAATACACTACACAAGCGTTCGTAAGGAGAAACATTATAGTCGCCCTAGATTTATTTGCTAAATCAGTACGTATGCTTCTTTTGTTCCTCTTGTACACACCATGTGGTGTCAGTAGAGATCGGTTGTATCGATACGTACCCTTAGTGACGGCAGAGGCTAGAACTTGGCAGGAATGGTTTGCTTTACTTTTTTTGTACTTTCCTTGTTCGCAGTAATCCATGCGTGGATAGCTGAAGCACACAGCAATTTGGTGAACGTCATTCTCCGGGCTCCGGGTTGTTCCACAGGCTCAGAGTTGAAGATCCTTCGGGTCGCGCCTACATGACCTTGGCACTTTCCGACATTGAATTCATAGACAGCAGACTAGACTCATGACTACTCCGCACAGTTCATTGTTGAATCTTCTCCCCCAGTTGTCTCTAACGCGAACGAGAGCGAAAGATCGCACCCAGGGACCAAGGACTTCTGTGTCCGCTTCTGTGGTGATCCATGCCTCTGCATCGGATCGAGGCAAGCGATCGTTTTCCAAAACGTAATGCATATAGAAAAAAACGCAAAAGCAATTCAAATAACTTCAATTACTTCCCAACTACATGGAAATCGTGGGTATAGTCGCATGATGGCTGTTTAGGTGCTCATAGTACACCTTCAGCGATGAATTGAAATTCAACGCCCAGGAGTGACAGGCTGAGGCAGTGGATGAACATGCCAGGAAATGGATAGAAACCGACCCATCCCAGGCAATCCCTTTGTATTCAACCACCTCTGGCAGATGTCAAGAAGAAAGTAGATGACAAAATCATAGAAAGGTAGAACTCTCAAACCACCACTGAGACCACCCAAGATGAACAGTGCAAAAACCGATAAACTCCTTCAATGCGACAAAAAGGGATCGGGATTGTACTTCGAGCACTAACTGGCCATAACAACCTGAAGTACAACGGCCGTGTCTACTTTTGACATTCCTGTCAGTCCCGTCTTGTCGTGAAGGATGACAATGTTCCCGCTGCTCCGTCAAGGTCAGTTTCGAACTCAAAGACAGACATTCAATGTCAACTTAGATGCTAGACAAGGCGACGCACAATCATGTGGCTTTTGGAGATATGGAGATCAAAACACACTCGCCAGCACTAGAGGCACGGTCTTCCAGTAGTTCGCACGCGGATGAGGACGCGGATGAGGACGGATGGGGGTCAGAAGGGGCAGCCATTACATCGAGGTAGTCAGGACCTTGGGCTACCTCGGCTCCTCCGAGCCGGAGATCCTTGCTCCTTTTTGCAACGATGGCTTCTGAAGCAGAAGACTCAATGGCCTACGTTGACAGAGCCTTCAGCTCCTAGACGATGAGATAACACAGCAGACGCTGGCCGCGTCCAAGGCGGCGTATACAAGTATTAAGGCGATTTTCTAAAAACCACCAACAAACCAACGACCGTAGACTGTACCCTCGCTCAAGAGGGTAGCTTCTGTCGCTATTTGAGTCGATTGAGGAAAGGGGTCGTTTTTATACCTAGTGAAATATTGCTCAAGTGAAAAAGGACTTCAACTTGATTTTCGAAAAGGGATGCAGTCAATCAGAGATGGCGCCAGCTGGAGAGGTCTGTTGGTTGAGGCTCTCCCCAAACTGTAGCGCCGCACTGTTTGCTCCACGCTGTGTCACTGCATCTCAATAAACTCAAATTAAATGAGGAGTAATTACGAATCAATATACTTCTCGGAATGCAAGCAAATATTGCCGTACCAGGTAACGTTTCGTAGACAGTCTCCGTATATTTCGTGTCCTTCGCCCAAAACTATTTCAAGACAAACATGTAAATTCAAATAGCACCCCCAAGTCGAGTGCGTGTCAGGGACTTCGATCAAGCGAATCTGTCGACAATCCAGTGCCGACGTTGAATTCAAATTTGTCAATCATCCAGCAAATATAAATCGCTTGCGATGGCAACGCATCTGTGTGCCATGGCATTTCATTGCATTCAATCGCCGAAGGCGAACCATAAAACCAAACCACAGCACACAGGCACAGAGAAACAACACATCCACCATGTGTTTTGTCAATAAAATCAGACGCCCCACACCGCCCTCCCCCCGACAGAGACACTCCGATGGAAATGTAAATCATCATAAAACCCCCAGCAATGGCTTTATCCACACGAATGAACACTTCGCCGGGGCCGGTCATAGCTCATGTTTCGATTTCAGACGCAAACAAAGTAAATTCCATAAATGAAATCAAAACAAGTCAATCGATTGGACTATCCAACTATCTTGCCCCTCCCGCCAACGCCAACGCCAACGCACACCGAAGAACCATATCCGATGTGTCTACAACAGCTTTGAGAAATTATCGACAGAGAGGACCGGACCGGACCGGGCACCGACCTCGGCCATCACACGAAGAGACAACATATCACTGTCCGTTTTGACATCTATCGGCCGTAAACTGGCTTCGGTTCGTTTAACGTCCTGTGAACGAAAGATAAGAATTACTTTCCGTGCTCACTCCTCCGTCAAATGCACTGGCAGCGGCAGCGGGGAGCATTCTAATGCGATGCGAAACAAATTGAATCCGAGACTCATTTGGGAGATGAGAAATTCCAGCATACTCGTACGCTAGCGTGTCCCTGATCAATTGTCGCCCACCTTGCTTGGTTTTTTCCCGCCGCTCCATGGCTGCTGCTCCTCAGCAGAGATTGCTAGCAGCAAATCCCCTAAGACTTGAGTAATCATGGCCCCGATTTTGGTGTAATCCCTTTCTGTGCTTTATCGATTGACCTTCTTTCTTTGCTTTCGCCTGGTACTCCTTTCGTTGTCCTTCATCGTAGGCACACACACACGTTATGCGGATGAATCTGAGTCCTCGTACATCTCCGTGTCCTTGTCCGTAGGCACATGCTGCCACACGGCGCGGCCCCTCAAAGGGATGGGGCTCGAATCTCGAATCTCGAATTCCTCTTCCTTCGGCATAATTTCAAATTGCGAAAGGATAATGTTGATCATGTGCTACTTGGCTAATGGCTTCCATTTTCTTTATTAAGGAACGCCGTTGGATTTTATTTGAATAGGTACACCTAGTCCGGAGGTGATTGGATGGCATTTAAGCGAGTTAAAACTATAAGGAGCATCTGCGAGTAATTGGCGAAAAAGGGATGTGAATGGTGGGTATTAAGCCCCGTGCCGCGGCAGGATGCGAACTCGTGACTTCATCCAATCAATCGGGATTGAGATGGGAAACACGTGGGGGCATGCTGTTTCGGGATAATGATCAACATCTGGGATCTTTTACGAGCATGCCCTCGGAGTGGAGTGGTTCTTAAAATTGGGTGGAGCTGCCCACTGGTCGTCTTCGACTTTAGACCTTGCCATGACCGAAAACAACAAATCATTTTTGAATCGCAAAAATGTCACCCGAAACGTCCTCATCGACGTCGTCACCGCGCATCGCACTAAACCGTCCTCTATCCATCATCATTCCAGTGAACTTCAGCGAACGCCGAATGAATATTTTTCCCGCCATCCCGAGTGCCGTGACAACCATTAGAGAGGCATTGTCATGCGACAGCATTTCGGGCAGATTTCTCGACCACAACCGACCGCCTAGCAGAGCGTTTCATTGCTCATTAATGTGCACGAATAATGGCCCAACCGTTCGCTGCTGATGGGCGTCGCACATTGGATTTTAGATTAACGTGTAGAGCGGCACCGAATACGTGGCATCCAATAAGCCGCGTCATTGCGGGCTTAGCACTTTGTTCATGCGTTGTATGTAATCCAAGCTGTCTCCATTACCGGGCTACCCGTTTGGCGAGAAGTGCTGTCAGAAAAACCAAAAAAAAAAACAAAACAAAAAACTGAACATTTATCGTCAGGAACTCACAAATCATGACCCGGCGGATGGGCGGCCATCGCACGTATGTAGATGAATAGAAACTCATATAGCAATGATGCAGCGTTTTTGCTGATCCCCCAACAGCAGCAGCGATGGGCGGCTGATTATATTTGGACCTTTCACTCAGAAGGATAACAGGCCGGAATAATGTAATTAAGCGCTGCCCATCCACACTGGACACAATCATTTCGGTCGAGCTGAGATTTTTCCGTGATAAGCACGGCATTTCGATCTGTCATGAGACGTATAAATTAGTGCGACGGGTCGTCGGGTGCAGTCATAGCGGGAAATGAAATGGACAAGGGCGTTTGACTGTGACATTTATCCCGGAATAGGACTCCTAAAATCGGATATTCAATCGAAAGACATCGTGACAGGGGACTTGATACCTTGTTTTCCTTTCATTCGTTGCCATTGAGCTCACAGCTCACCGATTAACGAACGTGCATCGCAACCAGAAATCAAATATTCAACTTCTACCTCTCTTGCACTTGAAATGGTCTGACAGCGGTTTTTGTACAGTTTCACGGACCACTTACGAACACGACTAGCTGTCAGAAATTCATGAACATTCGCGGTTAAGTCCTTCGGGGGCTATTAGCCGTCGAGTTGAATTATTCTATTATAAAGGGTATTTTCTTAGAGGTATATCATATTTTCAGTCATGTCAGTCTATTCATGTTGAAATGCCAAGCCAAACTAAAAATAAATCACTTGATAGCTGACAAAATGGTCTCCAGTTAAATAGTGTTGCCAACTTAATGTTGTATACCTCTAAAAAAAACACCCTTTTTCTGGATTTCTGATTGAAACTGCCTTCTTAGCAGTGAGCAGTGTGGTAAGGACGGTGTACAAAATGATGTGAATGAGTGGATATCATCCTCACCCAAGAGACAGCGAGGCAGCACAGACCACCATCCTTGTCTGATTGTGAGCACTTTCGAGACAGTAATTGCCTTCGGTAATCATATGTGGCTGTGGCATTGTGGGTCTGTGCGTCGACTCCTACGCACTTGAACCTCGACGTCTAGGTTTGAATCCCGGCACGACACAAATCAATTTCACGGCCCCACCTCTTTCGAGTCACTGACAATGCTCAAAGAGTACTGCTGTCTAGAAAAAGCTTCTTAAACTTGGCCGTTCGGAGTCGGCATAAGTCTGTAAGTCCCTTCCACTCGTGATTTGTGTATGATAGGAGAACAAGTAGAGCTCCCGCAGGACCAATATAAGTAGTCCTATTGGCATCCACGGAGGTTCACTTCCGATTTGTAAAAACATGAAAACATTCGTTTAGTTAAGATTGTTTAGTCTGGCCACAGGCCTTAGGATAGACATCCATGCTGTTCGAAATTGAGAGGATTATCTTGTTGCTGACCCGCAGGGAATAGTAGGTGTACTTAATCAGCACTTCAAGCAGCTGTTTAACGGGCCTGGCCGGGAGAGAGTGATAGGGAATCAAGAATATATCATAGAATATAACCCAGCTTTGAAGAAGTCGGCACAGCCGTTTAAAAGCTGAATAACAACAAAGTCGCAGGCTCAGATGGCTTACCATCGTAGCTCTTCGAGACCGGTGGCGATGTTCTGGTAGGGAGTATGCACCGGATCATCTGCAAAATGTGGGAAGACCAAAGCATGCCCGACGACTGGAATAGTAGTTCCATCCACAAAAAAGGCGATCCTATCTCCTTGCAACAACTACAGAGGAAAATCCCTGACCAACGTCGTCTGTCAGATCCTGTCCAGCGTACAGTTGGAGCGTCTAAAGCCGCCTTGCACTGGATTAGTCGGCACGGTGCCAAAGCGGCTTTCGGCCCAGCAAATCCACTATATGCCAACATTTTCACAATAAGGCAACTCCTGGGGAAGGCCAGCGAGTCTCAAACGCACCATCATTTCATTCATTTTAAAGCCGCATACGACAGCATTCATCGCAAGGAACTATTCGAAGCTATGGCCGAATTCGGTGTCACGGGGAAATTTATCCGGTTGTGAAAATTATCCACGCTAACACATAACCGATGCACAGTGCTGTTGAGCCTGAGGATTTTGGAGCCGTTGGAAACCTGCACCGGACTACCGCAAGGTGGCTTTCGAAAACTGGAAGATAGTGCGGCGCTCCGCTCTAAATACGTAAAGCACTATTTTTCTACAAGTCAGCCCAACTGTTGGGTAACGTATCATCGACATCGTCACACGCTCCCGACGTGCCGTCTTGGACGCTTTTATGGCCTTTTTTTGTTCAGGGTTAATGAGAAAAAGATGAACACACATGCTGTCGAGCAAGAATCGATCCGTCACACACCACCCTGGACAGAACATCGCAATCGACGGATACAAATTTGAGGAAGTGAAGGAGTTTGTCTACTTCGAGGCAACGTGAACTCCACAAACGACAAAATGGAGATCCGACGGAGAATCGCCCTTGACAAGCGCTAAGTAAGTAGTTTCGTTAAGTATCGTTCAGTTTTGATTACTTATGTGGGAGCGAAATGAATCACTCGTAAGTTCACAGAGTCGATAATGGACAATAGCTTTTTGTTTTTTGGAGGAAACAATGGACGAACTAATAACAATCTGTGTTGCGTTACAATCCTACGTGGAACCCCTCTAACATTCTAATATGGAACCTGAAAAGACTGAACAAATTCAAATATGATTTCCAGGCGCTTTGAAACTAGAATTTACAGAGAATCATGCAGTCTGACTTTGAACTGATTAAATTGACTTTTAAGATTAAAATACGAACCGTACCTCTGCTTGAACTGAGCTCCATAACGACTAGAGGAAGTGACGAGCATTTCCAGTCGCATATGCCCACACTTGCTGTGCCTGAATATTAAGTGTAATAAGAGGAGTACATGCCAGAGAACGTAATCACGCCCAACATTCGGATTCATTTCCAACACAGAGGAGCATAATCAATTTAGCGATATCGAAGCAGAAGTCGATTCGAAATGGATTTCAATCAGCACTTCACTTCAATGGCCGTCGCGGCGGTCGTCTCCCCGTCCACTCCTCGAACCACTGATATAAAGTAACTAACTTAAGAGGACATAAAACCAAATATCTTGAATCTGCGAAAGCCACATCCCCATGACCGCTGGCAGATGAAATCACCGAACTGAATCAATTCCTCTTGCGGCTTTCGTAATCATAAATTAAGCACATAATGGTACACAATCGCAGTGTGCTCAACCAAATGCTCGTACCTTGGACCGCATAAAATAAATCGAAAGGGCACATCGGCACAGCCACTCCTTCTGCCACCTTCTTGCCAGAGAATTAGATGTAATTCGCCTTATTCAGTCCTCCCGTGCGTCGTGGCCGCCATGGTAAACCTCGCCAAAGACCAATTCCTTTCCCACTCGATAAGCATGACCACGTTTCACGTTCAAAGGACCTCGCCTTGCAGTCTCGTTCTCTCGTTGTTTTCTCCGGCAATTTTGAACGCCTTCCAAACGGACAAGCGACTGAAGAAAAATACAAAAACACTTTTACACGAAAACAAACCAAAAATGAAGAGGAAAAGCAATCCAATAAAATAAGATTGAGGCAAAAAAAAAACAGAAAGCAGATACTTCGCAGACCAAGAAGAAGGGTGATGCAGATCGAGTTTATGACGGGTATCGGTCGGGTCGGCGATTCTCCCGGGTGCCGCCACGCCGCACCGCCACCCGAACTGCTGGTTGGTCCTCCGCAGTCCATTCAAAATCACTGCAGTAGAAAATTAGAATTTTGTTTCTGTTTCATGCATAAAAATGAGCGGGAATGACTCTGCCGACGTCGTCGTTTGGTATTATCCTTGTTATTCGCCCAGATTCCCGGATTCCCTTTTATTTTAACCCGAGATTTGCTTCTTTTTTTTTGCATCCAATCGGTATGCCGGAGCTACCTCTTCAATTTGCAAGCGTAATGCGCGCTTGTGTGTGTCTGAGAGACAAGACTTTTTCACTTTGAACGGATACTTTGTCGCTGTTTTGTTTTTGTGCTTTGCTGCGGATGCAAATTGCAATCGCAAGGCTTCGCATTTGCCACCTAATCGTATTATCTGCTGATCGTGTTCCTCAACGTCAGACGTGTCAGTGGGCTGGTAAATTAAAGCATACCATTTTTCCATTGTTTCAAGTTCACAGTCGATGAGGATGGCTGTCTGATGGACATTTGTCTGATGTCCTTTGCCTTTTAAGCGTGTTGCGGTGGATAGAGAAGAGAAATACGCATTTTGTCTCGCAGTGATCGAGTCTGCGTTGCCAGGTCGCGCACCTTCACTTGCCAGTGATGTCTGTGTGTAGTACTTTTGAAAGCGTCATTTGTCTGACGTACAGCTGTGTAAATGACAACTGCTTCTTGCAACTTGCTTGACAAAAATCCTTTGCCATCCGTCATATCCTTCAACGGCAACAGTGCTTGAGACCTCACTGGGTAAAGTACAGACGCCTGGCGATGCCCATTAAGCAAGTCAAGCTGATTTTTCAGATTCATTAGGATGTCGGGCTGGCTGGAAGAAGAGACGTCAACACAAACAACTAATACAACGTCTCGATGAGTGCGATAAGGGTAAAAGGAGGAACATTTCCCCTTCTGAACAACTCAATGGGTCCACACGGACCTAAGTGGGACGTGCCTCCGCACGTCTACCCACATTCCTATGCTATCCTAAGTCAAGCAAAGCTTCTGCGGCTGATGGACTACCTGCAAAAATCATCAAAACAGCGGAGCCTGATATTTCTGGATACTTGTAGCAGCTTACCTGTAAGATCTAAGGTCGAGTAATGGCATGGGCCGACTAGGATGGATGTCCTTACGATCGTGTACAAGATCTTGCTGTTTTGTGTTAACTAAAGAATTGTGAACAATCTGTTAACTTACTAATTAGCGGCGCTTCAAGTCTGGACAGTCCACTATAGATCAGATCCCCACGGAATTCCAAACTCTGGCAAAGAAGCCAAGAGGTGCAGATCAGCTCATCGCCAATTCCTCAATTTCAAACGCGCTTATGACAGCGCGCTGCGCCGCACAGTGGCATGATTTGTATGGGAGAGCGGGAAAAACGTCTGTTAATTCAAGAAGCGTAACGCACATATTTGTTGTTTTCTACGCTCGACTTAACTGAAATGATGTTGCAAGTGCGCACCTTTTTCTTTAAACGTCATTCAAAGCAAGAGCATTTGCCGCTTTATCCGCTGTTGTGAGGCTTTCTAAGTTCCACTCTTGAGTCATTGCTGTGTACGGGCGTTAAGTATGTGGAAAGATAGAAGAGGCCCCTACCCAGCACTACCACGCCACATTCAATTCACCTCTAAACTTTCTTCCAGGCCCCACTTCTCAGGTAGCTCGAAAATCTCAAGTACAGCTTACTTCACTCGACGGTACCCGTGTTGGAGCACGGATCAGTGATCTCCCGAGATTTAATCGGACGGCGCAGAATTCGCTAGGCCATCAATAGTTTCAAAACCTTCAAGTCCCTGATCCGGACGCCATTCTTCCCGCAGAACTGAGAAAACAGCGACTGCAAGGAAACGCAATAACAAGCATTCCTTTACCGTCTACACGTGGGATGGTTTGTATGAGAGAGCGGAAAGAAGTCTGTTAATTCGAGAACAGTGTACCGATTTCAATGAAATTTGGAGCATATTGCAAATGCGAAGAGTTTGTCTTATGGTCAACAAATTATTGATTTACTTTAAAAATTAAGGCATAATATCAAAATTAATCAATAAAAAAAATAAAGAAAGATGCTTTTTTAGTGCTCTATTGTTGAATTAAGTCCTTCAATTGATAAATATATATTTAATTTACATTTAGCATACATTGTGTATTTATTTTTCATTAAAATCATGAAATACATATTTTATTTTATTTTATTTGGTCTAATAAGGCGTGCACTTCATTGCTTAACGGATGTGAATCAGTAGTTTTCAGTTCAGACCTTAAATTTGTAATCCAAGGATCCGATGATACCAGCTTTTGATGAGCAACATCTAAATTAGTTGACAAACAGGAACATTTTCTAGTATTATGAATTCGATTATACCAATAGTCTTTGTTTCTACTTTGCTGGACTTCCTCTGATAGTTTGGCAGGTAGGTAGGTAGGGTGACTTCATGACTGATTTGGAAGTCATGCTCTATTAGACCATTGTGCTGTCACGTTCGGCTTTGTGTTTCCATTTACCCTTTGACCTTATAGTTAAGTCCCTCTTGGGATTTTTGTATTCCACTTGGGATGATGCGAGTGTCCTCTGCTGATTGTTGTCCCATTGGATTGCAATCAATGACTCTGCGGCCCGGATCCAAGTTGTCTATGCACTCATCTATGTCTCAGTCACTTTAGGCGTTGGATCCGTAAACGGCTACGTCGCTGTATAGTCGGATGAGTCTTCGCCTCCAGATGGCCTCAACGCAAACAGGACCAAGGTGGGTAGGTAGGTAAGGTGACTGCATGACTGATTTAGAAGTTATGCTCGTATAGACCATACAGTCCATTGTACTGGCACGTTCGGCTTTGTGTCCAAAACCCATTTACTTTTTGACCTTGTAGTTATTCCCTCTTGGAATTTTTGTGTTCCTCTTGGGATTTGTTGGACATGTGTGATCTCTTGTGGCCTCTTTCATAGCCATTTAGAGGCTTTAAGAAATTGTTGTAAGTCCTTTGGATCAATGTTACTCAGATCTATAGTCTGTTGCCACGGCAGATCAGGAAATCCCTGAGACCAGCATATGTTTCAGCCTGATCAACTAAGGTTGGCCCCCAAGTGGGAGCATCGTGGTGCCTTTGGTTTAAAACCCAAAGTCGCGGGGATAGGTGGAGATTCTACCAACATGTCTGAGAGTTAACCTGAGGCAGGCAGGTAACTCTGAGACGTGAAAGGAATATGATCCAAATCTGTGTGCAGTTGCAAAATATAACCGGGAGCTACGACCCAAAGAGTAGCAGAGGCTTGGGCAGGCCTCACAACCTTATCAAGTTGGAAAAATAAGGCCGTAAGCATTTCCATTAAGTCCACGACCATTTCCATAAAGTCCATAAGCTTATTTCTGAATTTGGAACTTGAGATTCCTACTGAAAGCGTTTGGTCCAGCGTCGTTAAATGGTCCTAGGAGTAAAAGAACTCGCGATATAAGGCTAATGCCAGGTGACCACGTTAATCAACTACTCATATGCACTATCTGCGGTGGTTCCGCCGTTCGAACGAATTCGTTACTTCTGAACAACTGTCACACAGCCGCCGATGTTCAAAGGGATCAGGCAGTAATATTATACAATTATGTAAGCAATTCAGCCGCATTGCAAGCAATGTCTGAGAGCGCAGCGAATGCATTGAACCATTGCTTGGACAAAGGTGATGCCAACAAAAGCCATTTTTTTCCATTTTCCATTGAGCTACATCCATACCCTCTTCCCCAGCCCTTCACAACTTCATCCGTCAGGCTCCAACAGTTGTCAGCGATCCTTGTCCCACTTTGTGGCTCTTTTCTTCTTCTTCCTCTGATTCACGGAATCGCTCATCAGGGCGTCGTGCTTGATAACCTTTCCCAACATTTGTCTGTCTTCTTGCCAGACTTCCTATTGAATGCAGCCCATATCGCCTGCAGAACACACACCCACATACGCCATCTTACAGCAAAGCATTTACACGCAACAATGAGCACTGTTCCACGGAAATTCCATTTGACTTGCAATCTAGACAAGCTGCGAGCATACCTCTGTCTGAAGTCTGAATTCCAGTGAAATGAGAAACACTCCCCACAAGCTGCACGACATCAGCACACAGCTGTCCTTATTTCAGCAAATACTTCAATTCAAAGAATGCAACTTTCATGCATGCGAAATCAGTCACTTGATTTACATGCCTGCCTGAAGGGTGGAGGGTACAGTGTGAAGACGTAACGAAGAAAGGCAAGTGCTCTGCATGAAAAGACATCTCGCAACATTAAGCCATCATTCATGCAGAGCACCTCTTTGTACCCACGACCAATTCCATTAAGTGCTCGGCACATTCAGTAGTCAGCCGGCAGCCACCCCGGGCACCTGCATAACCTCAAAAGTTCACAGAAAAATCCACAATGAATGGCCAGTAATGCGAGAACTTCACTCGGGGAAGTGCACTCCCGATGTATCTCGTCTCTCTTGTCGATTGTCCCGGAGCTGATTTTAACAACTACTAACCATGTTTGCTTAAAGCTTTTTTCCTCACCTTAGAACTCACTCCTTTCTAATCTCGGAACACTGCATCCAGTTCACACTCTAAATTTGTTTGCCGTTCGCCCTGAAAGGAAGGCAACCCGGTCTGGAGTCAACCAGGAGTGAACCAGGCCAGCTGGGGCATGAATGCGTACAAGAAAGGACCGACGACGCTGCGAACATTCGCATTCGAATTGTGTAAGCAGTTTGCCAGTCCGGAAGACGTGCGGAGGTGGCGAGGGGGTGGGGGACAATGTGAGTCTGCTGCCTGACTGCATTGTCGGGACGCATTTGCATCTGAATTTTCATTCTCTCGCCGGCGCCCCGCGCGCACGCTTATTCCGCCCGCAAAATTATGAAGCACTCAACGTGAATTGCGTTTTGTTATCTTTTGTCGCAGACTTACCGCTCCAAATGCGAAGCGAAATGTAATCCGCGTCCATGGAATTCGAGAAAGTTCCCCCGACTTTAAGCTGTCTGCTGTGCCAACAATAGTTCTTACATCACTCTCAGTATTATTTAATGTCGGTCTCGAGATGGCGAGTGCGTGGCGGCTTCGGATCCAGTGTGCACAGCGATAAGCGGGCGCTAAGCTGAACACAGCATGTGTTCGTGTTCGTAAGTCTGTTGACAAGCAATGGAAAAGTACACAGATAAGCGAGGGAGCCGATAGGTAGGTCAGTAACCATGGCAGTCCAGTGGGCGGCTAATGGATTTAATAATAGATAAAATCACGTGTGTGACACCTCTGAACAGTTGTGTGTTAATTACGTGAGCGCTGTGTAATCGGGAAATGTCAGTCAGGTGCCGCCGTGAATTTTGGTTAATTAAATATTTCCGCTTGGCTGACGCACCCCATAAATGCACGTGCTTTAGGCTGGCCAGGCAAATACTTATCTTGTGAAGCTGAGTAGGAAATCATGGTAGCAACTAGATTTTTTCTTAGCACTCACCCTGGCATGGATTCTAAAGAGCCCTTCATTAAGCGCTTTCTATCTTCAAATTTAAATGAAGCAAAGTGTGTGTGAGATGTCACCGAAATTTCTTATCCGTTTGAAAGGCCTATCGATGCCATTATTAGTGGAATATAACATCGTTCGAATGTCCGGTGGCGCGCATTCAAAATGTCCAATTTCCCATGTCTCTGACGCATAAATCAGGCTGAATATGACCGATGACATGGGTTATGTTAGCTTTGAAGGCCGCTATGGCTTGTGACTGATTAGCATAGACCTGCTAATTGCAGAAACCCCAGTCTTACGGGGTCAAATCGCACCACGATCTCGGTGGCCAGTTCACATCACCTCCACGTGAGATGACCATGTCCTCGAATCGATCGTGTATAATATCCAAGACAGCGTGAGCTGTGTGGCACGCAGCGCCATCCTGTTTAAACCACATGTCGTTGGTGATCATACCATCCAACTCAGACCAAAAGAAGTTGGTAATCATTCACCTGTAGCGCTGGCTGCCTGGCCAACGTCGTTCTCAAAGAAATATCGACCGATGACAAAAATCCACATCAAACAGTGACCTTTTCAGGACGCATTGGACGCTCCTGGATCTCATGTGGATTGGTATCGTCTCAAATTGGACAATTTTGTTTGTTGACGTTGATCACTCAATAATTTCGGCGTCTTGGTACAAATTTACCAGAAATGGGCCTCATGGCTGATTTTTCGATCAAAATTTGGGTCAATGTCTAACCGCTCCAGAGCCCATTCCGCGAAGTTAAGTCAATGACTACGATCATTTACCTTCAGCCCTTTCGTCAGTTGAATTTTGTACGGACGCCGGCGCAAGGCACGGCGCAAAATTCGCCAAGTTCTGGTCTGCGAAAGGTCGAGTTCTTTTTAGCGACGCGAAATCGACATCATCGGATTCTCCTGCAGCCTCTCACTGACAGCGGTGATGTTTTTGACAGATCTTGTGTTACGTCCACGTTGGTTTATCGTTTACTGGACCACTGGACTCAAATTTATCCACCACACTGCGAATAGTCCTCTCGCTAGGACGATTATGGGAGCCGTAAAATTGCCAAGCCGCGCGTGGCACTGCCCGAACAGATCACTGAACACCGTGGAACGCGATGTCCATCCATGGTGATTTGGCAAAGCAGACTGAACATTTTACAGCCAATTTGATAGACGTAGCTTCAACAAAATGGCCACTGTCAACTGTCAAAGTTCGGAAGTTCGAACTGGGGACCCTTCTAAAGATACATAACCAACTGCACCACTGTTTGTCTACGTCCTGGACAATCATGCCACCTCCGGTTGAGCTTTCTAAAGGCCCAACCATCGATGAAAGCGCTAACCAAGGACACAGACAGTCCCAACGAAGGTTCGAGTCCTAAGAGTACTTCCTGTAATCCTTGTCTAGCAAGTTTATGGGCGATCTCATTTCCTGTGATCCAGTAGTGGCCTGGGACCTAGACGAGTGCGAACTTTAACTGCTAATCAAATTAAGAGAAGAGTTGCATTCCTGGACTGTCCTGGAAGTGGCTAAAAGGTTGAGCAAAGCCTTCAGCATAGCATGGCTCTACACACAAATACTCCGTCCCTTCCACCTATTCTTCACAATATAGTTCGTGGCCATTAAGATCGCATGGGTTTCCGCCTGGAAAACAGACGCAAATCTACCTAACGAGGTGTGCAGACTAATGTTATCGGCGCCAGCGCCAGCGCCAGACCATTCATTGGTCTTGCAGCCATCCTCGAAGTTTCTACTACAGTGTCGACGCCTGTCTCTTATACATAAAACACTTGACTACCATTAGAACCCTAAACAAGGTATCATATACAACAAATATTGTCGCAGATGCAAAAACACCGCTGAAAGGAAGACCTTAAAACGGCCAAGATCTGAGTGAAAAAATCCATCGAATAACTCTGACATTAACGGGTAGGTTGGTTTCTAAGATGTTGGTTGTTGGTCGGTGTTTTCGTGTAATCCAACAATTCCATTAGTCAGCACGGGCGACTTAGTTTGTCCCTGCTCTTGTCATGCTTCTTGGAATCTTATAAAAATTAAAAGGTCTGCCAATCAATCACATGACAAATTAATGTAGAAGGCAGCATTTAAGACTTCTTTGTTTGGAGACTCGTTTAATACAAGAGAGCGAGGAATGACTCTAGCGATGCCTCGTCACATTGCTCAGATTTCTTGCTTGCGTTTGAACTGCGTTTAAGGTCATTTCGGACACTATCGCGTTTTATTATCGCCGACATATGCAAATGGCACATTTCATACATCTGCAAAAATGCCGCAACATAGCCAGTTTCGCCTCCTCCCCCATTAATTGCTTAGTGCTCGTTTTTAAGTACATATGCCGGTTGTTCCTTTCTTGACATTTTCTACTATGCTGTCATCAAACTCAGCTTCATCGACCTAACCCTGAGACGCATGGGGGTACCAAGCATGAGCAATAGCTGCCTCCAGTCATCAACACCAAATTGTCTTGGACCCGCATCATGCGTTTGGAACTACATCCGCATCTCCGAACACTAAGATAGCGATTGTGGTGTTCACGTTAGCCCTTAGGTAGACAAACTTCTTTATTACCTGAAAACGATCACGCACCCTGATCAGATTGATAATACATAACCTCAAACCAACTACGGCGTAATCACAAGGCACTTTGCCATTGGAACACATGCCTCCAGATTAGTCCTCTCCTATAACGACTTCTGCAGACACTGTAGCGACGAAGAGGAGGAAAAAACTGCACATTGCACATCTTATATAAAATTGCCGTGCTTTCTCTTCCCGTAGAAAATACAACCTAGAAACCTACAATTTTAACAACCTAACAAAAGTAAGTCACTCGTCTTCAGTGATCAATGATATCCGCGTGGTAACACAACGGGCCTACTCTGGCCTAAGTGTGATTGTTATTAATCAGCTACCATTAGTAATATATAGAGACACTTAAGAGGTAACGAAAGCTATATACCTTTTAGCAATTAAATCCATCGTACTAGACTACAGAGCTAAGATTATCTCTGAAGTATGCAAGGCTCAGCTTAGCTAAGCTGAGTTGAATTAAATGTTTATTGAGAACACAAGCAGCTTCATGCTGTATACTTAGTTTTAAGAGTGACTGTATATGGAAGTGAATAGGTATGACTTTCTCAAATTGGATTTGAATGTGTATCCCATAATTGACCACTTGATCACTCAATAAACTTCATATTATCAGAGTGTCGGCGTTTAATTTCACCGCGCATATCGCAGAAGTGAGTTCTTACTCGCAGAAGTGAGAATAATTGAGATATCTTACAAACCGCTTAAAGCTGTGCTTTAGCGGAAAAAAAAGCTAAGTGCAATCTTATCGGCGAAAGACCTTCACACAAATTGAAAGTAATAAAACACGAAACACAAACGTACAGAGCTTAATTTCGCACTTAGACACGCCTAATACCCACTTAATGGATTGCGCTCACATGTGAGGCATTTGACGGAACATTGGTGTCACGATAAGCGCAATTCATTCGGTTAATTTGAATTATCTATTTATGCCGATTGCGGGCGTGAATCAATAATTTATTTCACTTTGGCGCACAGGAACATGTTCCCCATTGAGAACGAAAATACATTTTTCAATGGAAACTGAACAGAAATCCATTATTCAGCGAGATTGCTGTCGTTTCTTGAGAATTTGAAAGTTCAAGATAAACAATTGGAAGAAAAGAGTTTCCCTCGATTGGGAAGAATAAGCAGAACTTGATATTGCCGCTCAACCCCCAACGTTGCGCACACAGAACGTCCACAAGTTGGGCACACATTTTCGAATCGAATCGCTTTAAGGGAACTGAATCTGTCCTTATTAACTTTATTAGGTATGAATCGACAAACATTTTCGCACCGCGGCAGATCCTGGAAAAAAACCCAAGAGATGCAGATCGACACCCACCACCTATTCGTCGATTTCAAGGCCGCATATGACAGCGTGCATAGAGACTAGCTGTACAACTAGTTTTGACATTCCTGCCAAACTCGTCAGATTGTGCAGGATGACGATGGAGAATTCTCGCTGCTCCATCAAGGTTTCACCGAGACCTTCAATGTCAAAGAAGGTTTTAGACAGGGCGACACGCTGTCATGTGATTTCTTCAACATCATCCTGGAGAAGATCGTGCGAAACTTCAATGTCCACCCGATCTTCCAAAAGTCCGTTCAACTGCCTGCCTACGCGGACGACATTGACGTGATTGGACGAACACAGCGAGCTGTCGATGAGGCTTTTGCTAGCATTGAAGCGGAAGCGGCTAAAATTGATTTGGCAGTGAATCAGGGCAAAACCAAGTACATGCTGTCATCACGAAAGGACCCACATCATCGACGTCCCGGACAGAGCGTCTTAATGGGCAGCAGAAACTTTGAGGTAGTCAAGGACTTCGTCTACCTCGGGTCTGCAGTAAACAGGGACAATAACACCAGTACCGAGATCAAGCGCAGAATTACTCTTGCCAATCGCTGTTTCTTTGGGCTCGAGAGGCAGTTGAGTAACAGAACCATCTCTCGAAACACCAAGTTGACTTTATATAATACTCTAATCATCCCTGTCCTGCTCTATGGCGCAGAGACATGGACGCTATTGAAAGCGGATGAAGAAGCTCTTGGTCGTTTTGAGAGAAAAGTTTGGGTGCGATCTTTGGTCCTGCTTGTATTGATGGCGTCTGGAGGAGGAGATTCAACCACGAATTGTACGGGCTGTACAGCGGCATGCACCTAGTTAAGCGTCTTCGGATCCAACGCTTAAGACGGCTAGGGCACGTAGAGCGGCTTGACACCACAGCTCCGGCCCGAAGAGTCTTCGATTCCGAGCCATTGGGACAACGCAACAGAGGGCGGTCTAGAACGAGGTGGCGCACACAAGTGGAGAAGGACCTCAACCAACTTGGTGTGCGAAACTGGAGTCAGCTGGCGAAAGATAGTGCTGGCTGGAGAGGCTTGTTGGTTGAGGCCCAGGTCCACCCCGGACTGTAGCGCCAAACAAAGAAAAAGAAGGTATGAATGTACGTAAATAAACATACATAAATTGATTGCCCGCTTTTGTAAATAACATAGAGCAAGACTGGCAAAATAAAAGTTTTGTAGAGCATGATTTTGGTCCTTCGAGTCAGGAGTTTTGAGCCCAGTTGTTTTGCCAAATCGAAGTAGCACCGGTTGCCAAAGTCGATTCTACGACGGATCTCCACCGTGATGTCGTTTGTGGAGTCATCCCAAAAAAATGTAATTTCAAATCATTGATCAGTCATATGCAATATTTTGACTATTATCTGTGCTAAATGTTTTGTATTGTATGCATTTGTCTGTGTTACTCAATTGCCTCTTGAGTACATAGAAACTACGGAGAGTTCTCCTCCGTTAAATCTCGGTACTGATGTTGTTCCTAATTTGTACTGCGAAGTCGAGGTAGCCGAAGTCATTAACCACCTCTAAGTTGCAGCTTCCCATTGCGACGCTCTGTCCAAGACATCGATGTCGTATGTCCTTCCCTGAGGACAGCATATAGTTACGTTTACCATCATTCACCGCCAGACCGATTTCAGCCGCTAACGTCTCAAATACCATCAATGATGAGTCGCTGTATTCATCATCATTGTCATCCGCTTATGCTATTAGCTAGTATTGGGCGTGCGAGATCGTCTCCAGGATTATGATGAAGAAGTCACATGACAGCGCGTCGACTTGTCTGCAGCTTCTTTTGGTGGAAAGGGGTCACGCTGAGTTTATTGCCGAGCTTGATGGAGCAGCGAGAATTCTCCACCGCCATCCTGTACAACCTGACGAGTTTGGGAGAAATGTCAAAGCATGGCGGAGTATAGCGCGTCTCTATGCACGCTGTCATAAGTGGCCTTGAAATCGGCTTGGGACATTATACTACTACTTCAGGCGTCACAAATGAGACCACCAGGGGAAGGAAACAGAATCTCCTCGGTTGCAGAACAAACTTTGGTCAGGAACACCGAAACAAGCTTAAACGATTTCGAAATGACTGCGTTGCGCGTGCAAGGAACGTGTAAAATTAGACTCTGAACATTAGGTGACACACAAATCCAGTGATGGCGTATAAAGCGTTTAGCCATTTGTTAAAATCATAAACAAATCACTTTTCTCACCAGTCGTGTCTTCATTTACCACCAATATATCTGTTAATCTGCTGCAGATTCCCACTGAAGAGCGTTGAAAATATGAAAAATCCAAAGCTCATAGGATCATATGATGGCTTTCATCAATCCTTGTAAAAATATCCAAATAACGTCGTCAAGTTCGTCATTGGCTGCCAGGGTACCTCACACACTTCGTAATGTAATCCAAATTGTCACTCATTGATGTAATTTACGACGATATTCATCACGTTGCTTATCGTTTTCGAAATAAATTATGAATCGAAACTACGAACATTGCACCATCTGACGAAACTACCAGCACCTAAAATGTACAGAGAAAGCAATAAATACGTTTCCAGATTAATACCTTCCAGACATAACTCACTAAATGTCTCTTGGACAGTGCCTGGCTTAAAATGACGTATCTATAGATAATCTTTTTATCTTTATGATTATTGGTCACACGTTTTTTTTTTGTACCCGCAATCTTGGTCACAAATAGTTTTCTTCCGTGAACTTGTCGCGTACTCCAGATAATTACAAATGCATCATCAGTTTGTAATGCTTTTCGGGCGACAAGAGGACACAATTAGCCGGCAATTACCATTCAATTACCCAGACCACCTGAGCGATGAGGCCGTTTATTGCAATGACAAATTACGTGTTAATTGAATGTGTTCGTTACATGACAGGAAACGAATGGAATTGGTTAAGAGTTCTTCGAGTAGTTCAATCGGGAAGTAGTTTATAAGGAAATGTTCCAGTATGACGTTAACGCTTCGAAGCTCTTCAGCACACATCCGCTGTGGTTAATTCACAAAAACTGGCGTTTAACCGCCTCACATTTTGAAACGTGCTTGCAGACTTTTAATCTCTTCGCGACGGCCGATCAAAACATGACAGCTGCCAGCGAGTCATGTTTTGAGAAAAGCAATATTTTCTTCATTTTTATTCAATATGTCCGCCTTCTAGATACAGATCTAATCACAATTGTCCACCGGCGCTATACCGTGTGCAAATATCTCTTTCATTGAAAACCAATCGAACCATGGGATCGGATACAGTGTCAATCAATAGAACTCTAATGATTGACTACTGCCGTGTTGTCATCGGCAATAAAACACAATAATCGCCAACAAAAATGTGTCCACTCATGAAAGAGTAGCACGGCCTAGACAAGTGGCTGATGAAGAAGCACACAACGAATTGTTGAGTCTAATTGTGAGTACGTTAGGTAATGGACGACGATAGAAGAGAATTCCGACCCACTCCGACCTAAACGAAGTCAAGATAGTGCTATCGAGACGAAAGTCGAATAAAGTTGCTGGCAGACTAACTGTCCCCAGAACTCTTGAAGGCAGCTGGAAATGAGTTGGTAGGGCTAATGCACCGTCATCATTCTTGAGAAAGTCGTGCACAACTCACTGGCCATCACAATAGGCACGATCTTCCAAAAGTCCGTAGAATTGCTGGCATTCGCGGACGACATTGACGTAATTGGTCGAATACAGCAAGCCGTGGCAAACCTCGCACGAGCTCTGATCTCTTAGAGCTATCCAAGGTCCAACCTCATCGTCCTGATTCTGGCAAGAGGTCGCCTACCTGATGAGCCTAGCCTTAGGTTGGGCGCCATGCATTGGTATCCAGCGGTAGCTGCTCTCAACCAATAGACTTAGCATTCTTAGATAGTGTGCTTGAACGTGACGAGGTCTAGGAAGTAGGATGGAGCGACACACCGCGAGGCGACAGATTGGAGTGAAGAATGTGTCTTCGATGTGAATAACTTTCGATTTAGGGTTGAATGGGCACTTCCTTTGGGTCCTTTGGCATCCAGGGTGATGCAGGGGAGTGTTGAGGGTATCTTGGAATAGCGAGGACCATCAGGATGGGATGTCAAGCAGTCGGATATTGAGGCTGAATGGATGCACTTACGTCTAAATGATGCGGGGATCAATTTGAGTCCATTCAATAAGGAGTGGGGCACCATCTTGAGCTTATGGTGAGGCGAAGTATACTTGCGAGGGGTACAGCACATAGGTCGTGGGAAAAGTGAGTCGGCCAGGCATCAGATAATTGGGCAGAAGCAAAGCTCACATCTCCTTTTATCTATGTGCCGGGTGATTGATTCATTTAGACGTGTCTTTTTTATTCAATTGGCTTATTTTGGAAGATCACGCGCAAAAGGGGTGTCTGGTTGTCAAGTCATTCTTATTCAGTTTTGTCTGACAAATCACCATGGAAATGCTCCCACCTCAACAACATCTCCAAACAGTCGTGACGAAAATCAGCGTTCTGTGAAAAATGGTTTTCGTGCAATTTCGAACATATCGTGTGCATCATCGGCCTTCCGGCTCCGTTATTGACTTTATCCATCCCCAAATTTGAGTCTCAATGTGCGTTACCAAATGACATGGTCACGATCCAGGATTTGGAAGCCAACATTACTCGACCAAGTGGGAGCAGTAATCCCAAGTTGGACCCTCAGAAGGAACCATGCGCGGGGTAGTCTCAGGTGACATTTACACAAAGTGGTTTTCAAATAGTAAATGGCTGACACTGTTCTTTCAGGCCATAATAATACTTCCACCATCCAGATTGATTTGATATATTTTATTGAAGATTTAAAAAATTAGTTTCATTTCTTTATTCTATTTTTAATTTATTTCATCAAAAAATAAATTTGATGATTCGTTTGAAGAAACATGAATAATTGTTTAAAAAAAAAGAGAATGTTGTAATGCAGTTTGCCCATGAGCATAACCCCTTCTAAGCCTTTGCCATTTGTTCGTTAACAAAGCTACGTTCTTCGTTGTCAAACGTCCCATCGATCAACTATTTGCTGCCTCATGCACAGTCGCAAGATATCGCAACCATCTTCCCCCCGATCCCTGATTCGTAGATTGCTTGCTTAATCAGTTCAGCCATCGTTCAACCAGTGGTCGCTGCAGTGAAGCAAGAGGACACACTACGTATACATGTCCCGGCAACAGATCAAATTAAGTGATGACTCTCGTGCAGCCTTCAGCAGTCAATGACCAGCTGTGCGCCCTCCACTCTCGCAGTATGCCATGTCAAGGGTGTTCAATCATCGAAGCTGCACCCTCAAGAGCCATCCTGTCGCCTGGCCACGTCCCATCGCTTGAGGGACGAAAATATGTGTCCCATTGAAAAATACCTTCTTCCACTGAGTGCAATTGAAATTCTTCAATTTCCCGTACTCCTTCCATCGCCCGTCTCATCGGATGACATTGGAAGCCAGAAATAAAGAATTCGGTTATTTTTATTCGCTAGTTCTTCAGTGGCCTTAAAATTATCCTCCTTTGCAAGATATTTTCATAATGTCAACTAGCTACTATGTCAAGAGGGTGTTTGTGTGGACACATTTTTTTCTTCGTCCTTTTGCTGCTGCATGCGGTTGGCAACGTCGTCGATCCGAGCTGAAAGCGGCTCATGCCACTTAATCGCATCCAAGGGGATCCAAGAGGCAGCAACATCCTTTGCATACGTTTCGGTTCAATCTTTTGACAGCGGAGCGCTTGCAGTTTGTGTGTACGCCCAGCGAATAGACATGAGATGGCGAACTCCTTCGCCGTTCTGTTTGTTCGTGCTGATGTCATGGATGGAATTTTTATTGGATATTCTTTTTTAATGAAAATTTCTAGAATAGTCAAGTCGAGTTACATTGCCGGGCTGGTTGGTTGTGCGGCTCTTTGGTTGTTTGCTTGTTCAGGCATCAGTGAATTTTGTGGCGACTACCCTGCGAGGAGAATGAATCGCACCTTATTGTAAATGTCATGCGGATTGTCGTGAGTGGGGTAGGATTGGCATGTGTGACTGTGGTTGGTAGGATGCCTCCTTTGCATGGCTTGCAGAGCAATTAAATGGCACCCGTTTCATCCATTCAATGGCGCTTACTTCATTTGTTTTACGCAGCCATTCAACTAACTGCTCACTATCTGCAGGCATTAAGGCAGTCTCCATAAGTCTCACAAGCAGAGAGAGAAGCAGAACCGACAGCAGGAGAATGCTGCCCAATTTGTGGACACAGCATGCTTCATCCAGAAACTGACAATCTTCTGGCAGCCCCGCATGGCAGGCGATCATACCACACCACACCACCCACAATGATCTATCAATTTCAACAAATCAAACACGCTTTCAAATTTCCAAGGGAAAACCCACCAGAAATAGAAATCCGATATCAATTGATCGGACACATGTATCCTGTTTCGTTTAAACAACAAGTCAACTTCTGTCAAATTGATTGATAAATTTCCAGGAAACGGCAATTATTTTTAACTCACGACATGGTGTGATATCGTTACAAGAATAATCGAAAAATTCCACAATTGTAGGGTTTACAGAATATTCACCCGCAGACAGTGGGTGCCAAAAGTTTTCCATCACCCGGATTTAGTACACATTTTGGGAATGTCTTACTTTACGGCAGTGATTTTGCGGCATACCTACTGTAATCAGTCCCACGATACAGGAGCATGTACTGATATTGAAAGCGGATAAGGTAGGTCTTGGTACTCATGTGCGCAATGTTTTCCCATGGTTCTCGAAAAAGGTGACCAGATAGTGATGATGTTTCTTCCAATTGTTATATTTTAGAGGATGTCAAAGTTTCCAATGACATCCAGCTGTCAAAAAAGTCAGTCAGACTGGCCATTTCATCTTGCATCGTTCGGAAATCATTTAAAAACTTATCGAAGAAGCAACGTCAACTTCGTCGTGACGTCGGGATCACGGGAAATTTGATCGCTGATGAACTTGCTAGACTATGATCACAGAAGGTAGTCATAGGACGCGAAACTGCGTTGGGACTGTCTTCGTCTTTGACGGGGCTTCCATCGATGATTGGGCCTTTCGAGAGCACAACCGGAGGTGGCATGATCCTCCAGGATGTAGACAAAAGAAGTGCATGCTAACAACCGGATGATGGGGTTGGTTGAGTGCCTTGGGTAGAAGGGTCAGTTCGGACTTCTGCACTTTGACAGTTGACAGCGGCCATTTTGTTGAAGCTACGTCTATCAAATTGGCTGTAATATGTTCAGTCTGCTTGGCCAAGTCACCATGGATGGACATCGCGTTCCACGGTGTTCAGTGATCTGTTCGGGCAGTGTCACGCGCGGCTTGGCAATTTTACGGCAGCCATAATCGTCCTCCCGAGAGGACATTTGGCAGTGTGGTAGATAAATTTGAGTCCAGTGGTCCAGTAAACGATAAACTAACGTCGACATAACGCAAGATCTGCCACAAACATCGTCACTGTACGAGAGTGACTGCAGGTGAATCCGATGCAGTTGATTTCGAGTCGCTTAAAAGAACTCGGCCTTTCGCAGACCAGAACTTCGCGAATTTTGCGCCGTGCCTTGGGCCGGCACCCGCACAAAATTCAACTGGCGCAAGGGCTGAAGGTGAACGATCATCGTTTTGGAGCAGTTGCAAATTTTGATCGAAAAATCATCTTCAGCGATGAGTCCCTCGTCTGGATGAATTTGTACGTCAACAAACAAAATTGTCCAATTTGGGACGATACCAATCCACATGAGAGCCATGAGCGTCCAATGCATCCTGAAAAGGTCACTGTTTGATGTGGATTTTGGGCTAGCGGCGCCATCGGATAAGCATAGGTGGATGATAAGCAACTTCTTTTGGTCTGAATTGGATGATATGGTCGGCAACGACATGTGGTTTAAACAGGACGGTGCTGCGTGCCGCACAGCTCACGCTGTATTGGATACTCTACACGAGCGATTCGAGGGCATGGTCATCTCACGTGGAGGTGATGTGAACTGGCCACCGAGATCGTGGTGCGGTTTGACTGGGGTTTCCTGAATTCGCAGGTCTATGCCAAAAAAAATTTAACGGCCTTTAAAGCCAATACCCATGTTATCGGTCAAATTCAGCCTGGTTTATGGGCTAGAAACATGGACAATTGGACATTTCGGATGCACGCCACACAGAGAAGCGGCCGCGGACGTTCGAACGATGTTATATTCCATAAATAATGGCATCGATGCTCACATCACATCGATTCAAACAAATAAGAAATTTCGATGAAATCTCACACACACTTTTTTCTATTTGTTTTATTTAAGTTTTATAAAGGGTGATTTTTTAGCTATTATCTTTTTGGCAACACTGGTTTAAACGGCTGACGCACGTTTCGTGTTTTGTTTCACTGTCAAACATCTCCAGTTTGGTCTATAATTTAACCATGAATCGTCTAGAATTGAAGCCGAACGACCTACCGGAACGTACAATTTTTGGTGAATGGGCTCTTGGAGAGTTGGCCAAAGATCCAATTTTTTACCGACAAATTGCGTTCAGCGACGAAGCTCATTTTTGGCTCAATGGGTACGTAAATAAGCAGAATTGTCGATTTTGGAGTGAATATCAGCCAGAAGCATTGCAAGAGCTACCAATGCATCCAGAAAAAGTCACAGTTTGGTGCGGTTTATGGGCTGGTGGCATCATTTGACCGTACTTCTTCAAAGATGATGCGAATCGTAACGTAACTGTGAATGGTGAGCGCTACCGTGAGATGATATCCAATTTTTGTTTGCCCAAAATGCAAGAACTTGACTTGCATGACGTATTGTCGTATTGTTACACAGCACGCGCAACTATTTGCGCAACTTCTTGAGGGGCGAGTTCGGTGAACATTTTATTTCACGTTCGGGACCGGCCAATTGGCCGACTAGATCGTGCGATTTAACGCCTTTAGACTATTTTTTGTGGGGCTATGTTAAAGCTCATGTCTATACAGACAAGCCCGCTTCAATTGACGCATTGGAAGACAACATTGAAGCATTTATTCGTGAGATACCGGTCGAAATGTTGGAAATAGTATGCCAAAATTGGACTAAGCGGATGGACCATTTGAGGCGCAGTCAAGGTCAATATTTGCATGAAATAATCTTCAAACATTAAATTATATGGACCGTACTATCGATTCAAATAAAGATTTCATGCATTTTTCTGAATTTGATGTGTTTTTTTTGAAAAACTTTCCTATAGCTTTTAAAAAATCACCCTTTATAAGAAATCTCAATTAATCTTATCTTACTTCTAGTTCCTTAATTTCCATTCAGTGCAGGGAACTACAGCACTTACAATGAGGTCATCAGTCCAGAGGTGTCTAGCTGTGAAGCTTTTGAGTCGTTTTTTGTTCTATTTACCTTGAATTCGGCGCATTGCAAAGACATCCACTGTCTGTCACCACTCGTTGATATTTCAGACCACTTCTTTTTGGCACCTAGTGTGCCGTCAGATTAACATAAATATAAAACCCCCATCAAATCTTATCAAGTTGTTCATCCAAGTTTCGCGCATCGCGCATACGCACAAAACGTGAAATTCACCAACAAAATATGCGCGCTTATCAGACAATTAACCTACTCGAAGTCGTATTGTTTTAGACCACAAAATACGTTTAAGTCAATCCGTATCGCAATTATCTAGGAGATAGACACACAATCAATTGAATACAACAAGGCACAATTTCCGCTCTGCGCAGGCGGTAGACCAATGCACGAGAAAAAAAGTGTTATTTCGAAACAGTAAATAAGTGGATTCTCCGAAGTCTATCAGCGATCGCGAACAATACAGAGGTCGTTCTGACATGAGTCATGATGGACGATTAAATTTAGTCTGAATCTGTGAAAGGATCTAAGATTGGGACGTTTTACTTTTGTATTTTTTTTTTTGTTGACAGACAGCGTGTTTACGATACAATTTTCGAAGAGTGCCCGATGTGACTGAAATTATTGACAGTTTGAGGACAAGTCGTTGATATTCAACCGAATACCTTCAATTACAGGGTCAAGCATTTTGTGGTTCTAGAAATAATAAAATCGGGCAAAGATCGATAGCTTAACGCATATTCCTTGTCAATTTGCCCCACTGACAGCCCATTGAGTTCTCCCGATGAGGTCAATGTCAGCGGTATATGCGAACAGTTGCACAGAGTTGAGGAAGATCGTGCCTCTAGTTTTGACGTCTGAGTTACGCACGATCTTCTAACGAATTATGTTAAAAAAGTCGCATGACAGTGCGTCGCCTTGTCTGAATCGTTTTTTGACATCAAAGATTTTGGCAAGATCCTCACCGTGATCCCCATTGATATCCAGCAATGACGGACCAGTGCAGCAGGGATCCCTAAACAAGACAATGCGCCATACAGCTCGGTTCCATAAATACAGTCCCGCGCGGCCTTAAAATCGATGAATAGACTGTGAGTATCGATCAAAAACTGCCGGATCATTTCCAGGATCTGCCACAGTGTGAATATCTGGTCAATGGTGGACTTTGCTGGCCTGAAACCGCACTGATATTGACCAAACAGTATGGGTGACGTTTTCCCGCATCTCAATAAGGATCTCCAGATCAATCCACAGTCAACCGATTGACGCAATACAATCCACGGGCATTCTGGGAGTCCGACCGTTCCGAGGCGCTTGTATAGATTCGGATCACTTCCTCGTGTTAGCCAATTTCCGAACGATGATTTCCTGGACGAAACGAAACCAACCCAGTTAAAAGGATCTTCTTCCTTTGGGATCGTCTCAGTCTGCATTGTAGCGCCGTTTTGTATGCATCCTGTTTCTCTGCATGCGCTCGCCGAAATTCATCATCAAACTATGGGTTTCTTCTTGGGGACGGGATGAAACTTACCAAATCACACACGCGGCTTTTTTGATGGCGCCAAGGCGCGCCTCAACACGCGTCAACACTTTATGTCAGCGGCATTTCTGAGAGCTGAAGAGAGACTCGATCGGAAAATTCCCAGGCGATCTGCTGCGATTGCAGTTGTGCGACATTGAATTTCCTCACAGCATTGGGTTGGTTTCGTTTCGTTTATTCGCGAAGAAGGATTGACCAATGGCCCTACCACACCAAATTGCTCACGATCTATGCTCTTCTCGAAGCAATGGTCTTTCAACAGTCGCATGTACTTGACGAGCTTCACATTTGGTCATACCAGGATCTGCAGAGCAGTTCACAGGAATGCACCGCAGGCCGCAGCGTGGTGTGCTTTCTCCTCTTCTTTGACTTTGCCAAGGCTGGGTTGAGCTAAAGCATTACAAGGAAGTTGCGTAGAGACTGAGTATGAGTGACGACTCAAGTCGTTCATTTTACGAACAGCCGCCTTGCTTATAGTGGCCAGGATGTCTTAAAATTCGAACGTCAACTCCACGATGTCGTCCGAGGTTAGGTTAAAGTGGCTAACTGCTGCCAACAACAATCACATTTAGACCAGTGTAGACCTGTCGATCTAGTCTAGTCTCTTCTATTCCGCAAGCCAGTTGGTCCTTTTGACAAAGCGATGAAGGTGGCTGACAATAAAACGGGTTTTTGCAGAAGTAAGCCACTAAGTCACTTCCCCTTCGGGAGGACAGAGCACTGCAAGTTCATAGAAGGAGCGCAATAGTTTCCTCCACTTCCTCGTCTCTACGGCTTCCTCAGAAGTCATTGTGGGGCAGAACCAATCTAGAGACGTGGGTTCCATTTGCGCAATGACCAGTGATGACGCCGATAAACGTCCTGAGAGTCAGTCCACTCAGCTTTGTCGGACAGTGTGATCGTCTCGGATTGTGACTAAGGCCCTAATTGCCTCGCAGGCACTCAGATTGGTGTGAGCAATCGTTTCAAGCTTCACTAGATGTTTGGCAGTAGCAACGGGCATGGGTGGCAGATCTCCATTAGCACTGCACCGAACTAGTGCCCATTTTAGCGAGGTTGTCAGCTTTTTGTGGAATGTCACTGTGGCACAAGCCCACATTAGATGTGTGCTAAAACACTCCGCCATTTTGTTAAGAGCTATTCGACAGCTTAGGGTAATTAGTTCTTCGAGTTACATAAGAGAGATTACCGACTGGCTATCAGATCAGATCTTTTTTTGACGCCACATTGTTCCTTAGTCAAGGCAAAGCTTCCTTGATCGCTATAGTTTCCTCCTGACTCAGCCATCGATGTGATAATTTCACATTTAAATCCCGCCTCACCCACGCCTTCGCCCATCTTCGACACCTTTATATTCATAACTCGCTGGACCATCCAGCGTCTGGTGGTCAGACTTCTAGTAGGATCTGAAGGATGCTGGTTGAGAAATTCTTCTAGAAGAGGGTGTCACGAGATCGCTGTATCCAGGAGAGGATATGAATCTGTTAAGTGTGCAGAAAGAAAGGAGTTTTCTCCCGCTTTCTGTCGACCAAGTCTGTTATCGGAAGAATATGGAGTATATGCAAAGCTGCGGACGTGCACATGTCTAGATCCGAACTAGTAGCTTGCAGTTGAAGTCCTTATTAAGTGCAGTCCAGCATGTAGCTCCATAGAATAGTTTCGGTCCGACTTTTAAAAACTTACTTATTAGGCCTACGACCCGTGGAGGGTCTGAGCTTTTACAGTTGACGGTCCTGGGCACGCTGCTTCCAGTCGTCAAGACCATTTATACCGGAGATTCGGTCTTCTTCTTCTTCTCGGACCAGGAGTAGAGTTACGTCTTCTTCTCCATATCTCGTAATGGGTTCGACTACTGATACGAACAGCCAGTGGACCATGCGACGCTGTAGTCCTCAGTTGCATCCTACATACTTCTTGCAGCCCTTGATGCTGGTTGTTGGCCCTTGAATGTTGGCCTTCAAAATTAATTTAGAGTCAATGATTTGACCCAAGATTTGGGCAGTCATTCAGCCTTAGCACGGGATAACATGGGTCTGAGAAAGAGGGCCTTAAACATCAGTTGCCTTCCAAGCCCAAACACGCAGCGATTGGCGAGGCTGATCCTTCGTTTTACCTTCGCCGTGGTGTCATTGTTTGTGTTAATTTCGGAGCCTTGTCCAAGATGTCGGTGTCGGTGACCTTTTGTATGTGGACAGCATATACTTTGTCTTACCCTCATTGACCGCAAGACCCTTCTTAGCCGCTTCCTTCTCATAGTATCCCCGATTCACTATGAACATCGTCCGCATAGGTACTGCCCTTTCTGGGTTAGCGAAAGCTCATTCACTACTACATAACAAAGGATAGGAGAGAGTACTCCGCCCTGTGGTGTGCCACAATGAATCGCTCTGCAGATCCTGGTAACATCGAGCATTGGTCAACAGGCTTATCGCCCTGTTGCTGAGCAGCTGGTCAGTAAACGCCACGATCGACTTTTCGATCCCGAGCCTGATTGGAGCTGAGGTTACTGTTTCGTTGTCGATGCTGTTGGAAGCTCCCTCGATGTCCACGAGCTGTGCACCTAGAAGCAAATGAAACAATTGGGACTAAGCAAGTTGATCGAGAACATTTTTTTTTTTGAATTCCAAGTAACAGCTCTGGCAATTCGACTGATGGCTAATTTGAGTCTAGTCTAATCGGAAGGAATTGCTGCACGCAGCATTCTGCAGATACGCTCTAACTACTCATAGTTGATACAAAGGGAGGGGCATTGGTTGGAGTTGAGTGAGGTGAAATTGTGGAGTGGAACGATAGTTCCAGTAAAAGCTGGTACGCAAAGAGAATGAGAGCTACTTTGCTACGTTTTTTCATGAGAGACTCCGTAATGCGAAGCGTAATACGAATGGAATGGTGAAAGTAGTCTGGGAGACTGGCATATTCAAGAAGAGGTCTGACGTAAGTGATGTAAAAGGGATTGGAGTTCGAGAATTCCTAAGACGAGCGTTTTTTGCAGCCCAGGGAATCATATTTCAATGTGAGACTGCAAATTAGCCCCCAAGGGCAGGTATTTCCTAGGCCACAGTGACAGGCTCGTCAGAGACAGAGTATGGGTGCAGTATCGCTATGACGGTATAGAAGGTCGAGTAAAGTAGCGGGCTGCCATTTGCCAACGATTAGTTCGAGAACGTCGTTGTCGCACCAAATACCCAGGGATTCAAGGTCACCTCCGGTGTGCAAGTGAATTGGTCGAGCTGGATATTGTCATGTTTATTTTCAGATGGAGTCTTTTATGATACAGTCGACATCGTTGATGGTTAACGTAGAGACGAGGAAAATGAGGAAACCATTGTGCACCTTTCTTGCACTTACTCTCTGACCGCACTCGCCGACCCAAGGAAAAGTCACCTTGGTATGAGATGGGGATTCTCCGTCGGTCCTCTAGGCCGTGGCTCACTTAGACCAACGTCTTGAGTCCAGTGTGCTTCGTAAACGAATGGTTTACCACCGTCAGACCAAATTTAGTCCTAAAACCACCCGGATTCAGAAATGCCTCTTAGGAGGTTTCTAAGTTCAACAATACTTAGGTTATCTAGCTCGACGAAGAAGTGCCTACCCAGAAACTCCATACATTTTTTCCTAGGAATGGACAGCCGCAGAGCAAATGTTGGATAGATTCATGATTTCTTCCTGACCTCTGCAGTTTTCTTCTGGGCGGTGGGTGCAGACACATAGCCCGTGTCCCAATGACACAGTGCCCGGAAAGGACTCCTGTTAGCACGCGTACATCCTTTTGATAAAGACCTGCTACTGTAACAGCAGATCATTTGCAGTTTTGGTCCGTCATCCCTGTGATTTCGATGTCAAAGTTGCACCACGCTCAGGCGGGTCAATTGTCGGTAATGTCGATAAGATCATGGCAAACGTCGAGTCTGACTGTGATTAACGAGGAGCTACGCATTGCACAAAAAACAGTTTGCAACCATTTGAACAAGCCTGCAACCATACAAAAAGAAGCTCGATGTATGGGTACCACACGAGTTAACGCCAAACAACGTTATGAACCGAATTTCCATCAGCGAATCACTGCTGAAGCGCAGCAACATCACATGGTGACTGGTGCCGAAAAATGGACCACTTACGACAACGTCAATCAGAAGCGGTTGTAATCGAATTGCTGAGTCAGCGCAAACAGTGCCCCAACCAGGTTTGACGGCGAGGAAGGTCTTGCTGTGTGTTTGGTAGGGCTGGCAGAGAATCAACTACTATGCGCTGATCTCTGATGGCAGACACTGTTAAATCGTATCTGTATTGTCAACAATTGGACCGTCTGGAGGAAGAAATCGCTCAGAAGCGGCCAGCTTTGGTCCATAGGAGACGAATTGTCTTAAGTCACACCAACGCATAGATAGCGATTCGCTTGGGAGGTCCTTAAGGATCCACCTTATAAAGGGTACATTTTAAGCGCCGATGATGAATGTAGTTTTTCACACCTAAACGTCAAGTTTTTTTCTGCATTTCATTTGACATTTCTCAATTTCAGACTAACTCAATTTGAACTGTGGAAAGATACACAATCGAGCAATGCGTTACAGTTATTCAGGCTTATTATGAAAATGGGCGTTCAAATCAAAATGCATATCGTGCACTTCGTGATTTTTTCGGTCAGCATAATCGACCAATTTGTGTCCACAGTCAGTAGAATTGTGCGCAAATTTCAGCAAACTGGGTCTGTAGGAAATGTGAAAACACCTGTGCATGCTCACCCAGTTCGTCCTGCGGCTTATGGGCTGGGGGCGTCATCGGGCTGTTTACCGTGAATGGTGTTCGCTATAGCGAGATGATAATGGACTGCATGTGGCCAGAAATTGAGGATATGAATCTGGACGATATGTGCTTCCGACAGGATGGTTCCACTTGCCACACAGCCGACGAAACAATGACTCTTTTGCGCGAGAAAATCAGTGGCCGTGTTATCTCATGTCGTGGCGATGTCAATTGGCCGCCAAGATCATGTGATTTGACACCGTTGGATTTTTTTCTTTGCGGTTATTTGAAAGAAAAGGTGTACGTCAATAAGCCAGCAACAGTTCAAGAGCTAAAGGATGAGATAATTCGGCACATTAACGGCATAGAACCTCAATTATGCTTCAGCGTTATCGAAAATTTGGACCATCGGATGAAGGTATGCCTCAGAGGTCGCGGCGCCCATTTGGCCGATATTTTGTTCCATACATAATTGGACCATACCAATATTATCATAATAAAAAGAAATGACAATAATTTTCTAAATAATTTGTGTTCTATTCAAAATCAACATCGGCCCTTAAAGTTTAACCACCCTTTAGGTCGGACCTAGGACCAAGTTTCTTTCCGTGGCAAATGATTTTACTGGCTTGTGGAACAAGACTCTCGCAGTTTTTCGCCAGTACGGGACGAGATCTTTTACGAGAGTCCAACAAACCAGCAAAACCTCAACAAAACGACGCATATTTGACCTAGATATATGCAAAAATAAGAGATTTATTTTTACAGCACCGAAATACAAACTAAACAAACTGTAATCATCCCAGTCCCTGATCTAAGAAAGAATCCTTTGATCGCGTCGACTGCATACGAGTCCAACGCAGCATAGTTGAGCATGAGCATTGCCTGGCCCCCAAATGAAGAGTGACATCTTGGCTCTAATGCCTAAGGTGGCTGGGTCAAGTACAGACGTTGACACTGAAAAAAAAAACAGCGTGCGAATTTAAGGCGCACATAAGGGGAGACATAAGAAGGACTTCAGCTAGCCAAGGACTGTACCAGTTTAAAAGGGCTTCTTGGTTGAGGCCCAGGTCTGCGCCGGCCTGTGCCTTCTTTGACTTGGAACTGAGTTGTCTAATTATCGAATCGCAACCACCTTCAGACCGAATTTGGTAGGATTTCATTGCTAGCCATACACTGGTTCACTCAATTGATGGAATTCGCAGATGACACCTGAGGCTTCTTCCGCCACAGCAAATTACAGACCAGCAGCTGGTCCACACCCAGTCACTGAAAGAGTACTTCGAGCCATAAACTACCCCCATGCCAAATCGCGACGTCAATTTCACCACATCCCATCTGCTCGTTTATCAAGTCCAAACTGCCACCATTCCATTTGATTTTTGCCCTGTCAGCATTGTCTTGAGAAGCTTCCACCAAAAATTAGAAAAATCGAAAAAATCCCCTCAAAGACATGAAATCCCTTAGTCACTCAAGTTGTCACACACCATTTGCCCGGCACAACACGCACACTGGCGACGCCTCATTAGTTGCGTACGAAAGCTATCGCTAATCATGAAAGCCCGCCGCTTATCAAGAAAGCATGTACAAGAGCGACACAACAGCAGCACTGCCCACTGGCAGAAAAGAATAAGAACGTCAGTCGGTATCTTCGTAGAACAACAGAAATACAGTCTAGTTGTATTCTGTCTTTGCGATAAGATTTATATCAAATTACGAAACCTTGTGTCGTCGGATAATCTAAGACCAATCAACGGCAAATTCCACCGCTGCCTATGGCGATCTATAAAAGCTGTTCGCAGCCAGGTTCCTCATGTTAAATCGAATTAAACGTTAACGAAAGCAACATCGACAATAAGAAACGACCTAAGATGATGTCCCCAGCAATCGTGTGCGCCCTCGTGGTGCTCTGCAGTGTCCTGAGTGTAAGTGAATCCTGACAAGGATGCACTTTGTCGGTGGTTTTGTATTCAATCGAAAGTGATTAATTGTGTTGTGCTCTTGTAGGTGAACAGCAGTCCCGCTGCTACATACATCCAATCGAAGGCTGACCAAAGCCTCATGAACTATATGATGAAGCCAAAGACAATTGACAGCTCGAACTCATTTAACTGCTTCAACTATTACATACCAGTGTTGAACGGCATCACGGAAACGTACCAGAAAAACTATGAAATTTGCCTTACCGACGCCAACGAGAAATTGGATGAGCTCGATGAGCAAGGTAATGAAGTTCGTACCAGCATCACAAATACTTCCGACAATGTGTGCAGCCTCTTCAAAGAATGCCAATCCCTTAGTGATAACTTGAATTTCTTCGATTGCTACACAAACTTGGTATGTATGAAACTGATGCTCAGGCGCAAGCCATTCGTCACTGATGCATTGATTTTGATTCGGTTCTACAGGGAGACCAGACTGTCCGTCAAGTGTACAACGTTTCTCAGGATGCATCGAAGGAGGCTGCTACATACAGGGAAATGTCGCGCGTGATTACGGCTAATTGTGACAGGTGTACAAACGACACTCAACGCGTGTACGTTACCGATACCGCCAATACGTACGATGAATTGGACGATTGTTTGATTAATGGTCTGAAGACAACAGTAGCTCCAACCACTGTTGATGACACAACCACAACGGAGGAACCAATAACCACAACGGAGGAACCAATAACCACAACAGAGGAACCAATAACCACAACGGAGGAACCAATAACCACAACAGAGGAACCAATAACCACAACGGAGGAACCAATAACCACAACGGAGGAACCAATAACCACAACGGAGGAACCAGTATCAGACACAACAGCAGCAGATGCTGAAACCCCTGAACGGGACCCCGTGGAAGAGCTCAAGTTCGTCGAAAACACCGCACGTTCCCGCCTCGAGTCCTTCGTTAAGAACTGGAGCAAGCGCTCAACATAAGTCCGACCCGTTGGTAGAATTGACTCCACAACAGCCCACAATCGCAATGGAGGATATCCACCAGTAATCTAACAGTATTTTATTTATTATTTAAATACAATGGTTTTTTTGCAAATAAACACCAAAGTTGCGTACAAATACAAGCAAATTATACATTTTTTTTTCATTCATTTTGTGTGAGCGCGTGCATCGTCAGCACTTGTGATTCGGCAGCGCTTTGACAAGTGACATTGAGTCGATTGTAATCGATCAGCGTTTGATTTACGCAACCGAAAAAAAGTCAAGTACATCATTTTTGAAGATACGCACTTTGATTCAGATAAGCTACTCAAATGCGTAACAATTGGTTTTTATTCGTCTCTTGATCTTTCAGATACCGGCTGCCTTAAGTGGCTTCTATAGAAAATATCACGTACACGCTGGTTGTGACGTCATGTTTAATGCGTCACAATTGCCGCCACGATTTGATGTGGCACGTAATGTCATTTGCGAGGGTTTTCTTCAATTTGTCCGGGCATACGGTTGCATACGATGCCCAAATTCAAGAGGAGAGACCAATTTTAAACAGGCTCAAACCCAGGACTTCATGCTCTTAGTGGACAAAAATACCATTTTACACCGTCTGTCGTTTGGCCTGCATAGTGATTCTGTGGCAGGTCTCTTGGGCGCATTATGAGCAGTTTACGGACGACACAATCGTCCATGTGGGTATTCTACAGCCAAAATCGGAAGAGACTGACTCTGATACACATACCGTGTGTTGAAGAAGATCAAAAACGGAGCACAACATTTGGGGTTGTCTTAAGAAAGAGCTTGAATGCGGAATCAATCAGGAATTCCAGCTCGCTGACCAATGGAACAAACTTCGCTTGGGTGCTTACATGTGTCGGTAGTCTCACGATAACTGGGATCACCTGGTCGCTGGCTTTGACGCTTGGTACTAAGCCTTATGGAACTGATCTCGTTAGAGAGGAGGACACTGCTGTCCTGAGATGTGGAAGCCAGTCTATCTCCGTGCAAGAAGGTGAGCTCTTGCACAGACTCATTCAAGTACAACTTCGGAGTAGACCCTGGCTTGGTCAGCCTCGGCTACATCTGCACCTAGATCATGTGCAGAATAGCTCTTGCCAATATTTTGTACAGTCCTCTGTCGAAGGATTGAGTTGAGATGGTCACTTAGACGTGCGTTTTTTTTTTAAACGTCACGCATAACTTCCCTCTTGCTGCCGTATTTTTCTTGTTCAGTTTTATTTGACAAATTATCATGGAGAGACTCACACTTCAACAACGTCTCCAAATAATTAATGTTTTCCTCCAAAATTGTTTCATGAACATCAGCGTTCTCGAATGTTTTTAGTGCACTTCGATCGACGTTTCGTCTGCATCATTCCGTGGCCGCTATTGCCTTTACCAACTGGGTTTAGAAAGTTAAGAGTTCTTAAGCTACGAGCCCGGTTTTGAAAGCCAGCATTACTCGCGTAATTGAGCAAATACAGGTCGCAACGCTGGAAGCAGTGATACGGTATTGGACCTTCAGAAAGGACCCCCTACGACATAGTCTCGATCAATATTTACACGAAGTCCTTCTGGCCATAGTGAAATTTCCACCATCCAAATTAATTTTCTGTATTTTATTTAATATTGAAAAACCTATCTTAATGAATCGGCATAAGTTTGGCTCACAAAACCATAACTTGGCATCGAGTTTAAAGTAGTTGAAGCCTGCTGACACACCATGATAATAAAGATGCCCTTCAGCAGGACATTCAAAGTCATGGCTGAGCAATGCAACTATTGCTTCCATGATACACCGATTATTACTGCGCTTATCTCTGTGTGCAGGTATTGAATGGGTCTTTTTTCTGTTTTTAAACAGAAAACAAATTCGTCATCGAGGAGATAAGTAGTGTGCTTGGACACATGAAAGTCGCATTAAACTACAGTTAAACGATGTCAATAAATGTTAAAATTTGATCTATTAACGGCGCGCAATTAATGACTACTTTTGTATCATAAATGTCAAGTAGACAGCATGCAGGTAGACTGTAGCGCCGATTCAGATACAAATCGTTGGCGGCGAACAACGTTTAATAGAATTCTTGTAGTCATTGTCAGTTTTATTGCATTTGAGCGATTTGGGAAATGGCGAGTTCTTGCTCAGAAAACTCGAAATCACGATCGTGGGTAACGACTTCTCCCAGTCGTACCTCAATTTCATGTGTCGCGCCTGAAAACTACAATTCACCATTCATCAGTTTTTCGTAAGAATGGAAGAGCTGATCGGATAGATATCGACGAGGGAGCTGGCAGAAGCAGCAGAGCTGCAACGTAACGAGTGTGAATTAGCCACACTCCACGAGTCGGTTTTTGCATGGTTTACCTCGATTGTCTACAGGATCTACAGTTTTTTTGGGCTAGTTGCACCAGAAGTGGTCAGTAAGTGCGCACACAGAATTTCCTTAGGTGAAGCTCGATCAGACTTAGGGCCGCCTTGAGTCTCCTGGGATCGATCCTTATGCATTTTTTTGGAGTACGTAAGTCATTCCAGAATTATATTGGGCATTTCTTTGGCCAGTTGTGTGTGTTGTATGTCCATGTTTGCTGAATCCACGAAGAAGGATAGGTCCAACAAAAAATAGTTCTTGCCTCCTTTTTTGCTCGGACGTCTGCCTTTTCGTGTCCTGCCCATGAGATCACTGACCTTGGTCAGTTCATTAACGTGATCAAACTTTCTCAGAATCTCTAGGTGCCCCATTAGGTTAACTTCCTTAAAGTTATAGTCTGCACCAGTATGCAGTGTCGTCATCGGTTCCAACGTCACTGTCCGGCTTGTCATCACTATTCACTTTTCTTGTGTGTGCATCTGAATATACTTGGTTTGATTTCAGTGAAATCAGTCTGTTTAAAGTTATTGAATCAAACTAAAGACCAACGACGAGGCTGGTTTCACATAAGTAAAATAGTTACTTTTTGACGCGAATACATACTTCAATAAAAGCAACTAGAGTAACAAGTACCGAAAGTAACTAATAACTGATGTAGCTAGTGACGAAAGTTTAGTAAATAGTAACAGTAACGAATAACGAAAGTAACTAGTAACGAAGGAACTAGTAGCGAAAGTAATATGTAATGAAAGCAACTGGTAATGAAAGTCACTAGTAAAAGTGTGAACAAATAACGAAAGTAACTAGTAACGATATTTTAGTAACGAGTATGCAGACCAACAGCAACATATACTGTACTTAACACATTTTCCAGTTCATCAACAATCTTGTCCTTGAGCACAGTGAATTCGAAGCGATTTCCTTCCATAACACCCATACATTGGCATACGATGCGTTTTCCTTCAGACTCAAGGTCGAAAGGAGCGTGCAATGCGCACGTATCGCATAGTTTGACGAACGCAAAAGAACACTCCTAGTGGCCTTAATTTTTCTATCAATTCTTATCAAACACCGACCGCTTGGAAGTAGTTCAAAGTCTGAGATAATATTCTCGTGACACTAAAATAAATGCGTTCAATGCGCTGAATTTCGCAAATCCACTGCACGATTATTCACACTGGAATCACTGCTAATATGGAACGTTATCGACTGATAAAGGCGAAAACCAGACGCGCCTTAAACGGCTTCAGTTATTATGTTCGAAGGAAGCACGCAATACAAATTTTAATTAATCAGTATCGAGTGTGGGAGCATTTGAAAGATAATAGTTTTTTTTTTTCTGGAAATAAATAGAATCGGATTCAGTGCGACGTTGCAGTTATTTTTTTTTTTTTTGCTGTGCATAATTGCACACCTTTGTTGTGTGAAAATGAGTGAAGCCCTGGTCAAGAATCGAGTGCCACATCGATGCCAGGATGTGGTAGTCAGGTGGAACATAGTGTGAGGAGCGGCCGTCCTCACAATGTAACTGGCAATAGCTTCAAAGTCGATCACATTGCAAAATGTTTCTCTGTAGCGCCAGCTTCGAAGATGCCTCATTTCCGGTTATAAAACCATTGCTGAACATTACCGACGTGATATTCCACTCTCCTACACTATTGCTATCTCTGGTGAAATTGGGGTAGCACACGTCATTAAGTCATAGAAGAGCCTTCCGCATGCACTTGCAATGACTCGATCAATGGGTGTTTAAAGGTTGTAAAGGATAGGTCCCATATCCGTTCCTTGCGGGGCTCCAGTGTGACTGGCTCCTCGGCGTGCGAATCAATGCGAAATTTGATACAAATGCAATTGCACACCAAACAAAAGGTTTGCCCAACAAAAGCGAACCCAACGGCTGTAACATATCAATTCGGTGTTTCTTCTATAGTCTCAATGTCTAGTGCCAGCGGTCTGTAAACAGGGTGGGCCAAATATAAGTTTCTTTTAAAAAATGCAATGAAATCAACAAAATTTAATTTTTTTCATGGGTAGTTACATTTTAAGGGCCGATGTTGAATGTGAACCACCACCTAAACGTCAAGTTTTTTTCTGCATTTCATTTGACATTTCTCAATTTCAGACTAACTCAATTTGAACCATGGAAAGATACACAATCGAGCAATGCGTTACAGTTATTCAGGCTTATTATGAAAATGGGCGTTCAAATCAAAATGCATATCGTGCACTTCGGATTTTTTCGGTCAGCATAATCGACCAATTTGTGTCCACAGTCGGTAGAATTGTGCGCAAATTTCAGCAAACTGGGTCTGTAGGAAATGTGAAAACACCTGTGCATGCTCACCCAGTTCATTCTGCGGCTTATGGGTTGGGGCCCGTCATCGGGCTGTACTTCTTCGAAAATGAGGTCGGCCAGGCAGTTACTGTGAATGGTATTCGCTATAGCGAGATGATAATGGACTTCTTGTGGCCAGAAATTGATGATATGGATCTGGACGATATGTGCTTCCGACAGGATGGTTCCACTTGCTACACAGCCAACGAAACAATGACTCTTTTGCGCGAGAAATTCAGTGACCGTGTTATCTCATGTCGTGGCGATGTCAATTGGCCGCCAAGATCATGTGATTTGACACCGTTGGATTTTCTTTCTTTGCGGTTATTTGAAAGAAAAGGTGTACGTCGATAAGCCAGCAACAATTCAAGAGCTAAAGGATAAGATAATTCGGCAGATTAACGGCATAGAACCTCAATTATGCTTCAGCGTAATTGAAAATTTGGACCATCGGATGGAGGTGTGCCGCCGAGATCGCGGCGGCCATTTGGCCGATATTTTATTCCATACATAATTGAACCATAGCAATATTATCATAATAAAAAGAAATAGCAATAATTTCTTTATTAATTTGTGTTTTATTCAAAATCAACATCGGCCCTTAAAATGTAACCACCCTTTATTATATATTTATTAATAAGAAAAAACATTCCCATTAATTATGAAATGCAAAGTCGTTCAAGTGGCTGCCTCGGCTTCTCAGTAGTGCATTCTGTCACCCCACCTTGTTGATGGTTTCGAACTATACCTCGCGGATTATTTGATAAGTGTTTAAATCGTTTCCGGATTGTTGGCATAACATCGGTCCTTCACGGCTCCCCACAAAAAAAAGTCAAAAGTGGTCAAATCGCAGCTCCGGGGCGGCCAATTGATATCGCCAAGACGGCTGATAAAACAATTTGGGAATTTATTGCGCAAAAGATCGATTGTGGCATGGGCTGTGTGGCATGGCGTGCCATCATGCAGGAGCCAGAGGTCGCCCAAATCGATGTCTTCAATATCAGTAAGAAAAAAGTCGGTTGACAAGTCTCTGTCACGCCCAGCCTCATTTTCGAAGAAGGCAACATTCTCATCTGTGCGCACTGTACGACGACGGGGACCGAAAGTGTTGTCCAGTTTCACTAACTTCTTGCACAAACTAGAGTACAACAGCCGGGGTGGGTGCTTCATTTCGGCCAGAAGAGAAAGGAGAAGAAGTTCTCTTAAAAAAAACGCACTGCCTTAGCTATACAAGACTGGCTTTGGAAATAAGTTTCCAATATTTCCCAACGTTGTTCAAGCGTAAAGCGACTCATTTCGTTTCGCAGAGGTGTGATACTGACTTTCTGTCAAGATTTCTAGTGGAAGACAGCTGTCAGTGTCAAAATAATCTACGATTTAAAAAAAAAGAACCACTAAATGGCCCACCCTGTACTTTCGTGTATTGGTCCACGTCCATGTGTAGGACCATCACGCTGGTTCTTTTGGAAGAATCTAGTATGCAATCGCAGGATTTCCATTTGTACCACCAGCTGAGGTGTATACTCACCGCCTCTATGGTGTGTGATGAATGTTTGCTATTCTTCGTTGCTGCTACTGGTCGTTGTGAAATGTTTGTATCGCTCCGATCGAGAATATCGATGCTCAGATGTGCTTGTTTATGCGCGGACGGACGGACTCTGAACTGTGAAGTCGATTATTCAGTTGTCCAACATTGACAGCTACAGCCGTCTATGAGAGAACGTCCTTGCCCGAAAAAAACGGTTCAAACTAAGATTGGAAGCGGCTGCGGTTACCACTCTGAATTGTAAATAGCGATGCTTTCTGATAGTGGCACAAATATGTACGTCCAAAGGCATTATCCCAGTCAATGAATGCTGAGGAATCAACTTCGAACTGCCTGAGGTCGAGGAGATGGAACCCTCTTGGCTGGACTATTCAACAAATAACAAAACAGGTAGCTTCAAGGAGGATCGTGGAGTAAGCCCTCGAAGGGCATCTCAATGCCTCGGACCCGTCTGTTGATCCCCTCCGCAGAAGCTAGGACCAAACAAAGACAATTCAAAAAGAAAATGTTCAAATGAACCACCCCCTTGACGAGAGCATGTCAAAAAATCAGTTTATTCCTCGTGAAACTCTCCCTCTCAGGACATATTTCGCCTGGGTTTTCGGAACTGTATCCACACTCCTGCTAAGGTCCTCCTCCTCGAAGAGCGCCTCTGCTTCGGTGGTCACTGGCTCCTCAGACGTCTCCACCACAACTTCTGTAGTCGTGTCAGCGGCTTCGGTCGTCGTTGTGACGATCTCCGGTGGGCCATTCAAAAGACAGCTATTGAGGGCCTCATTTGCCGTGGCCATATTCTCGTTGAAGCTCCTTTCGGTGGCATTCTGGCACGCGTTCCTGTTCGCCTCAATGACCAGCACTTGCTCCCGGAGCTCCGCTGCAAGGCCAGTCGCATTGTTAGTCAGATTGTAGATGGTCCTGACGTTGTTGCTGCCCTGAAAGACCGAATGTATGCTTAGCTCACTCGCCCCGTAGCTCGTGTGCATTTAATCCTTACCACTCCCGAATAGCAATCGAAGAAGGCCAGCGAATCGTCCAGCTGAGAGCAGTCGGTCATGCTGCTGCAGACACTCTGGGCTGTTGACGTCATCAGAGTCCGATTGTCGGCAGCGTCGACATTGAGTACGTCCATCTCCGCCTGGGCGTCCGTGCCGCATTTCTGATAGGTGTCGGAGAACTCTTGGAGGATGGCATCGAAGATCGGCACGTACAGATTGAAGCACGGCGCAGCATAGTCGTTCGCCCTGTTCTCCAGTAGACTCCTCAAGAGCAGCTGATCGGTGGCGACTCGCTTCACAACCACCACACCCGTAGCGTCCTAATGGGGAAAAGAAAAGCACGCCTTATCTGATGAATCACCTTGTATTTATTGAAATGGCTGAGACTCACACTCATCGCAAGGGCCGCCAAACAAAATATAACTCCGCTAATTAACTTCATGTTATCGCTGTGTGAATTAATTTGGAACTGTTACTGCTCGGTTTGCGCTGTCTAGTCTTTTATACGCCACGCATTGGTGTGGGCCAAGGTAATCTTATCGTCGTTTTTTTTCGGACAAATTCGAACACACATTTCCCACAATTTGGCTTGCCACGATAAAATACACGAGTACAATACCAGAAGCCGTCTCATTTGTGAAATCATAAAAAGCACAAAAGTCTGCGATTTTGACCACTGTATCGGGGGCTAGGATCGGCGCAGTGGCGAAATGTGTATCAATAATCTGACGTTGGCGTGTGTTCGGCAATCTTGGAGCTTTCCACGGAACATAGCACACAATCTTCGCTTCCCCGACTGATACGAGCTAAGTCGAATATCGCAGAAGCTGCATGCTGTCGATAGTAAACAATCGATCGGATTGGCGCTCTTTCAACGGCAGCTGAGTTCAACAAACATCGTATTTTGCATTGTATAACCATTCACCCGACGGAGTGAATAATCTGTCGAGCAAGCAGGTAGTCGCTTCGATAGCTGGCCAAATAAATCATGCTTCTGTCAGATAAGCGTGTGACGACATATCCCCGCACTGTTGGTAGTCGGCTTAAGTTGGTGGTTGATTATGCGGGAGGTTCTTGAGTTGCAGACGAGATTCCTTTTTAACACATGTTCTTCTTTTCTGTTCTATGTGTAGGCAATAGAGCGACCAATGTTGACACATGGTGTCCTAGTCTGTTGGACGGCACCACACATTTTTTTTTTTATTGTTTGCGCGCGCTCGACGGATTGCTAATACCCTTAATTGTCCGGCGTCAAGACACAGCACGGCCGAAGGTATAGAGGGAGAAAGGGAGAGGAGGTACCTGTGCACATGGGTCTTAAATATCTGCAGATTGTAGTCTGTGGGAAATATAGGGCTGGAAAGAGCATTCCAAATTCGCGTAGTACGGCTGAAGAACGAGTCTCTAAATTTAACTGTGCGTCCGAAAGCAGGCTTAAGGGTAAACTGATGAGCATTCCTGGCGAGACGAGTATTGCGGGTGAATTCATGGAGAGGAGCAATGCAGTTGGCTAGCTCACTTGAGCATCGTTTGTTGAAATAGCGATAAAATACGGACAAAGAAGAAACGGTGTTCGAGCGAGTCTAATGACTTTACTATAAGTGTTAACGCTCGCTTTTGGATTCTTTCTAGTAGGTGCAGGGTGGTCTTTGGGGCACCAGACCAGATATGAGCGTTGTACTCAAGCTTGGGGCGGATATACGCCTTATAAATGAAAGCCAAATCAGAGGGGGTGAAATATTTCTTGCATCGATTAAGGAAACCTAAACATTTCACAGCATTTTTTGGCGACCTCAAATATGTGATCGTTCCAACTAAGTGTTGTGTTGATACACATACCAAGGATGGAAAGCTTTCCGATTTCATCGACACAAGCGCCATTCATGGATAATGGCTGATTAACAAGGATTCGCTCGAGTGACAGCAGACAGCATTGAGTTTTTGAAGCACTGAATTCCACTCTGTTGTTGTTTCCCCAGTTAATTATACTGTCAAGATCGGAATTCAATGTGCTTAACATACGCTGCCGTTCCAATTCTACGGCCGAAGGGCAGGGTCGTGAGTCTCGGAACGAATATGAAAAGCTGAGGGTGCTGTCATCAGCGAAGGAATGAATTGGATTAGAAGTAGCAGACAAGAGATCATTAATAAAAATGAGAAAGAGTGCCGGAGACAGAACAATGCCTTGGGGTACACCAGCATTTATTTGGTGGATATCAGACAAAACAACTTGAATTGAACGGTTCGAAAGGTAATTTCTAATCCATAGAAGAAGAGATCATCGGTACCACATGCACGCATTTTCGACAAAAGAGCTTGATGCCAAACTCTGTCAAATGCCTTAGAAATATCAAGTGCAACGATCTTGTTCTCGCCTGCATTATGCAAAGATGTCTTCCAGTTTTCGGTGAGATAAGCTATCAAATCACCAGTGGACCTGTTGCTACGGAAACCGTACTGCCGGTCATTAAGAAGCTTCCGCGATTCAAGATATTTCATAAGCTGACGATTTAACAGAGTTTCAATGACCTTAGTGCTATGGGTCGGTACGAGGTGGGTGACGAAGATTCGCCCTTTTTAGGGACGGGTTGGACAAATGCTGTTTTCCATCTGCTCGGAAAGAGACCTAAAGAGTAGGATAGATGAAAAAGCTTACGCAATGGTTTTGCCAGCGCAGAAGAACACCTCTTCAGAAGTAGAGGGGGAATACCATCCGGGCCAGCGGATTTGTGCACGTCGAGATCTTTAAGTACTCTTGCAACTGTACTAGTGCGGAAGTGGATTTGTCCCATGGTGAAGTCAACGCAAGTACAGGTGGAGACATATTGGAATCTGGCAATGTTGAGCTGGCTGCAAAATGTGCCGCAAGCAGATTGGCTTAGTCTAAAGAGCAGACGGCTGGAATGTCATTGTAAATGATCGTGAGAATTGAAGACGAGGCCGAATTTCTTATGTTTTTTTGCAAATGACCTAAAGTTTTTGCTAGCTTTGAGACATTTGCCTCAACTTTTGATCATAAGAGAATTTCACACGTCTGATAGTTGCATTGCAGTCATTTCTGGCCCGTTTAAACTTTCCTCAGTAGGGTTGCTTTTGTATGCCCGGAAATTCAACTCTCTTATCCTGATAGCCTCTTTACAGCTCGAGTCATACCATGCATTTAGTCCACTGCTGCTTTATTTACAGAAGTCCAAACTTGGATAGCATTTCAACTTTTAACGAATTTGATGCGCTATCCGATTCCATCTCAAGAATTGTATCCCTGTATCCTCGCACTGAAATTCGTATGAAGATAAGCTGGCACTCAAATCAACGCCTTCTCACTCCATGCAGCCTGGCAGATTGAGGCTGAAACGATGCAACCGCTGTGGTAAACCTCGCAGCAGAGGGTACATGGAGCCAATCCAAAACTGGAAAGTCCCAAAACAATCGGATTACCTGATGCCATTTAAGGTCTTTGAAATAAACCACAGAACAAAAATCCCCACGAGTGAGAAATGGGACGAGATGACTCAGGTGAAACGGAAATCTACACGAACGAACCCAAATCGGATGGATGCCCAGGTTCAGGTGAATATGTCAGGCTGCCATAGCATGCTCTTGCCCTCCGTTTACCGAACCGTTGCAGTGAATTCCAGCCACCAGGCGATTGAGACTGCATTTAAAACCGATCTACAGCAGCAGCACGGAGTATAAGACAAACAGGCTTCTTGTAACCAACTCCCATCAACGCTTTCTGGACCGAAAACCGGTCTTACACACTGACGACTCAAAGACGAGCGCGAGTATTGCGCCTTTCGAGCCGAAGTGGCTGCGATACACGAGGCGACACTCACGCTGAGAGACCACAACGTAACCGACAAATAGATTACAACTTTTATCTGATAGCCAAGTGGTAACAAATGCCATACCATCACCCATTCTGACATCGAAACTGGTCACTGGAAAGAGGCTGCAGAGCTGAGGAGGAAATATAATTGACCCAACATCTGCTCTGCGAATGGCCGGACCTAGTAAAGAAACGATGGCAGTTCAAAGCTGATTCACAATGGATACACATAACACGTTGGTCTAAGTGAGCCTGCGTACCTGCACCAGATCCATGGCGCGCTAGTTGAATTTGGGGTCCTCCTCGTCTTTGGTCTCGAGTCAACCGGGACTTTAACCAACAAGTTTCTCCAGTAAGCTTCGCCTTTGGTGTCAGAACTTTTACAGAAGTGCGGAACGCGCCACATAATCACTCGCGCTAGAGACATGGGTTTAGGAAACATCCCCCGCTCAACTCTTTGAATCTCTCAGAAGCTCCTAGAAGAATATGTTTCCACTGATTATCCACCTGTGAAGAGGACGAGCGTGCCGCACTAGCACGTATAGGCGTACTCATCGCCGGCCACCAGTCCTAGGGGTTAATGGCACCTAACTAGTGGTAACCATTCGGTATTCTGGAACCGCCTGAAACTTAGTGCTGTTTCACCCTGACCAGTTGTGGAGTCGTCATGGTGACTCGGTGGCTTGAACTCAAAGTCGCAGAAAGAAATGGACATTATACCAACATGTCATGGCCGTGTGCGACTCTGAGGCGTGTAGTTGCACCATAAACGGGTTCTGCCAGAGAAAGAGGTTTCAGATCGGCCTCGCACTTCGGCAAAATGGAACTGGTAAAATCAATTCGTGCCTGAACCCACTTCAGGCGCTGTTTGATCGCTTCCGGACCGCTAGGTGAATGGAAATCGTGGTAGAAGCCCACCACGTGGCAGGGAGATGCAGGAAAACAGGTAAATCCAAACATTCACTTGTCCATCTAGTGTTCCTTAGTTCGATTGCAAGCTCTTTAGTACGTGATCTACAGCTGGCGAGGGGTTGTCGCAAAACCTTTTGGTGAGATGTTCGGCGTTTCCATTTACCTTGCTTGGGGGGGAATTGAGTAGTAGCGTGCCGTTTTGCGATTGTGCAACCCAAAAGGCATTCGCTTGAACTGGAAGAGGCCTCTATTTGGGACCGTGAAGGCCGTGTACTGTTACTATTTCTCCTCCATCGGTATCTGCCAATAAGCGGATTTTATATCAAGGGATGATAAGAACTTTGCATCCCTGAGCTTATCTAAAGTCGATGTTATGTACGGGAGGGGATAAGCGTCCCTCTCCGTAATTTGGTTTAATTTCCGGTAGTCCACACAGAAACGGAACGAACCGTCCTTCTTCCTGATCATGACGATCGGCGAAGCCCATGGACTGTTCGATTTCTCTATAACTCCATTTTTTTTGGATGTCCTCTAGCTCGCTATCTATATGTCGTTGAACCTCGCCTATTGCCTATATTTGTGTGTTCAAGGGGGCATGACTGCAGTTTCGTTCGCTTCCGAAAAACCTAGCCCGGTAACCAACGCAGACGGATATTACGTTCCATTTCTGACAGTCCCTCACGAATAGCCATAATTTCAGCCTGAAACACGTTGCATCGGGGCTTCGTACGAACCTTTTTATTTTGAGAATATTTGAGTAAACAGAACAGCTGTCAATGTTCTGTCACTGTCACTTTCTTATCGATAGCTTTTCTGGTTATGTCTGACTATCTGACTCAGCCATTCTATCGTGGATCAGCCGTGAATATTCGGCATTTTCCGAAAGGTTACAACTCGAACTGTTCATGGTTTGGGCGACAATGAGACGAGTTTTGTGTTTGTTGGTGAAGATGGCACTTTCAGTCTATCTTGTGCTGTGTCCGCAGGTGGAAGCCGATCTAGGTTTTTTTTGAGTGCGATCGTGACGTCGTCCCTCATCTTGGAAGTGTAGTCGAAATTTGGTAAACACTAAAGGTTCTATAAAAGAGGAGAAGGCACCGCCTGACTTGAGCGCACCTCTGTTTCGGCAAGTTCGCTCAAAATTTCTGAAGATTCGGTTACAATGCGATAAGACTGCTTTCCTGACCTTGATGTTCAAGTGTTAATTTCAAAGTTCACTGAGTTCCTTCACTCACTTTCCATATAGCAATTATATACCTTCCGTCTAATCGAGTTTTTTAATCAATCTTCATCAGCTACTTGAAGATAGTCGAACAAGAATACATCCAGAAAGCGATCAAGAGCCACAGCCTTAAGGATAAATTGATGTCACTCTATATCTGGGTTCTGAGCATCAAGCAACCTCTGGATGCGCTCAGATGGGCGGGAAAAGAAGCAGTCCCTTATGCAGCGGATAGGACCGATCTCCCAAAAATTACTGTGCTGTGGCCATTTCCGTGGTGTAGTGGAAAGCATATGAGTCGACGCCCCATAAAACCTCTTGCAGATCACTGGGATCACTGAGGATGATCAAAGAAGATAATTGTCCATGAAAGCATCACACTACGCGGTTCTAAGTCGGCATAGAATTGTAAGTCCCCTCCACTCCGGAGAGAATGAGAGCATGCCCAAGACATAAACCATCTCGAATGGAGAACGCAAACAAAGACAGTGACTGGCAAAAAAAAAGCCCACGTCTGACACCATCAACACTTAATCCGGACGTAACGTCATCCATAAAACAATCACTTTCTTTACGCACTTTTGCTGATTCACCTAGAAGTTCATGTGACACCATAAACAGCCCACATCCGATGACACATGACCGGTACCGATTCTGAGATCGCATAAAATTCGCAACCTCTCGCGGGGGCAACAACCAAAGAACACTCTTTGAGTGGGTGATGTATTTTTAGCCGTGATTGATGGCAAATTACTTGTTAGACTTCGCCCTTATCTCTTGTTTGTGCAACTTGAAGATACACGCACCATACTGGTAGTAAATAATGCTCATCTCTTCCGTGGTGTCAGTACCTGTGGAGTGGTAGGCACTTGCGATTTCCGCTGTAAATATTTGCGTTAGCAAGCACTGCTTGAACTAATTCCTTGAGCTAACAATCGTATCATTTTTGCGACGACTTCGTATTGGGGTCACCATCGACAGTGAAAGTGCGGGCGGTGCTAGTGAAGTTGGCCAATTGCTTTTGATAGATTGAACTATGTTTCTGTGTCTGGGTGGTTCTGTATTGACACTAGATTGAAGGCGATCAGTCGAGTTTTCTGGAACAGCAAAAGCTCGTGGCGAAGTTGTCGAGGGAATCACACTTTTTGATGCCAAACCCTTGAACATGTAGGGAAATTCGGGAGGGATGGGATGGCAAAACACGGTTTCATTTTCTTACAACATTCATTAGGAAAACGGTGCGAGTGCACAGTAAGACAATTGCGGATAGATCATTCGATCATTTAGGCCAATGACGATTATTATAGGAAACGTATTTTATGTGCTGAAAGCTCTATTTGTGGAGTAAATAGAATATCCAGTAGAATACACAGTCGAGACCATAAGTAAACGGACTGATTTAAATTAACATTGACTACAAACATGTCTTGTGGGACAATTTACGGGGAAATTGGGCGTGAGTCAGTAAGGGGATACTGGTTTTTTAACTATTTTGGTTTTCCGTGCTTAAAAACCGACATCATTATTTGCACAGCCCTGAAAACCAACGCACCTTCTGGACAGCCTTGAAGGCCGACACTCCTTCTGGACAGCCTTGAAGACCGGTCCGCCTTCTGGACAGCCTTGAAGACCGACCCGACTTCTGCACAGCCTTGAAGACCGACCCGACTTCTGGACAACCTTGAAGACCGACCCACCTTCTGGACAGCCTTGAGGACCGGTCCGCCATCTGGACAGCCTTGAAGACCGACCTGCCTTCTGGACAGCCTTGAAGACCGACCCACCTTCTGGACAGCCTTGACGACCGACACACCTTCTGGACAGCCTTGACGACCGACACACCTTCTGGACAGCCTTGAAGACCGATCCACCTACTGGACAGCCTTGAAGACCGACCCACGTCCTGGACAGCCTTGAAGACCGGTCCGCCTTCTGGACAGCCTTGAAGACCTACCCGACTTCTGGACAGCCTTGAAGACCGACCCACCTTCTGGACAGCCTTGAAGACCGGTCCGCCTTCTGGACAGCCTTGAAGACCGACCCGACTTCTGCACAGCCTTGAAGACCGACCCGACTTCTGGACAACCTTGAAGACCGACCCACCTTCTGGACAGCCTTGAGGACCGGTCCGCCATCTGGACAGCCTTGAAGACCGACCTGCCTTCTGGACAGCCTTGACGACCAACACACCCCCTGGATAGCCTTGAAGACCGATCCACCTACTGAACAGCCTTGAAGACCGACACACCTTCTGGACAGCCTTGACGACCGATCCACCTACTGGACAGCCTTGAAGACCGACCCACGTTCTGGACAGCCTTGAAGACCGGTCCGCCTTCTGGACAGCCTTGACGACCGACACACCCCCTGGATAGAATTGAAGACCGATCCACCTACTGAACAGCCTTGAAGACCGACACACCTTCTGGACAGCCTTGACGACCGATCCACCTACTGAACAGCCTTGAAGACCGACACACCTTCTGGACAGCCTTGAAGACCGGTCCGCCTTCTGGACAGCCTTGAAGACCTACCCGACTTCTGGACAGCCTTGAGGACCGGTCCGCCATCTGGACAGCCTTGAAGACCGACCTGCCTTCTGGACAGCCTTGAAGACCGACCCGCCTTCTGGACAGCCTTGACGACCAACACACCCCCTGGATAGCCTTGAAGACCGATCCACCTACTGAACAGCCTTGAAGACCGACACACCTTCTGGACAGCCTTGACGACCGATCCACCTTCTGGACAGCCTTGAAGACCGGTCCGCCTTCTGGACAGCCTTGAAGACCTACCCGACTTCTGGACAGCCTTGAAGACCGACCCACCTTCTGGACAGCCTTGAAGACCGGTCCGCCTTCTGGACAGCCTTGAAGACCGACCTGCCTTCTGGACAGCCTTGAAGACCGACCCACCTTCTGGACAGCCTTGACGACCGACACACCCCCTGGATAGCCTTGAAGACCGATCCACCTACTGGATAGAATTGAAGACCGATCCACCTACTGAACAGCCTTGAAGACCGACACACCTTCTGGACAGCCTTGAAGACCGGTCCGCCTTCTGGACAGCCTTGAAGACCTACCCGACTTCTGGACAGCCTTGAAGACCGACCCACCTTCTGGACAGCCTTGAAGACCGGTCCGCCTTCTGGACAGCCTTGAAGACCGACCCGACTTCTGCACAGCCTTGAAGACCGACCCGACTTCTGGACAACCTTGAAGACCGACCCACCTTCTGGACAGCCTTGAGGACCGGTCCGCCATCTGGACAGCCTTGAAGACCGACCTGCCTTCTGGACAGCCTTGAAGACCGACCCGCCTTCTGGACAGCCTTGACGACCAACACACCCCCTGGATAGCCTTGAAGACCGATCCACCTACTGAACAGCCTTGAAGACCGACACACCTTCTGGACAGCCTTGAAGACCGACCCGACTTCTGGACAGCCTTGAAGACCGACCCGCCTTCTGGACAGCCTTTGAAACCGACCCACCTTCTGGCCAGCCTTGAAGACCGGTCCGCCTTCTGGACAGCCTTGAAGGCCGACACTCCTTCTGGACAGCCTTGAAGACCGGTCCGCCTTCTGGACAGCCTTGACGACCGACACACCCCCTGGATAGAATTGAAGACCGATCCACCTACTGAACAGCCTTGAAGACCGACACACCTTCTGGACAGCCTGGAAGATCGATCCGCCTACTGGACAGCCTTGAAGACCGACCCGACTTCTGGACAGCCTTAAAGACCGACCCGCCTTCTGGACAGCCTTTGAAACCGACCCACCTTCTGGCCAGCCTTGAAGACCGGTCCGCCTTCTGGACAGCCTTGACGACCGACACACCCCCTGGATAGAATTGAAGACCGATCCACCTACTGAACAGCCTTGAAGACCGACACACCTTCTGGACAGCCTTGACGACCGATCCACCTACTGAACAGCCTTGAAGACCGACCCGCCTTCTGGACAGCCTTGAAGACCGACCCACCTTCTGGATAGCCTTGAAGACCTATGCACCTTCTGGACAGCCCTGAACACCAACGCACCTTCTGGGACATAGTTTCTGCACAACAATGAGGAGTCGGTGAATCAGCGACGTTATAAACAGCAATTCTAAAATCAGGAATTGAAAAAAAGGACACTCTTCGGGCTCAAGATGTAACCGAGATCGACTGACGTCTACCGCATGGCATCACCACAGAGAGGATGAAACTACTCACGATTCGAAGGAAGCTGGTTTACGTTGACAGTGATTGGATGAGTCAAACCTAGGAGTTATGCAGCTACATGCTGTATCTCTAGATCCCGAGCCTGGCCATGTAGCAGACGCGAGGACGAAACATTTATGCCCCAACGGCCAGACCATTTCAAATCAATTTTACAAATATTTACAAAGTGACGCTACACTCGTCGTGCGTCACTGAGTAGAGTCTTATCAAACCACTTGCAGTTTTTATGTGCTTTCGCTTAAAGTTTTGACTGATAATAAGAAAGATAGCCAGTGCTGCTTTCTTGGCCCGATTTATGACGCCCATAAGCGTAGTCACCGTCGAGGTGCTGGTCGCTTTTGAATTATGCGTGCTGACTAATTGCCGATAATGCAATCGAATAGTCGAGCGTGAGTCAGCTCCGATGAGATAGAATGTGTCTTAATTGGAAATTCTATTTCGGGATATCGCCACGCACTGCTGCACAGCGGCTGATAACCACCCTCCGGTGGATCCAATCCCGGGACCGAGTGCCAAAGGTCGAATTATTCAATTGAGACCTAATGGGTGGCAGGCAGTGAATGATTCGGCTAATTATCGGCCAATAAATGCAGTTATTGCCCGAAATAAAACGTTCAATATCAGCGAATTGATCAAATGCCACATAAACGCGGAATGATAAAGTTTCCATCGCGGAAATTTATTGCTCGCCGATATCAGAACGAACTGGATTCGTACACTACCTGTGTTTATTAATGACGAGTGATTTTTTTTTTCTCCATTGATGTTGTTTTAATGAATTTTGTAAAAGTGCCACGTGGGACCAAGAAATTGAAACAAAAAAGTGTAAAATCGTCCTCGACTCTGTTCACGTTAATCTTCAACCGAGCATCAGCAGATACGGCCAAATGCGTGAGCTGCGGTTTCATTTGGGAGTCTAACTAACCCTCCCAACTCCCAGACCTCGCTTCAACTGCACTAATTAAAGGAGAGGTGACAACACGCACGCTTCGCTAAGGCCACACCGACTACGGTGAAAGGACAATCAACACCGCGTTCGAAGGACACCTTTATGACACGAGAGGGCCATGAAACTTCCTCTTTACTCCTTGCCGTAAGCATTTGTAGCCAGATTTCATCCAAACATTGACAAATTTAGCGATTCGATCGCCTTCACTTCCTCCACCATTGGACTATTCTCCGCCCCACTTCAGACTACGGGTATGCCTGCGCAGGCAGCAATTATACACAACTAGTGTACTAGTAAAGGGTGATTTTTTAGCTATTATCTTCTTGGCAACACTGGTTTAAACAGCTGACGCACGTTTCGTGTTTTGTTTCACTGTCAAACATCCTCAGTTTGGTCTATAATTTAACCATGAATCGTCTAGAATTGAAGCCGAACGACCTACCGGAACGTACAATTTTTGCTGAATGGGCTCTTGGAGATTTGGCCAAAGATTCACTTTTTTACCGACAAATTGTGTTCAGCGACGAAGCTCATTTTTGGCTCAATGGGTACGTAAATAAGCAGAATTGTCGATTTTGGAGTGAATATCAGCCAGAAGCATTGCAAGAGCTACCAATGCATCCAGAAAAAGTCACAGTTTGGTGCGGTTTATGGGCTGGTGGCATCATTGGACCGTACTTCTTCAAAGATGATGCGAATCGTAACGTAACTGTGAATGGTGAGCGCTACCGTGAGGTGATATCCAAATTATTTTTTGCCCAAAATGCAAGAACTTGACTTGCATGACGTATTGTCGTATTGTTACACACAACTGATTGAGGACGAGTTCGGTGAACATTTTATTTCACGTTCGGGACCGGTCAATTGGCCGCCTAGATCGTGCAATTTAACGCCTTTAGACTATTTTTTGTGGGGCTATGTTAAAGCTCATGTCTATACAGACAAGCCCGCTTCAATTGACGCATTGGAAGACAACATTGAAGCATTTATTCGTGAGATACCGGCCGAAATGTTGGAAAGAGTATGCCAAAATTGGACTAAGCGGATGGACCATTTGAGGCGCAGTCAAGGTCAATATTTGCATGAAATAATCTTCAAACATTAAATTATATGGACCGTACAATCGATTCAAATAAAGATTTCATGCATTTTTCTGAATTTTATGTGTTTTTTTTTTGAAAAACTTTCCTATAAAAATTTAAAAAATCACCCTTTACTTATTTTCTGAATTTAATCGGCAGTTTAAATTCGCAAAGACTTATCTGGGTACCAGTCCACCATGGAATCACAGGAAATGAGGTCAGCAATGACCTTGCTAGACAAGGAGTAAAGAAGCTACTACTCTCAGGACCTGAACCTGCATTGGGACTACCCGCGTGCCTGGTTAGGGCCTCCATCGACGGCCAGACCTCTCGAGATTACAACCGGAGATGGAATGACTGTCCGGATGCATACAAACCAAGCGCATGCTTCCTAACGTCTGTAAGAAATTCTCGGCATTCTTGTTGTCTCTTGACAGAAAAGACTGCAGATGACATACCGGCGTACTAACGGGCCACTACACCTTCGCCAAACTCCTAAATGTGCTTGGCCTAAGCGATGAAACCCTCTGCGACGCCTGTGGAGAAGACGACGACACTTTTTCTGCCACCCTTTGCTCGGATGATGTAGGCTGCTCATCACAGAAGCGTCTGCCGGTATTCCTCCGGAAGGCCATAAACTTTCCTATCTTCCTAAGGTCTTCGATCAGCATGCGTATATCCTAGCAATTGAAACTGATCAGTGATGTGGATCCCTTTTTGCTTTGCTTGCTGTTGCCCCAGAACTCAGGCTAAGCCAACGAGCTCTGGCTCCTTTTAGAACTTCGTCCTCTAGTTTTGTTTTCCTTATAGAATTCAGGGGGGTATGCACTTGCTGGTGAGTCTTCCAACTTCGATCCTTTTCTAGCGTGGATGTCCGCCGTTTCGTTTCCTTGGGTGCCAGTATGCCCCGGTACCCAAGGATATCTCACTGATCCTCTGTCTGCACCATGTAACCAGCTTCGACGTCAGAATGTCTGATGCTATGGCCCGTATTTCTTCGGTTGCATTGTGATCTCGTGTATTGCAGCCACATCCGCTTGAAAGACGCTGCAGTCGTCCGTTAGTGCCAGGGATTTTTTGAAGAGGTCACAGAAGACACCCGCGCCTGTACCACAGCTCGACTTAGTATAAGTCAGTGTATAGGGCGATCCCGTCTACTTCCATTCCCAATTGTTCCCGCCATTGTATCTGGTCCGGTAAGCGCTGGATGCTTTTCTGCGGTTCTAGGGTTGATTGTTTGCCGATACATAACAATTCGAAAAAAACTGTCATTGCTATCTGGTCAGCCTTTGCAAGAGGTCTTGAAGGAGCCCGAAAAATATACTCTTGGGCGCGGTTGGTCCGTATTTTATTTTTTTTAAAATTTGATCCTGACAAAGTTGCGTCCACTAGAGTTCAATGATTTTATTACCAATAAGTCCAACAAGGGGTTACATGCCACACGGCACGCGAAACTATGAAGTAATTGAGAAATAAGTTCTAACTCTCTCTCCTTTTGGACCGTCGTTTGTCGGCTTTAGACAATTTTTACGGGAAAACGTCAAAATACCCCCCCGCGTCAGTTACAGCCTTGAAAGACAACTTTAAAAAAAGCTCAAAAAAAGTGACCGAAAAGTGAACTTACTGCGCATGGTCCACTTAAAACGTGGTCTTGATGAATATTTACCGGAACTGAACGAACAAAATGAATGTCCCTAATACGGGGGGCATGTGGAGCAAATACCAGTTGCATCATACGCCACCCCGGGGCTTCCACAGCCAGCCAAATTGTGGTCGTTAATAAATAAAAGTCACCCAAAGTAATATCAAGTTTATTACGATACGAGCAACATCGTAAACAATGGTGGCTCGAGGCATTATACATAATTTACGATCGCCTGGATTGATTTCTGATACGATTCGAGTTGATTTGTCTTGCTGTTGATAAGAAGTTAATTGTTGTTGGGCATTGCATGAATTTTGTTGATTGATTTGACGAATTGTGATGCCACGTCGATCATAGCGTCCACTTACCATCGAGTAATATTTCGAAAAAATGTTGGCACTTAAAGACGACTGCAGCATCTTTCAAGCGGATGTGGCTGCAATACTTGAAGTCGGACTGGCGTTGAAAGATCACAACGTAACCGAACATTCCGACGTCGAAGTTGATGAGATGTTGTAGACAGAGCATCTGTGAGATATCCTTGACGAACTCGATGACCCTCTGCTAGGTACCGGGTCATTCGGGCATCCAAGCAAACGAAAAGGCAGGCAGTCTCGCGAAAAAGAGATCGCTGCTGGGAGAATCTCTATCAATGCGTCTCTCAGCTCCATAAGAAGACAACTAGAAGACGAAGCCATAAAAGGAGCTAGAGCTAGACGACTTAGCCTGCATACTGGAGCAACAGCGAGAGCCCTATGGCCGACGACGAGCAAAAAGGGATCAACATCACTGATCGGTTTCAATTGCAAGATTAACTTGATATGCAAATTGTGACTCGTTTTTTTTTTATAATTTGCGCGCGCTCAAGGGATTGCTAATACCCTTAAGTGTCCGGGGTCAAGACACAGCACGGACCGAAGGTATAGAGGGAGAAAGGGAGAGGAGGTACCTGTGCACATGGGTCTTAAATATCTGCGGGTTGTAGTCTGTGGGAAATATAGGGCTGGGAAGAGCGTTCCAAATTCGCGTAGTACGGCTGAAGAACGAGTCTCTAAATTAAACTGTGCGTCCGAAAGTAGGCTTAAGGGTAAACTGACGAGTATTGCGGGTGAATTCATGGAGAGGAGGAATGCAGTTGGCTAGCTCACTTGAGCATCGTTTGTTGAAATAGCGATAAAATACGGACAAAGAAGAAACGGTGTTCGAGCGAGTCTAATGACTTTGCGACACTGTTGTCTCCTATAAGTGTTAACGCTCGCTTTTGGATTCTTCCTAGTAGGTGCAGGGTGGTCTTTGGGGCACCAGACCAGATATGAGCGTTGTACTCAAGCTTGGGGCGGATATATGCCTTATAAATGAAAGCCAAATCAGAGGGTGAAAAAGCTATTCGAACATGCCCGCCTCATAAAATAACTCAATTGCAAGGATGTGCGCATGCTGGTAGGAGTCCATGCCGGGCACTGTGCCATAGGCACACATGTTATGTGACTGAACACACCGCTCAACGACTTTTGCAGACTCTGCAGAGATGAGGACGAAATAAAATATATCCAACATCTGATCTACGAATGTTCAGCCCTAGCATCGAAAATAAGGCAGTTCACAAGAGAGCACTTCTTCGTAGAGCTGGAGGACTTAGGCGTTGTTAAACTGAAAACTGGTTGGTTCTAGGCGCAAAGTTGTAAACCACTCCCTAGCTAGAGCCAACAAGTTGGTTTAAGTGAGCCACGATCTATGGCCGACAGGGCACCCTATCACCTACCTACTACCTGGGTATCAGCAGCTTTTTAAAAAAATTCTTTAAAAATATCGAAATTCCCGCTTAGTTTGTAAATGCGCGACGTGAATTTCATCGTGAGCTCGGTCGCCATCATGGCTTCAGTCCGCTCGAAGATGCTCTCTGACACAACAAATTATTTGTGCGAGCAGCTAAAGAGCAAGCCTGGAGGTGAAATTGGATCTGCGAAAAAGCTGCTCTAACAAACCATTCGCCGACACAGTGGAAGTAAATTCGACATCGTCGAGTGAGTGAAATCGAAAAAGGTTGTCTTGCTTTCGAAGGAGGTGGACATTATGCGCAGTTGCAGCGACCATTTGTCCGAAGCTGAAGGGTAGCGACGGTGCCAGATGCCTGTAGTCTTGAGTGGGACGCAGTGTAGTGCAACGGTGGAGGAAGTTATTTTGGAAAAGTTGGCAAATACGCTATTGCGAATGAAATCCGCTCAGAAATGATGAAGACAGTGGCTAAAGAGCCAGTTCTATAACTCTCTCGTATCATTAAGTTTGCTTGGGAACACGGTGAGACACCAAAATGGGGACATTCATCGTGGGCAGAGTATTGTGACTCGTCCTCATCTCTAGGCTCCCTCAACTACGACAGCAGTCAATGGCAGAGAAGCAGTGAAAAAGTTCCAAATTTGCTGATCTCCGGTGAGCTAAAGGGGGCGCTAAAGTTTTGAAAAAGAGGAATGTGTCCCAACACGGACTACTTAGTCACGCTATTCTGAAGCATTCGAAAGGTGTATTCGTTTAATTCTTGTTGTCCCACAAAAGTTACCAAAATAAGAAGTTCGGATATTCCGATTGTAGGCATTTATTTCAAAGTGCTGAGTGTTTTTCTCACGCCAGTGTTTATACCATTTTCCTTGACTGTAACATAAACAACTCCTACACGGTGTTTGTGGATTTCGATGGAACCTAACACACAAATTGTTTATTTTCTGGACTAGCACATAGGTTATACATGAAGCTCAATGCAGTCTAAAAAAAATAGCAACAACTTCGATTTCCAGGCAACACCGCCATCTGTGACTGTTCTTGTGGTAACACACAGAGTTTGAAGTTAATTCGAAAAAGTCCAGCCTGAGATAAATGGTTAACATGATGCAAATAATAGAGACGTCACTTAAGGGCAAAATTTAAAAATAAATGGAGAATTGTTGCCTTTTTACGGCTGGGCATAACTTCTGATGAGTTAGAGTCGATGGCGGAGGATCGGGTGGCCTGGAGATCTCTAGTGCGTGGTTTACCCCCGCGACCCCTTTAGTGGATCATGCGGGTCAGAAGATGATGATGATGATGATGAGATTTATTTTACTTTATTTAACATCTCTTTTCTGGGTAAGCTTCGGAGCTCCGTTCAAACGTTCGTCCTCCATGCTCGTTCCAGTATCTTGCTACTTCATAGAGCTGCTTCAGTCGTCTTCTGGTGTTCCTTGTTTGCTGCGTCTGCACTCTGTAGATGTAGTCGTTGCCAAAATTCGCCAGGGATTCCAGATTATATACCTGGTAGATACTCAGTAGACATATTGTTTGGTTTGCATCTTGCTGTACATCAATGCTTCGTCCTGCTTTTTGTACCAGTTTTTGAAGTCTTCTATGCGCTTGATGTATCCTCTGCATTTGCAATGCTCTTCCCCATGCAAGTATGCCGTATTTGAGGTGCGATTCCATCAATCCGTGCGTACATTTCGTGGTGGAATATTCTCACACGGAGAACTCTTCTTTTTGAGATTGACCTTGTTTGTTCATTGAACAGCAGTACTTGTATGGACAGTGCAGCTTGGTTCCTCAAGAGAGGGCTTTATTACTCAGTTGCCAACTGAGCCCAAAGAAACCGCGGTTGACAAGAGTTATCCTGCGTTTGACATTCTGAAGGTTGAAACTCTTCTTGATGCTCTACGATGATCTCTGAGCACTGTCAATGTACTCCATCCACAAAAAAATGCGATCCTAATTCATGCAACAACGAGAAAAGGTGTATCCCAGCCCAATGTTGCCGAAGATCCTGTCCAGTGAACGCCATCTGCCCTTTTTCCATAGCACTAGTCGGCACATACCAGTATGGCTTGCGACTCGGCAAACCGACTATAGACCAAATATTCACATTAATGCTACTACCGGAGAAGACTAGCGGGTTTCACATCCAAGCAAGGAACTATTCGAAGCGATGGCCGAGTTGGGGACCCCGGTCAAATGGATCAGGTTGGACCTCTGAGTCTTTCGATAATTGCCCCAGATTTGGGCAGTGTCATGCGTTGTCGTGCGAGCTCTCCAATCAGGTACAGGAGATGAAAGTGCGACGGGCAGCTGTAAACGCGGAAGTCACATCTTCTTCAAGTCAGTCCAACTGTCGCGTTACGCAGATGACGTCGAAACTGTCCCACGTATCCAGCGCGCCGTAGTGAAAGCTCTCACGGTGATTGCTGTCGGCCAAGAAACGTTCAATCACACACCACCTGCGACAAAATATCAAGAACAACAGCTAAATTTATGAGGTAATGAATGAGTTTGTCTACCTCGGGGTAAACATGAAATCCACAAATCAGATCCGACGTAGAATCACCTTTGGCAACTGCTCACCTGACTCAAGACGTCTGGCTCGAAGGACCAAAATCATGCTCTGCCGAAAGCTGGACAATAAGCAAGACAGCAGAAGCGATACGAACAATTCGACATTGGATATATGGTCCCGTATGGTTGGAAGGTGAGTGGAGGGGAAGACATAGCCGCGAATTCTACGAACTGTACTAAGATGGGTGTGTAGTCCTCAAACTAAAAATCCGTCAAATAAATGGGCCTTCCATTCCGAGCCTCCTAGTTCGAGAAGGAAAGGAAGGCCGAACCTCCAGTTTAAAACCAATAACGAAATCATTGGATGCTTGTACATGGGTGGGCCAAATACAAGTTTCTTTTTAAAAAATACAATAAAATGAACAAAATTTATTTTTTTCCATGTATTATGGCTTTATTACTAAGAACAAACGTTCCCATTATTTACGATTTACAAAGTCGTTCAAGTGGCTGCCTCGGCTGGCTTCTCAGTTGCGCACTCTGTCACCTCAATTTTCGTGATCCAAGACCTAGTTGATGGTTTCGGGCTATAGCTCACGTATTGCTTGCATGATGTTGGCTTTAAGTGCTTGAATCGTTTCCGGATTGTTGGCATAACATCGGTCCTTCACGGTTTCCTACAAAAATGGGGCTGCAAAGGGCTCAAATCGCATCTCCGTGGCGGCCTATTGACATCGCCAAGTCGGCTAATAACACGATTTGGGAATTTGGTGAACAAAAGATCGATTGTGGCATGGGCTGTGTGACATCCTACATGGACCAAATCCATATCTTCTATTTAAGTAAGAAAAAAGTCGGTTAACATGACTTTGTAACGCCCACCGTTGACCGAAACTTTGTACCCAGCCCTATTTTCGAAGACAAATGGTCCAATCATGCCACCACTCCACAATCCGCACGAAACTGTCCACATTCTCATCTGTGCGCTCTGCACGACGATGGGAACCATGAGTGTTGTCCACTAGCGTACCACTATCACGAACTTTTTGCAAGAATTTGCGTACAACTGTCGCGGTGGGTACTTCATTTCGGCAAGAACTTCTTCTGTTCGAAAAACGCACTGCCTCAGCTATACAGCACTCACTTTGGAAATAAGTTTCTAATATTTCTCAACGTTGTTCAAGCGAAGAGCGAGTAAGTCCGTTTCGCGGAGGTATGATACTGATTTTCGGTCATAATTTCGAGCGGCAACCAGCAGTCAGTGTCAAAAGAATCTCTTATTTAAAAAAAAACCACTAGATGGCCCACCCTACACAGTTGCAAATTTCAACCACGTAAACCCTTTCGCTATCCAAGACGATGTCTGTCTTCTCAGATTCACCCTATCATTGACCACTTTCTCCGTCACTCAAGGGGGTAGTTTCCGTCTGCCGTTTGAGTCGACTGAGGAAAGGGACAATTTGTATTCAAAACTGCATTTTGTATCAGCATGATACAATAGACACAGCAGAGGTAAGAAGATTTTGAAGCCTTCACACTTCAGCATTTTTCTCGTGACACCGACCCGCTTGAACCACCGTCCCGATGAAGTAATGTAAGCAACAGAAATACCTTTTCACTGACATTGCTTCAAGTTATTTCCAACAGCTGGCGGCCTTCTCCTTCTATCAAGTGTCCGCGAAACCAAGGTCATTTGACTGTCAACAAATCGTCTGTAAACTATGAGCTTATCAGCTGGGGAGGCGTACAATTTGATTTCCAGATTTGAGTTTGACATTGACACCCCAGCGAGCACGCCAAACGAACGTAGATCTGTTCGTTCGAATTCTCATGATCCACCCGTCATGTCGACGTCGGCTTATCGCCTATCTAGATTAAAGTTTTGAAATATGGACAAGTGGCAAAATACACACAAAGCCATTTGGCATTATCAGCCAAATAACAAGGAAAAAAGAAACACAGAAACGAAAACTAAAAACCCATTTATTGCTGCGTCAATAATTAAGCACTCAAATTTATCGGCCCCATCACACGGGTGGAGATCTGCTATCTGGGCATGTGTCCCGACCACGCATTCGCCGGTCCCGTCGGGCTCAATAAAACTGCCTCAGGTGCGGTAGTATTTTCAAATTGCGATCGAACTTGTACTCTCTGGGATCATTTGGATCATCGGGCTCGTACGGCGGTATCGTGCCGGGTGACTCTGTTGTCGTGCTCAAAGAGTCAGTTGTCTCGGTGGTCTCTGTGCTCTGTGGAGTTGTCGCCGTAGTGTCAGGCGTTTCTGTTGACGGATTTCCCCCCCGAAGGCATATATCCAAGTCCTTGTACGTCTTGGCAGTGTCCTCGACCTGAACGCGTCGAGATGCGTTCTGGCATTTGTACTTTTCCGCATCTGAAACCAGGTACTGTTCACGGAGGTCTCTGGCGAAGTTTGTCGAGTTTTCCGTCACTTCGTAGATCACCCGCGTGGCATTGCGTGACTAGAGGAAAGAGTGCAATGTATCGCAACGCGAAACCTGGCTACGAGGCTGTCATACCTGTTCCGAGTAGCAGTCGAAGAAGCTCAGCGACTCGTCAAGGTCGCCACATGCATCCAGTCTGACGCAGATCCCATCAGCAGCCAGCTCGATCTTACGACGGTTCGCCAAGGCGGCGTCCTCGAGCTTACTCACCCGCTCGCTGGCGTCCGCCGAGCACTTCAGGTAGGCTTCCATGTAGTTTGCATTTATCTCCATGAGGATGGGCAGATACGTGTTAAAGCAGTTCGTCACAAGTTCTGGGTCGCCAATGGAGCTCCTCCTCAAGATGTACTGGATGAGGGAGTGATGCTCGTCCCTTGGCTCGGCTGACTACAAAAAATAAATCATTTACTGATCCTCACCTGTGCAGCAGTAACTTACGCCATGAGCTGCGAGGCTTCCAAAGATGACAGCGGCAGCAATCCAGATGCCCAAAGGTATGACCTTATTAACGAGGTGAGCCATGGAAAAATTATCTATTCGACCGTCTTGACAGTCGCGCTACGAGTGAATACGACCGCGAATCTAATTAGAAGTCTTTTATACGCGCGCAAACCCACTGGAAGCGGATACGAAAAAGACGTGTCTTGTCACCTTTCTGGCCGGCGTTATCGGCCCATAAACTAGATCATAAACCCGAACAAATCTACAAGTGGAAACGGAATAAGTCTTTCCGGAGATTTGTGCGTTGGGAAGTGAACATGTACGTCCGTCGCGTCAGCAGCTGTCAAGATTCAAATCTAATCTCGTATTATTTGCGGTTCGAACGGACGCTAGAACGTGGATGTGGCACGCAAAATCGCAACTAAAGTAGCAGCATTTCCTCGTGTGCTTCTGAGAAACAATGAAACAGTGCTGAACGTGTAATCAGGAATTATCGAATTCGTTGTTAGCGCGAGTGACACCAAGCTTCGACTAATCATGGGGACGGCACACCGATTAAAGATAAATAAAATGAAAATATTCGGTTGGCGATAGCGGCGGACGTGTTAACTTTTGTGGTTAATCAGTCTTTTTTTATAGCTTGCTTGGCTTTTAGTTCCCAAAGCTGTGAATGGTTATTTTATGTCGTGTCATATTTACGGGTAATTGATTTTAATTCACCAGTTGCTGCTGCTCAAAATTAGGTTAGGTTAGGTTAAGTTGGGTGATAGTGGCTGGCGGTTGACGCACTCCTACACCTGGAGTCAGTTGGAGCTTGTGCGGTTTAGATGGCTTAGGCTGATGCCATTCAGTTCGCTGAGGTGGGAGTACCTACGACTAGCCACGGTCAGAGGAGGTGGTGTGTTATTTCTGCCTCATCTTCATCCATGCATCCTTCTGCCTTACGTGTGCCAATTGTGCGGTGTTCAGTTAAGAGACCGATGAGTCGCTGCAGCATCTGCATACGAAGTCATTGGCTTCTCATTTCATGGTACTTCAGATGATTATGGCCAGTCTTGAGTGAAATTGCACGAGGAAAAAAACTCAATCGACTCAAATAGCAACAGAAACTACGCTCTTGAATAAAAGAGAGAGTGCCCAACGATCGGATGACATGCCACGGCAATCGTCTTTGGATAGCGCCCAGTCCTGCTGTACAGCGCCGAGGCATTGGTCTGTTTGAGAGAATAGTTCTCCGTGTGATCCTTGCTCCAATTTGAGCTGGAGGAGACGTTTTAACCACCAACAGTAGATGTATACAGGCATGAGCCTAACCAGGCGCCAACGGATCCAACCCGAGAGTGACTGGGCCATGTAGAGCGTGTGGGACAACGTAACAGATAGCGCCCACGGTTTGCCCACCCAAGTGGACAAGCACCTCAACCAACTTTGCGTGCAAAACTGGAAGCGGTAAGCTCGAGATCACGTTGGTGGGAGAGGCTTGTTAGTCTAGGTCTACACCGGACTGTTGCGTCGCCCATTGGAGAAAGAAGAAGACGAAATGGCTCTTATTTGGGCTTGTGGACATCTAGTCGACATTGCTCTCGCCGCTCACTGTTGCAATAATTAATCCGTCAGTGGACTACATAGATGCGAGTTGAATTGGTCCGTTCGGCAAAGCGATCAAGTGACAGCTTAAGACCTATCCACTTCCATTTGATTGTGACACTCGCGTGAAACAAAATGCGGTATCGATCTTCGTTCGCATCGCCACAACCCTCTCGTGGTATTGCCGATTGGGGTAGTAAGCCCCAGAGATCGGGTTATTTACCGAGTTCATTGCTGTGGCAGTATGCCCTCGAAACGTCTTCAACAAGAAATTGTCCACTCGTATCAGGCTTGCTTCTTTGGAGTCGAATTTTCTCCAGTGGGACTCTGGTGGTCTGTTTAGGCGAAGGCAAGCACTCATAAACACCCGAAAATTGACTGGATGTGGGCCATGTAGCAGATTAGCTCCACCGCCGCATCGAATTTACTGCACAATTTCGACGTGTCACCACCGCAATATGCACTTGACAAGCGATTGCTGGACAACCGCATGAAGCGGCTCCATGCAGATTAGAACACACATATTCAGTGTCTTCCGAATGTTTCGATCATCTACAATCATTGACAAACTTGCAGTGAACACGCCTTCTTCGTCTCTTCAATAAATAATGTCTTGCCGATGAAAGCTGTTAAAAGCCACTGAACCCGCACACACGTCGCCTTATCGGCTATCAGTACCTCAAAACCAGCAACATCACTTCGATGCATGTTTACTTGTCAGGCAGGAAGTGCCTGCGATAAGCGTTTGCAGCCCTATCGAGCCGAAGCTGTCCATTATTCCACTCCCTTTTGACAGTCAAATCATATCGTAATCGTCTGATAGTGCTTAAGTGCTCTTTAAAGAAAACTATCACAACTCGATAAACGCCCCACGATAGTAAAGCCATTTCATTGATTCAGTTCCCCGATCGAAGGCCCCATGAGAGGGCGAGAAGTATTTTAGTGGCTAGCAGCACCCACCGCAACCACTTAAGCCGGTGCAGCACGTGGAAAGGAGGAAAATGCTAGGTTCTTGCACCTTGCTTCTTGTTCCCATTCTGAGTGTAAGTCGAGTCCAATTTCTCATTCAAAAAGGTTGCCTAATAATTCCAATATAAGGTTATCTCTCTTTCAGCGCCATTGGAGTGGAACCGGAACACCTGGCGGGAGTGCTTTACGAGCTTTATTCCAATTCTAGAGCAGCTTCCACATACATTCGCCACAGGCTATGCCCGCTGTTCCACCGAACTGGATGCATTCAGATATGCACATTCACGTGACAACGAGAGAGACGAGGAGGCAATGGCGTACAAGGCGGAAACATGCCGGAACGCAACAAAGCGAGCATATGTCGAGAACACTGCCATCAATACGAAGAAGCTTCAGTTATGCTTATGGGAGACTTTGAATCAGTTGCCTGGACAAGGAGCTGAAGTGAGTTGATGTTTGCCTGAAATGGGGGAACTCGATGTATTTTGGCCCACCGTTGATGAGTGCAACGAAGTAAATTAAGGATTTTGCATGGACGAGGAATTGTTTCATTTTTTGTGAAGTGTTTCTGTAACAATCATTTGAACCTTTCTCCAATTGTGTAGAATTCACTGAAGTCAGGTTTTTTAAGCCCTTCGAAGGCCTGTCGTCGCATATCTCGGGGAAAGCCGAAAGGCCTCTTCATGCCCAGTCGATATTGTGAATGCTTCTGACGTGATATCGTGTCAACTTAATCTTTCGAGCGGAAGAAACTGATCCTGAGCCCCCATGGTGACGACCGGACTTAAATTACTTCCGAAAGGGGTGTAGAAAGCTTTTGAAACAAAGCCATGAACCCCCGCATTACTGCCGACATTGCTGCGGAGGAGAATGTCCAACTGTGGAGCATGGGCTGCGCCTGCAGCCGCCATTTCATCTGATCGTCATCTCACAGTCGAATGCGAATGGAGTGGACTTCGTAGTGGTATGACGACGGTGAAGATGAGTCATTCCTCAGTTCGGCACTGCCAGACGATAGATGATACAATTCATGGCAGTCGGCACTCGGATAAAAAAAAAAACCTTGCTTTACTTGGCTTCTTGGAGGCGTTTTTGTGGAAGATCGAAGAAGTCTGTGAGACGTCTAGACTCAGGAAAGTATTGACATCATCCTCTAAAGTACTCTGCCTGATTGCTTGAAGGCAGACGGAACCAGGACTCCCTCTAGCACGGAAAGTCTGGGGCTTCTCATCGACACTCACCTTCCAAAAAGCTGTGTTGGGGACAGATCTCACTCACATTGCGATGAACCACAACATCTCATCAGATCATCAGGCAGGGCCAGATGGCAAATTCCCCGTGAAGCTTCAGCAGATTGCAGACCGCATCACTCCTTGGCTGGTCACCATGTTCCAGAGTTGCCGAGATCTAGGACATGTACCTAGACCCGGGAGGATGACCACAGTGGTGTTAATACCGAAAGCAGGCAATGCTCGCACACCAAGTCGAAGGATCAAAGGCCAATTAGTCTATCATGCTTCCTGCTCAAGACTCTAGATAAAATGATTGAACTACATGTGAGGCGGGTGGCCTCCCCGCATGCTCACAACAAGGGAAAAACTGCAGAAACGGCTCTTCACTTGCATCATAGAATGTTCAGTCGAGCATAAGCAATTCATCCTTTTACCAACATCGAGCCCAAGGGAATAGCCTTTTGCACTTAACCGGCTCGGGATCTAAAAGTCCGTAGTGGATTTAATACAACTTCTCAATAATAAGGCCACAAGGTCAGAGCATAGTGACACAAACATATACAGGGCGGTTAATAGAGGTACACCGCAGGGTGGAGTGCTGTCTCCTCTCCTGCGCAACGCAGCAGTGAATGAACTCTTCAGTCGCAGGAAGTGACAGGCTGCGAATATATTACCTAAGCAGACGATGTTGCAATCCCGGTCCCTAGACTGCCATAAAGCAGTTATCACCGCAATCCAGGAAGTGCGTTGGAATGGGGTTTGCAAAAGGAGGACGAAAATCTGCGACATATACTTCGGTGATTGCAACAGTGAGAGGAGCTGGATTTGTTGTTTGAGGCGGACTCACCAAACAGCCTAACAGCCAAACCTTCCGAAGATCCAACACTGACTCGAATAATTTTCTTGTTGTAGCCAAGTACGGGCATACCATATCCTTCGTGATCCAAAAACGATTCCATTGCATGTCCTCTCTGATTCACCCGATCACCACTCCCTCTTCTGCTCAAGAGTCTAGGGTCTGTTGTCATTTGTGTCGATTGAGGAAAGGGACAATTTGTCTTGCTCGTGCAAAATCGCTCAACGTAAGTAATGAACTCGGATATCGAGTGAACAGTGAACAGCGATCGAGGAAGAGCACCACCGTTTGACGTCGGAAAGCTACAATCGCAGTGGACTGCTAAGACCATAGCCGGCCGAATCTTCCAGAAACAACGAGGCCTCCTGCACAAACAAACAGGAAAGATTGGAGGCGTTGTCACGAAGTCATTAAAGAAAATATCACGGAGTCCATGGTTTGACAATGAGTGCCAGAAGGAATATGCAGCGAAGCTCGGGTAGAGTCTATCCGCAACGTTGAGGATTGCTTCTAACCTCACCAGATCCCAGATTATTGATCCCTGTTAATGCACAAGTGTGGGGCATGGGCTTATGCACACAGGGTAAAGTTGCTGACTGCATCCAACATGGTAGGATGCCAGCGCGATCCCTGCTAGTTCATAAGTCAAGTTGACGTACAACCTCCTCGCGGCGCCCCCTGGATAGCCATCATTACAGCCGTTGTGTGGTGAACTAATGTATGCAGCGAACCCTCTGCCCGAGGGTTAAATTAATGGGCCTCTCCTCCCAGTTTGGAGGTTGTGCGTGAGGGTAACTTCCTCACCACATAAACAAAACTAACGAGTTCAGAAACAACAACCTGACAAAACCGTTGACGGCCCCAGCAAACGGAAAAAGGACAATGACTTTGTGTTATGCACGTGGAAAGTGAGGTCCCTTAACAGACCACGTGCAGCCGATGAACTCGCGGAGGCCCTAGACTGCTATAGAGCAGACAAAACCGCTATCCAGGAAGTGCGGTGGAATGGGCCGGGCAAAAAGAGGATGAGAACAGCGATTATTTGGATGTGGATTTGTTGTTCGAGGCAGACTTATGCAAGCAGGCTTAAGCTTTAAGTATTTAAGCGAGCGTCTCATAACAATCCGCATGAAGGCTAAACTCGGGAGCATCAGCCAGATTTGCGCCCACGCCCCGACAGAGGAGACGGATGACAATAGGAAGGATAGCTTCTATGATCTCCTAGAAAGAACATACGATCAATGCTCCAGCTATAACACCAAGATCGTTCTAGGCGATCTCAACGTACAGCTGGGCAAGGAACAAATATTTGCTAAAGTTATCGGAAAACACAGCCTGCAGGACAACAGATGCGGAAAACGGACTCAGGCTGGTGGATTTCGCGTCGGGGCGTAACCTATCTGTGATGAGCACACGGTTCCCACACCTCAACATCCATACAGGGACCTGGAGGTCACCTGATCAGCCAACCGTCAACCAGATTGATCACATTGCGATCGACATCCGACACTCCTCCAGTATTCTCGATGTCCGAACGTTCCGAGGAGCCAATATTGACTCGGACTATTTCCTTGTTGTAGCCAAGATAAGAATAGGAATATCGAGAGAAATACGTAGTCGATCGTTAGGAACTTTGCAGACCGAGTCTCCCTGAAACTCGCCGAAAGTTCGACCCTGCCTACACCCACAATAGACCAGGAATGGAAACGTTGTCAAGACACCAACAAAAAAAAACCCATGGTTTGACGACGAGTGCAGGCAAGCACATGCAGCCAAACAGGAGGCCTACAAGGCAACTCTGCATGGGACAACGAGAGCTGTTTGTGAGCTCTACGAACAGAAGAGAAGGGAAGAGAACCAGCTTCTCAGAAGGAAAAAGAAAGAGCACGAGAAGCGCGCGGTCGAGGAGATGGAGAGATGTTACGGCAGGAAGGAGGTCCGAAAGTTCTACCAAAAGGTAAAAGGAGGGTATAGACCTCGGACAGAAGCCTGCAGGGATGAAAATGGACAACTAGTAGTAGAGTCGCAGTCGATGCTGAGAATTTGGAAAAATCATTTCTGCAGACTGTTAAACGGAGATGACGACACAAACTCCTCAGTCAGGCAGGATGTTCCACTTAATTTGGACGAGGATGACCAAGAATTCCGTCCCCCCGACTTAGACGAAGTCAAGATAGCGAGATCTAGGCTAAAGTCGAACAAAGCTGCTGGAGCGGACGGACTGTCCGTGGAACTGTTTAAAGCAGCTGGAGACGATCTGGTTGGGCGCATGCACTAGCTCACCTCTAAGATATGGTCGGAGGAAAGCATGACCGATGAGTGGAATCTCAGCGTCGTTCGTGTGAACGCCTGAAACCATTCGTGAATAACCTGATAGGTCCTTATCAGTGTGGTTTCAGGCCGGCGAAGTCCACCATCGACCAAATCTTCACACTGCGGCAGATCCTGGAAAAAAACCCAAGAGATGCAGATCAACACCCACCACCTATTCATCGATTTCAAGGCCGCATATGACAGCGTGCATAGAGACTAGCTATACAACGCCATGTATAGTTTTGACATTCCTGCCAAACTCGTCAGATTGTGCAGGATGACGATGGAGAACTGTCGCTGATCAAAAAAGGTTTTAGACAAAGCGACACGCTGTCATGTGATTTCTTCAACATCATACTTTGGAAGATCGTGCGAAACTTAAATGTCAACACCACAGGCACCATCTTCCAAAAGACCGTTCAACTGCTTGCCTACGCGCACGACATTAACGTGATTGGACGAACACAGCTAGCTGTCAATGAGGCTTTTGCTGGCATTGAAGCGGAAGCGGCTAAAATTGATTTGGCAGTGAATCAGGGCAAAACCAAGTACATGCTGTCATCACGAAAGGACCCGCAACATCGACGTCTCGGACAGAGCGTCATAATGGGCAGCAGAAACTTTGAGGTAGTCAAGGACTTCGTCTACCTCGGGTCTGCAGTAAACAGGGACAATAACACCAGTACCGAGATCAAGCGCAGAATTACTCTTGCCAATCGCTGTTTCTTTGGGCTCGAGAGGCAGTTGAGTAACAGAACCATCTCTCGAAACACCAAGTTGACTTTATACAATACTCTAATCATCCCTGTCCTGCTCTATGGCGCAGAGACATGGACGCTATTGAAAGCGGGTGAAGAAGCTCTTATTCGTTTTGAGAAAAAAGTTTTGCGTGCGATCTTTGGTCCTGCTTGTATTGATGGCGTCTGGAGGAGGAGATTCAACCACGAATTGTACGGGCTGTACAGCGGCATGCACCTAGTTAAGCGTCTTCGGATCCAACGCTTAAGACGGCTAGGGCACGTAGAGCGGCTTGACACCACAGCTCCGTCCCGAAGAGTCTTCGATTCCGAGTCATTGGGACAACGCAACAGAGGGCGTTCTAGAACGAGATGGCGCACACAAGTGGAGAAGGACCTCAACCAACTTGGTGTGAACAACTGGAGGCAGCTGGCGAAAGATCGTGCTGGCTGGAGAGGCTTGTTGGTTGAGGCCCAGGTCCACCCCGGACTGTAGCATCAATCAAAGAAGAAGAAGAGGTAGAGCGCGAATGTCTGAAGCCACATTGGACCATCTGAGGCGTATAACTTGCGCAGATGTTTCGCAGCTCCGTGACTCACGTGATTATGTAGCGATCACCCTCATCCCTACATGCAATAATAATAGATTAGTGGTTTTCATATCATCTGGGCCCTTCGCTCTAGTTCATCAGAGACGCCTTTTTTTTGAACTACGAAGAATTAGAAACACACGATACTTTAAAAACGTCTCTTTTACTACGTCGTCTAACTACAAATAATTGAAGTAAAATGTTCTATAATAATACTTTCTTTTCGTTCAGCAGCTTCAACCTCAGCTCCGTCAGGGTGCTGCGCCCTCTGCTGTGGCCGCGAATCTTAAACGGTTGTGGTTGGAACTGGGGTTGGAGCTGTTGTTGGAGCTGCAGTTGGAGCACTGGTTGAAGCATTGGTTGCAGGTATAGTCGCGTTCAGACCATTAACCAAGCAATGATCCAAGTCTTCGTGTACTTCTGAGGTATTGACAGTGTATGCACGCCCAGTCTCCCTTGAGCATATCTCAGCTGTAGTCGTAATCACGCGCAATGTTTCCCTGTAGTTGGCGGCTCCCTCTGATGCATTCTCGGAGATGCTGTACACTTGACGGACCGTGTGGTCGCCCTGTGAAACCGAATCAAAGTTATGTCTCAGAGACGAATAGCTTGTGCCCGCGCGTCATATTCATACATACCGAGATTGAGAAGCAATCGAAAAAGTCCAAAGTGTCATTATTAGCCAGGCAACTGTTTATAAGAATGCTCACTTGTATCGAAATAGCGGTGATATTGGTGCGAACTTGTTCGCCTTCCGCATCTAAGGCGGCCTTTTGCGTATTGAAGGTTTTAATGCAAGCTTCGTTGTTCTTGTGATAGGTTTCGGTGTAGTTAATCAAAAGAGGGAAGTAATAGTTGAAGCAAGGGATGAAGTTGGACTCTGTAGTCGGCGTCAGCGCAACGTCATCGGCTTGTCTGGGCTTCATCATGTATTCCATAAGGATTTGGTCAGTCATCGATGAAATGTTTGACTCACTGGAACTGCTGTTCACCTGGAGGAGCACAGCACCATGAATCACTTTTAATTGAAAACCAAAGCACAAAGGTCCTTGTCAGGACTCACTTACAATCAAGGCAGTGCAGACCACCATCAGGGCGCACGCTATAGCTGGGGACTTCATCTTGGCACTGTTACTTCGAGGAACGTTTAATTCGATTTAACATGAGGGACCCAGCTGCGGACTGCTTTTATAGATCCCCAGATGTAGCGGTGGGCTTTGACGTTGATTGACTCCGAGTTATCCGACGCGGCAAGGTTGCGTCATGTGAGATGCGTCTTATCTGAAACACAGAGTGCAACTTTTGACACATGTATAGTCTGTTGTTATTCGAGGAAACCGGGTGACATCTTAAACACTGCTGCCCGCACTGGGTACTGAGGTCATTGTGTGTGTGTGAAATAGGGCATCATTCAAATGGCCGCCTTGGCTTCGCTGGGAGTGCTTCAAGTGGTTGATCCAACTTTATTCTGCCAACAGCGTCTGGTCAATCCTTGTGGATGCATTGGCAATGCATTTTCTTCAATTCTGTACAGCATTTCCTGTAGAAACTCAATAGTTCACACTGAGGCAGCAAAAGTGTACAAAATAATCACTTAAAAATGAAATCAGTAGCAACATTGATGCATTGTACTGCATTCCAATGTCGTCCCTCGCCCCAAATTTGGTTCACGTCATAATTTGTACATGCGATAGCGTCAACCTTTCGCATTTGTAAACATGTTTGTCAGCGTTCTTGTCAACCGTGCAGAGGCTGCTGAGTAGGTGACTGACTGATCTACGACCGCAGCGGGATGTCAACGGCTGATTTATTTGAACAATGTCAACATCGCGTGACTTAATCGTGAAATAGACAGAAATGAAACAATTCAAGCAGAAGAAGCACTTAACTTTATTTAATTAAGGCCCAACCACAATGGATGCTCAAGAAATCGAGAGAATTCGCAAAAATGATTGACGTTCGTTAACTTCGTTCAGATTCGTTCACTTTTAGAGAAGTAAATGCGAGCGAAGTGTGTCCGTCTCTATGTACGTAAATTAAGTTTGTGGTTAGTTTGAAAGTGCGAGAGAAATTACTGATTTTCGTTAACTTCGTTCAGTTTCGTTAACTTTTGGAGAAATAAGTGCTATCGAAGTGTACCCGTCTCTATGTACGTAAATTAATTTTGGGGTTAATTTGAAAGTGCGAGATAAATGATTGACTTTCGTTCAGTTTCGTTCACTTTTGGAGAAATAAGTGCGAGCGAAGTGTACCCGTCTCTATGTACATAAATTAAGTGTGGGGTTAGTTTGAAAGTGCGAGAGAAATGATTGACTTTCGTTAACTTCGTTCAGTTTCGTTCACTTTTAGAGAAATAAGTGCGAGCGAAGTGTACCCGTCTCTATGTACATAAATTAAGTTTGGGGTTAATTTGAAAGTGCGAGAGAAATGATTGACTTTCGTTAACTTCGTTCAGTTTCGTTCACTTTTGGAGAAATAAGTGCGAGCGAAGTGTGTCGGTCTCTATGTACGTAAATTAAGTTTGTGGTTAATTTGAAAGTGCGAGAGAAATGATTGACTTTCGTTAACTTCGTTCAGTTTCGTTCACTTTTGGAGAAGTAAGTGCGAGCGAAGTGTATCGGTTTCTCTGTACGTAAATTAAGTTTGTGGTTAATTTGAATGTGCGAGAGAAATGACTGATTTTCGTTAACTTCGTTTCGTTAACTTTTGGAGAAATAAGTGCGAGCGAAGTGTACCCGTCTCTATGTACGTAAGTTAAGTTTGTGGTTAGTTTGAAAGTGCGAGAGAAATGACTGATTTTCGTTAACTTCGTTCAGTTTCGTTCACTTTTGGAGAAATAAGTGCGAGCGAAGTGTATCGGTTTCCATGTACGTAAATTAAGTGTGTGGTAAATTTGAAAGTGCGAGAGGTGGAAAGGGTGTGGCGATGAACGAGGAGCAAACGATGTAAGAAAGGGCGCACAGCGCCATGGACAGAGCGTCACACTGGACAGTCAACTAGTCGGAAACTTCGTCTAGTCATTAGTACTTACTTAATTACTTACCAGGCCTACCACCACCATGACACGACAGCGCGATGAAGGTTCCAAACGGCTGGGAAATCCTTGAACCTGTGCCAGCATGGCGCTACACAAGCGGGATCCCGAATTCTGCCATCACTTCAAATAGTTCCTTGTCATGACTGCTGACGTATGCGGCTTTAAAATCAATTAAAAGATGATGCGTACCGATCTGAAACTCGCTAGTCGTCTCCAGGAGCTGTCTTAGTGTGAAAATGTTGTCTACAATGGATTTGCTGGGCCGGAAGCCTGCTAAATGGCTTTAGACGTTCACACAGTACGCTGGACAGGATCTTGAAAGCGACGTTACTAGTGATAAATGTACATGTGCAGTTGTTGCAAGAGGTATGATCGTCCTTTTTGTGTATGAGCCAAATGAAGCTGATATTCCTTCAGTCTTCCCAGTCTAATCATTAGTCCCCAGAATAAACCCAGAATATGTAGTTGACTTAAGGAAGCATCTCTAGAAAGATCAGGCTGGGTTTACATACGACGGTATTTTTCTGTGCAGCCCAGAGGAATGAACAACAACGCACAAATGACACATGTTAAGACCTTCCCCTTAGGAGAACCCTGGCCAGAATGGAAACACCGTACTACCTGCCGAGGATAGTCTCTGAATACCTCAGGAACAGGAATCTAAGGTACCACTCTGATGAGGGCGCTAAGTACTGCAACGTTTCCGCAGCAGTCCCACAAGGATCGGTCCTTGGACCCCTCCTATGGAATATTATGTGTGACGGGATTCTACGTCTGTCGCTACCAGATGGTGTGAAAGTGAAAGATAGGCTTCGCTGATGACGTCGCAGTGGTCACAGTTTTTAGAAGCAGCACTCTCCCGAATGCTCCCGAATATCGGCGGTCCTGGATACGCTCGTAGGATCCTGTTGTCCAGAGTGGTCAGCTCAGTCCTACTGTACGCCGCCCCGATATAGGCTGGTGCACTGACAATTACTGAGTGCAGGAGGAAGTTGTCGGCGCAGTACAGGCTGTGCGCAATCAGAGCCATCAGCGGCTTCCGAACCATCTCTGACGATGCAGCATGTGCTCTAGCCGGAATGATCCCCATTGACATACTCGCAAACGAGACCCAGAGGGTGTACCTTCGGCGCCCCTGAATCGTCAGGCGGCAAGAAGAGTAAAGACGGAGGAAAGAGCGGCATCGATGACGCTGTGGCAAACCAGTTGGGATGGCTCCGCAAAGGGCAGGTGGACCCACAGGCTCTTTCCCACCATTGATTCATGGACGCAAAGAAAAATAGGGAGCTGTAATTTCCATCTTACACAGTTCCTGTCGGGGCATGGTGGCTATCGGAAATTCCGCCACAGGTTTGGACACGATAACTCACCTATGTGCCCCGAATGTCCAGACGTGAATGAAGACGCGGAGCATGCAGTACACACGCTTCGCCGAAGACAGAGCGAACTTGCCAAACCCGGAGGAACTCGTACGCTACATGACGAGATCTGAGAGCGACTGGACAGAGGTCTGCTCCTTCATAGCTAACGTGCAGATTGCACTACGAAGAGCTGAAGCTCTAAGACGAGCCCAAGAGGCGGCCTTACAGAATAGAGCATAATTGCTAACCAGCCTAGCGAAGTAATACCTACCGGCAGTGCCGCAGGAAGAGTGGTTGAAGTGTGTAGAGGTGTGGTTTAGGACGTAGGCGCGAGGACAAAGGAGAATAATATCCCGTGAATCGTTCATGCTGGTAGCACGGGATACCAGTATCTTGAAGAAGATTCCACATCTATTGGCGCAAACCATAGAAAAAAAAGAAAAAAAGACCTTCCCCTCAGCTGGTGCACACCAGTCTAATTGAACCGCTGTGGCAGGTGGAAGATGAAGGAAAAAGCCAAAATATCCTGTACTAAACACTGTGGATTTAGGTGGAAATGTCGATGTCGGGAAATGCACGCCAGTGTATCTGACTCGATTAATACACACTTGATGTTGCACAGCTTGTCAATTTGGCCATCCAAGGAAGTGCGGAGGGATTTTAGCCTTGACTGCTTCTAGTAAGCGCTCTGCAAGCGCTGCTTCGCCAGTTTATCGCCCTTTTCATTTTCTGTGGTGCCACTGTGACCTGGAACCTAGATAAAGGCACTTTTGAGCTGGTCTTCTAATGACACCATTCCATTTTTTTCGGGGAGCAGAGTGTCAATTTCGATGGCATCGATCCTCCGGCAAAATTCTTGATCGGAGATCAGTCTTTCGCAGGCGCAAGTTTGTCCCTTTTTTGAACAAACTGATTTCTTTTGCCTCAGCTTCCACTTTTTTCTCCAAAAGCAATGTCATCCATCCGCAAGGCGTTAAAGCTTAAAGACCATAATTTCACTTTCCTTGTGTCTTCGGCTCCCGTGCAATCCACGCACAACTTTTCTCATTTAACAGGAGCTCCTGGACGACAAGCCGAAAATATACCCGCAGTCAACCGTAGATGGAGGCGTGGGGAGTTAATATTTTTGCATTCAAGCATAACCCAGCAGCAGCCAGCACGTTGGAAGCGCAAAATGCAAATCTCTTTCGATCCCTAATGTCCTTTTAATGGCATGTAAAGGATGAGATAACAGGCATTGGCCAACTAACCCCCAATGGAGGTCCATCGTCGTCGTCGTCTTTTAGTTGATTTTTCATCGCCCATCTTCCATTCCTCATCTCCGCACAGCACAGTTTGCTCGTGCGTTTGCGTTTGCATTTGCGTTTGTCTTTCATTTTTAGTCTGGCCGGTGCGGTGGTGCGCCTTCCATTCGCCTTAGATACGGGACTTAATTGAAAGGACTCGCTTCGCATTGTGTGCAAGAGGCCATTAATGTCGTAACGGAACTGGAAAAAAGTAATTAAGATATGCAAATGAGGAAGTGGCTTTTGTCATCATCCCTGGTAGTCGGGCGTCGACTGCAAGTGCATGCGAGTGTAGATTGTGTTGTGTTGTAATTGTAACAGTACGCCCCCCCCCCCCCAGGCGAATAGCGAACAAAAGAGCACGGACTATTATCCCCGAGATATAATGCAACGATTGTTAAAATATTATCATTGCCTCAGCAGCGACGGGCTGACTGTGTTTGCCATTTAATGATGAAGTGCACCTGAGAATCTCTCCTGTTGTGCTGTTCTTATTTTCTGTCGTTGATCTGCTTAAGTGCAGCATTAGCCGTAATTATTCTGCATCATCAGTATCCCTTTCCGCATCCCTTGGAGAGTGCAATCAATGTTCATTATTCGAACATTATGCATGCAGATTAAGTTGTTCCACCAAAACGGACAATCGGGCCGAGATCAACGCATGCTGGGGGGCCTGTTCCCAACGAGCGCATTTGCATTTCCTCATTAGATTACGTCGGTTGAGATTGTCTCCTGGCAGGCACGTTAAGGCCAACGACACCGCAGTTAATTTCTGCCCACTTCTCCTTTGATGAACCGTGTGTCCCCCCACCTTTCACTTGTGTAGTTAATAAAATTAATTTTCACACACTAACTGTCGTTGTAATTTGACGGAAATCGAATTGCTCCTGGGAACGATCGCATTATACTTCGGCTACAACTTGATGCCGCCTCCGCCTGAGGCACTGTACACACGCACCCGCTCCCGCATGACAAATGATATTACTGCAATGTTGGAAACAAGTGAGCATTTGGAACTAATGTATCTTAATTGAATGTATCCAGGGATAAGGCATGTGCTCTGGGTGGGCACAAATCCCTTTGCCAATTGAATTCGAAAGAGATCCTTAGCAAATTGGTGAGCATATTGTTTTGGCCTGCGTATGCGGGGGGTGGGCGTGTAATTGATTTGATTGATTGAACACATGTGTAGATAATACCGCACAGATTTGAAATCCCTGAAATGAAGCTCAGAAGGAATTGCCTCCCCACATCTGCCGCATGTGTTGTTAATGTCTTGAAGTATTAACGCACAGTGGCCCAATTGCGTATTCATACCCGGAGAGAATTTCCGACTTCCATTTCATATTTCCCCTTTACGTACGAGTTCATTGGACTGATACGGATTCAAATGCAACCTTGTCGGTGGGAGGGAATGAAGAAGAAGAGTGGATTGAGGACGAGGATGATTATGAGGAAAGCTTCTTAAATGGGAAATGTGAAGGTTCTCCATAGAATCCCTTCTTCTTTTCGAAGAGAAACTTACTACCACCGCTTTTGATGCTGCTATGAAATCTCCACCACAACTCGATGACTAAGTCTGAGTATTAGAGCACCGGCAAAGGCTTTATGACCGACAAAAAGAGATCAACATCATTAATCGGTGTTAGTCGCAAAGATTTATTTCGCAATTCGTCTGAACATACCCCACAACGACTCTTGCAGAAGCTACAGACATGCGGAAGAAACAAAATCTACTCTGCGGTTGGCCAGGCCAGCCAAAGAAAGGAAGGCAGTTCCGAAAGCACTTCTTTGTAGAGCTGGAGGACTTGAAGTAAAAAACCTCCTAACATGTGGAACTGGTTAGTTTTAGGATTAAAGAAGGTCTCAGTGTAAACAACTCCCAAGCAAGGTCACAATGGACAACATGTTGGTCTAAGTGAGTAACGCCCATCAGGCCCACAGGGCATCCAATTATTTACCTGCCTACCATGTGCCAGATCCTGCTCCACGAGAGGATCTCGTAGATCTGTTGCTAATCGACAGACAACTGTATCGACAGTTGAACGTAGAAAAGCGCACGCGGAACTGTTTAATCGCACTTGATCGAAAACCATCACTGCAGACTGTTCAGCTCCCGAACGATGTGTACGAAGCCTGATAATTAAAGGTCCGCTGGCCACGTGTCTCTAGGACTAAGTTCGAGTGGGATCAGTCCTCTTACTAATAGGAACCCGACAGGTTGAAAGGTGTCTCGAACAAATGATTGAAGTAATCAAACGTACGATGCACTAGACCAGCCATGCATTAGTGTTTGCGGCCAGCTACACCATTTTCTTTGAAATATTATAAGAAATTCAAAAATACAACCAAAATGAAACAAAAAAGTCTTATTTCACAATTGAGCCCGTCTGGCCAATCCTCGTGAAAAATACCCGGAGATATTTGAACTTCTCCACCTGATTCAATGGGACTCCACTTACATATAGAGTGAGTGAATAACAATAACCTCCGATTTGTTTACGTTAACCTTCATCCCAGCATCTGCATATACGACAACAAACCTATCGAATGCGGGTTGGAGCTCCATCTGGGAGGATGAGAGGATAACTAAAACATCTGCAAAAAGGAGATGACTTACCCTCAACTCTCCCAATGTGAAACATTCCACGCCTCGGCTCTGCAACATTCAGTCCATATATACAATGAAAAGGAGAGTTGACAAGACACACCTTGGCGAAGTTCAACGGCCACGGTGATAGGTGTTGACTTAGCACAGTCAACCCGAACACAGCTGCTGCAGTTTGTGCATAGAGACGAAATGGCCCTCAAAAGATTGACATCACTCCTGTAGAACACTCCAAAGTTTACCTCGAGGAACTCGGTCGTATGACTTTGCCAAATCTACAAAATAGCTGTAGATCGGTTTGGCATACTCCGAAGCCTTCTCAAGTACCATTCGTAGAGGGAAAAGCTGGTCGGTTGTACTTCTGCCGGGACGAAAGCCGCAATGTTCATCCCCCATCCTGGGCTCGACCATAGCTCTAGAACGCGCCTCCAACACTTTAGCATAGACTTTCCCGGGGAGAGATATGCGTCGGTAATTGGAGCAATCTCTTTTGTCCGCCTTGTCCGAAAAGAGGGACAATCACTCCAGTTTGTTAGTCGCCAGGTGTCTCACCGCATTCCCAGGCCACCTTAATGACCTCGCTCTTTACCCATGGCCTTGAGCATTTCTGGCCGGATTTCATCCACACCGCCGGATTTGACAACTTTTAGCCTCGTCCTAGTCCTCGTCAAGATTACGGGTTCGCCATCCTCAGTGCCCTGTTCGGGATTGAGCAGCTCCGATAAGCGCTCGCTCCATATGCTCAAAATGTCTACATCATTGGAAAGCAACACACCACTCCTTGGATTCGACTCCTTCGATGAGTTGAATTTCCTTCCTCTGAGTCGGCGAATGGTTTGCCAGAACACCTTTTTCGCTTTCCAACTTCTCGCCGAACTTCTTCCAGGACTTCCAGGAAGTTCTTCGCACCTCAGTGTGCCGGGCACGAGAAACAGGAATCCAGTCTCTTCTTCTTTCTGATGGCTTCTTGAACCCCGGGTGTCTTAAACCATATAGTTCTTTTCTCACCACCAGCCGCCACTCCAAGCCTCTTAACTCCACACACATCACGCGCAGAGTCAATGACAGCTGTTGAAAACAGTCACCATTCTTTCTCAAACCTTTCATATATGTGGCGTGGAAGATGTTGCTGCATCTCAATGTTCTGTAGTTTCTCCCACCGTATGCGTGTAACCACTCTCTTGGTTTCCACCTTGGCAGAAGAGGTACTCAATCAGTGAGGTTCAGCGTACACAACACCAGCTGATGATCAGTTGACAGTTCAGCCCCTCTCATCACACGAGCATCCGTTTCATACACGCTGGTACCGCAAAGAGATCTTTCAACGATTTCTGTTGGAGACTCGCACGGTACCACACGTATTTATGGATGCCTTTGTGTGGAAAGAAGGTGTTCATTACCAGCAGCAGTCCAACAACTTCTCTTCGTTCGCGTTTTGATCAGGATCACCGTTCCTATGAATATAATAATGAATAATACAAATTTGACGTTTTAATAGAAAAAAAGTAGATTCGGCCAGCAAGAGGTTTCAAAGAGGTACAACAATTTTCGAAGAATGCCAATAGATGATGGGGACGCCTGTCGAAGTGCAGCCATCAATGCACTTCACATGCACAATAGTAGGCAGCTGTAGTGAAGGCTCAAGTTCTTGCACTGACAGCGTAGAGATCCACAACGCGCTGAAGTCAGATCACCGAAGTCGGAGATCCCCGAGAGATCCGCTTAAATTATAGTTCGGCTAACAACTTGCACTAGGGCAACAAGCTTATGACCCATCCACAAAAAAGGCTTGCAACAATTACAGAGGTATACGCTCTTATTGACACGTAGCCAAATAATAATGAAGACCACCACCTTTTTACCGATTTTAAAGTCGCATACTACAGCACTAATCGCAAGTAACTATTCGATGTGATTGTGGAATTCGGAGTTTCGGGTTATGTCGCACCATGCTGACACATCTGCGATGCGCCGTGCAGAGTTCGGACAGTTCAAGGACTTCCAAGCCGTTAGAAACCTTTATCGCATGTCGGCTAGGAGTTGCGCAGTCGTGGGATTGCTTCGGTGCTCGAGAACAAATGCGCCGGGCAGCTGAAGCACGGCACTATCATCTTCAAATTGTTGAGTTACAGAGATTGTATCGTCGTCTTCGCGTGGTGCCAATGTGCTGTATTCGAAGCTATCACGATTGAAGGCGAAATGAGCTGGTCTCAAGGTGAATGAGGAAAAGATGCAAGCAATAATCGATCAGTTGGTCACGATCACACCAGGAAAAAATGCAACGACCGACTGTTCCAGTTTTGAGTTAGTTTAGGATTTGATCCACCGCTTGGAACTCCACTAATTCCAAATAACATCCTGATTCTAGGCCGACTCGAGGATTTTCAAGGAATTGCCTTGGAAGACGTCATTACACGTGTTTTCAGCGAGATACCATCCATAGTGCTCGAAAAAGTGACTTCAAATTGAACACTCCTGACCGGACCTCTTTAAATGTAGTCGTGGTCAACACTTACACTCATACTTAAAAACTAAATGCCAAGCATGTATTTACTAACTCCGACTGCAATTGTACACATTTTTGCAATTTTTTTGCCTTATTTTTGACAATTGAAAACCAAACGCTTAAAAAATCAAGTCCAATTTAAAGGTCTAACGTAACCGAAATGGCCACACACGTTCTCTTTCTCTCTTCCAATTGCCGCTTGACAGTGAAAGCTTCAGAAGAGGGTTTCTCATTATTCTTGTGAAATGGAACTGGAAAGGAGCCCGTCTTAGCAGAGTTTTGGGACCGAAGTTGGGGATTCTTCGGTTGGCCCACCTTAGACCTTTGGCATCATCATCGATGAACGAAATTCACGTCACTAGTCTCGTTTTCCTTTTATTGGGTGACGCTACAGTCGAGTTTTGTAACTGAAGGTTGAGATATGAGCGCTTTTAGGGCTTCTCCATCACTACCGCCGGCTGCTATTTCCTTATTTCACCTCGCCCTCTAATACGGTGCGTAGTAGTGTCTGAGGACTGGACTTGGGCCTTGCTTCTACGACGTCGATCATTTCAGCTGTCTGCTGGTGTCAGGTGACCTTGTTTTGGTTTGTTATCCATCTAAGGCCCTGCCTTCACCTCCCCCTTAATTTGCTATATCCGACTGCATCGCACGATGAGAGGCGAGACAGAAGAAGAAGGCAGTTGAATGCACACGACTCAGAGAGAAGATGACTTTCTGTTTTCCATGATGACCAACCGATGGGAGGAAACTTACCTTTCTTTAAATGTCTTCACTCACAGACGCCACTCGCCTCATTAAAGTTGCCGCTTAACAACATAGCCACAACCACTTTAGGTAACGTCTGTGCGTACCAGTTCGGCATACCCATAGTACCCATGCCCCTGAGTGTTAATGCAATCGCTTCCACAAAATTCCACAAAAACAAAATGTTTTATCCGTGGTATGCGTGTGCAATTGCTTGATGCTCAAGACGTCCTTAGTTCATTCTTGCCCCACACCAAATATCATTCGATCCGACTCGACTCGAATGTGTTTTTCTGAACAACTTTTGACTGAGCTAGTGACTCAAAGGATCGATCACTTGGCTCAATCATGCTCTTCACACCAGCCAGCCTAAACATCGGCTTTTTCGTCGGGCATAGATAAGACGAAAGCAGGACGATAGGCGAAAGCTGATTCCTGGTGCCTTCGAGAGAGCAGCTCTTCAGAAGAAGACATAAACATGAATTCTACGAGCTGTCCCAAGGTCTGGTGGGCAAAAATCGATGGACTGCTCTGGCTCGGCCACATCGAGAGCATGGACACCGATGCTCCAGCAAAGAAGGTCTTCGAATTTGAGGCCCCGGGTTTGAGAGGGGGAGGAAGATCGAACCTGTTAAAGACCAAATCATCGCGGATTTGGTCCTTACTGGTCTATCTGCCAGTTTCGTCTTGATGACTGGAAACAGAGTTCTCAAGACCGTCAACGAGTATAGCTGCCCTGTCAGTAAGTAAGTAAGTATGAGGGGCACTAGTGTGCAAGGCAACAGTGTTGTCGTTGGGTTGGTTGCAATAGAAATTAACAGATCACCCTGTTCACTTTTATGAGTGACCATTTCACACCTTGACGTTGCAAGCATTCGCAGAGGTAAGCGTAAACTGCAGAGTACAACGAAGTTCACAGCGGCGCACAAAGCAGACCTGCTCTGGGGATGTTGCTTTTTTTATGAGCCTCTCCCCAATTGACTGCATATCTGAACAGTGTTCCGATGCGCCCCTCAATCCCCATCCGAGGCGATAACATTGGTTTTATCAAAAAATTCAAGTTCCCGCATAGAAACTCGCGACAAGCTGAGCAACAGCACAGCGCGACAATCCCCCCCATAAATGATCGCGTTGCAATAAAAACAAAATCCTTAGCTGTCATTAATTGCTGCAGATACTGTTTACAATTGTAAATAATTAATTAATTAATTAATGCCCGCACAGTCGTTGCGGTGGCATAAGGACACGACACGAATCCCTTCCACATAAGCACTTTAAGGCTTATTTATTGTTTGCGCCCATTCGCAGCTCGGTTCAGCTAACGCCCGATTAGATAAGCTGATTATGGGTGGCGACACCCTGGCATTCGCGCATTCAGAGTATTTCATCATTTGCTTCTTTTTGACGACGCTGCAACACAGCCACAGCCCACGGCTACAGTCGCAGTTCGTTCAGGTGTGGTCTTCGGCGCACCGCGTTACAATTGGCGGCGTCGCCGGTCGGCCGGAGGGTGGGGGCGGCAACGAAGGGTTGCCTCCAGAGTTTATCACCGTGGCTGCCGGGGCAATACAACGATTTATTTCAATTGGTGTAGCGAATTAATTCGCAAAATTTCATTCGCACCTGAGCGCGAGTGTAGTTGCTTGGGCATCGGGCTGTGCGCCGGCTATCTCGTTGTGTCGGAGAAATTTAATTAAAGTTCCATGGATCTATGGATTGCATGACGGGGCCAGGTTAGGTGCTGACGGGGGTTTACATCCGCATCCCTTTGAATGGCGACCACGGCTAAAAGTCGAACAGCCAAAGGTGGTCGATATCAAGTAGTTTAGAATGGGTTTCCGTGGAACATGTGGCGATGTTTGCGTCAATATGACGGCCATAATTGGTGTTTACCTACGTCACGCCGCTACGTAGGCAGGATTGATTGGGGAAATACGATAATTTTAGCAGCCATCAAGTGGGTAAAAAATACGCCACTTGACTTGTGGCCCAACTGACAATTGCGGTCACGTAAGGGATGTGTCGGGGAAGTCCTCTTGACAAATCTGTTGTTTGACGAGGTCTATTTTATTTTCATCACGTAGACCTGGCCGAAAGTGTGGGAAATTGAGCGAACGCGGAAGGGATACACTGAAGCGGTGTACTAATGGACTCGGTGCGGAGGAGTCGTTGATGGTCTCGATTGAAGGTAATGACGGCAGTTTTTTGTTTTCATGCTCAGTTGCTCATGTTTTTAAGGTAAGCATGAACCAGAGCATATGACAATGATGTTATTAAGATATTCGGAAGAAAAGAGCACGGCGAATTGACAGTACTGCGAGTATTTTGATACGCCATCTCCCCTCTGAAGCATCGCCTTGTCTGAATCCTGTTTTGATCTCGATTAGGTCTTTACTGATTTTGATGAAAGAGCGTGCATTCTCCATCGTCATCCGTCATCCTACGGACGAGTGTGGTAGGGATGCCAAAACTAGACATTGCTCTGTATAGCTCCTCTCTGTAGATGCTGTCATACGCGGCCTTAAAATCGATGAAAAGCTGGTGGATGGGCTGCTGCTGGGGTTTTTTCCAAAACTTGCAGTAGTGTGAATATTTGATCGGTGGATGATTTTCCTGGACTAACGCCACACTGGTATGGACCAACCAGGTTGCTGACGAAAGGCTTGAGGCGTTCACATGAATAAGGCTGATCCCTCTATAATCGGCGCAGTTCAGAGGGTCTTCTTTTTTGTTGATTTTTTCTACAGCAACCGCTCGTTCTAAACAGACTATCGTTCTTTCACGAATGGATGCAATCCAAAAGTCGAAGTTATTCTTGACAGCCGTTCTCCCAGAGATCTGTCAGCGACTCGCGACAGATGGAGTTACGACAGTTGTTCGTGTCGCGATCTGAACACAGACACCCAGCGTAGGAGTCGACGCATGTCCACATTCTACGTCGCGACGGCCGCCAGTGCGTAGTATTATTAGCAGACAACAAAAGAAGTGCTTGACATCAGTCAGTTCACCATTCGTCACTCTCTTTGTGTCGCCGGGACGAAGGCTTGCACGAAGCAGCAGTCAGCAGACCGTTGAGATATTATGTTATTCACATTGTTGATAGCCATTGATGTCGCCTACTCACGCGTCATCCAGTCAGTCTTCCATTATCTGAAATTGGAAATTCGAAGAATCGGAATCGTGGCAGATAGCATCAGCATTGTCTCGGACACAGTCAATATTTCTGACAGTAAGTTCATAAGGTAGGCACGTTTGCGGCCAGACTTGGCTCCATTGTGCCCGAAATAATTATTTCATTACTCTCGAGTGTTCGCATCGCGTAATCACTGTGACTATTGTGCTCGCATTAAATTTTAATTGATTTGATACGCAGGTACTTAGGGCAGCTGGTATTCATCGATTGTCAGTCTCGATGGGTTCGAGGAGAACTAAGAGTGACGAGGATTTCGTCGAACTCATGAATTACAAATTCATTCGAAGCATTAAAGGTGGTTGACATCAACAATTAACTCAACTTGTCAACTAGCTGGCGATGGATGGCTGTCAGCAGTAAACGGGAAAGTAATCAATTAATTGACTACACTGAATTATGTATTATATCAATCAGTTCATACTGTCACGCATTTGAGTAAACACCGATTCACACTACATGTTGATGGAAATTTCAAAGCGTTGACGTTGTAAAGCGGACGGACTTCGGACGGCGTCTGCACTCAGTCTCTCCTCTGTGTTCAAACAGGGCGCCGAACACCTGCGACCGAAGATGCGATATCCAAACCCGTTTCGAGCGTCTTGGTGAGAGTATAGGATATGGAGTTGGTATAGAACGCTAGAAGCCTACTTTTTCAATATACACATGTATTATTATAAATTTTGCATATGCAATAGGAGATGTTTTCGCTGCTTAGTTTTTCAGTGCTCTAACGTTGACAGCACACGTGTGGTTCAGGACATCGGTAAAAGTTAAATATGTGGCATTTTATCAACCCAACAGAGGTTACCAGCAACAGCGTATAATTTGTCTTAGAGATGCTGGAGCCAGATCTGCTTATTTATCGAAAAATTGTCTTCGGCAATGAAGCTGATTTCTGGTTGAATGGGTAGGTTAATAACCCAAATCGCCATATTTTGTCCGATGAGCAACCTCGGGTAATGCAAGAGCTGCCAATGAACTCGGTTTGCGGTCCGGCTGTAGCATTGGGCCGCAATTTTTTTCAAAGGTGAGAGTGAAACCAACATTAACGATATCGGAACCAGGTAATGTTGTCGTTCAAGGGTTTCAAATTTTGTTTGCCCTGGTCGACATATGATGAAAGATGGAGCTACATGCCACACAGTACGCGAATCGATTGGTGTGGTGAGCAATTTATCTCCTGTTTTGGAACGATGGATTATCCAGCAAGATCGGGCGATTTGAAGTCTGTAGACTGTTTGCTCTGAGGATACTCGATAAGCGAGCGTAATTCCAGTCTTAGAATGCAGCATTATACGTGTTGTCAGCGACACACCGGCCTCTCCTTCGAACACTTAAAATGTCTGGACTCTGGAATCTGTTGAAATGGACTCTAGAGCATGTCTACAAATTCACAGGGGAGAGAAAGAACATCGTACTGGTCGATGGAGTTCGATCGCCATTCTCACTTACTTACTTACTTAAGGTGGCGCTACAGTCCGGGGTGGACCTGGGCCTCAACCAACAAGCGTCTCCAGCCAGCTCGATCTTTAGCTAGCTGTCTCCAGTTTCGCACGCATAGTTGGTTGAGGTCCCTTTCCACTTGCGTGCGCCACCTGAGTCGCGGTCTTCCTCTACTGCGCCGTCTCTCGGGGGTGGATTCGAAGACTTTTGCCATTCTCACTGCTGGGGACAATTTACCCGAAAATGATGCCCACATGATGTGGTAACCATCGTCACTGAATTTGGAGTACTCTTCTTGAAAGACTAACGTAAGCAAAGAAGAAATGAATGCATTTGAGTCTCAATCATACAAGAAGTAAGGATTAAGGACCTTCAATGATGCTCGTGAGTCAGCATTGGCAGCTGGTTTCAGCGACAAGACTCGAAAGTAACCATGGCTTGCGGATTGGATCATGTTTCAACAGGAACTGGCGTCTCAGAGTTCCGGTCTGATGCACTAATCTGTCACATTCCTAAGGTGCGCAGTTTGATGTTGAAGGCTAACACAATAAAGGCACCAATGCGGAAGTTTTCACTCTGCGCATCCATTCAGTCAGACTATTTTGTCCCTGATCAACCCAGCCGTGGACAATTCCTATTCTGGGAAGCCCATGGGTCGATCTGCGGATCGTTTGGCAGTGCCTTCCCAATTAAGTCGCCAAGGGCAAGTCAACTATGGCCCCCGTTCTCAACTTTGGCAAAAAAGGCTAAACAAAAGGGATGCCTTACCGACATGGTACCTCTCAAAGCACAGTCTGATGTGGATAAGACCAAAACTGTTGTCAAGGATAATGACATTCGTGAATCAACACCCGGATCATTGGCTGAGCTTAGGTCAGTATTTATAAAGTCCCACGGAACCACAACAAAAGCCAACGCCTCATTCTTGACCGACGCTACGATTCGCCTGCACATCTAGCAACCACCCAAGCCAACAGCCAACCTCAGAAAAATCTCTATCCTCTACATCTCCCAGGATTCAGTCGATCAAAGTGCGCTTACGAACCGTCCAAGCTTCTCAAAAAATCCGGCTCGAAGGACCAAATTGTGAACACACTTGCATTGAATGTGAAGCAAAAGACTGTCTGCCTGGAACCAACATCAATATCCCTTACTTGCACGCAGCAACAGGATCAGAAAGCCATCAGCCAGTCATAGGAAATCGCATTGCATTCGAAATGTGAGCTGAATAAGCAGATGAGCGGCTTAAAAACACACACGCACCGCTCGCCGAGTGAATTTCCTGAAAATGATTCGTCAGTCATATTCGTACCAGCGTACCGTCCATTTAACCACACAATGATTGATTCTGGTTCCTGGTTGCTGGACTCTCCGTGTAATACTATGTCTCGGTCATGCAGAGTCATGAGGTGAATGCATTTCACGAAGTGCATGCGAATCAATAACACTGATTGGTTGCCAGTTCGTTAGAAACATCAACTCGATTTCAAGGAAGAATCCTCTTAGTCAGCGGACGATGGCCGGGGGGGGATTGTGCGGCGATCCAATCAACGTCTTGTCAGACAGAAAACAAGAACCCACAACTCAAATGGATTTTCCCATTGTTCGGCGGACGTGCGCTGACACAAGCACAACACACTCTGCATAGTTCCACCTCAGTGATGCGTTCCACATGCAACTTGTTTAGTGGATAAGTTAAGTGCACGGAGCAACATTGTTTCCCCGAGTGCACCCTCCGCCCTCGGAAGATGGCAACGAGGTCCTTCTGTCTGACTATAAATATCATAGCTCTACTGGAGAGTGGCGTAGGTGGTGGTCCATTGAATACGTCACAATGGGCCGGCGGCGATGTATCCGCCGTCCCTCCTGACGGGATTGAATTTGACTCGGCTCAGTCGTGTTCGTATCCATTACTTCGTCCATTAAGTTGAAATGGAATTTTTATTGCTGCACAAAGTAGTCCGTCGTGTCGGGGCGGTATTTGGGTCGTCCTATCGGCTCCAGCAGATTGATATGGTGTGGGCTTGTGCAGCAATCCTTCACTCGCTCGAGACCAAGAGGACAGACATGCCAATGCAAATTAGTGCCCATCACTGGGCATAAGTTTGTCGTCCGTGTGGGTCGTCCTCCCATCCCCCCATTACAATCCCCCGCCCCGCATGTGTGTGGAGGGGGGGGGGGAGAATCATTTCCGGGTCCTGTGTCCAGGAAGCTGTCACCGCCAGACTATGGAATCTTAAACGTGTACTCATTTTGTTTGCTTTTTTTCACTTACACCCGTGTGATGGGGGGGGGAAATCGTAAAGGATACAAATTTCTCCCTCCAACGGGACCACGTCAGGGAGGACAGCTCTCATTTCCTGTGGGAGAGGATATTGCGATTTCTCGATTTAATAGCAACCGAGGTATTGTCATCGGCATTGTGCCGGTGCATCGTGGCTTCTGCCATGTACTCGCATTGTCGGCAGAACTGATTTACGGATTCAGGAAGTACGATGAATTTCGGCTGCGATCGAAGTCGAAAGGAAAACCGCTGCGCATTGGTTCGTTTGGTGCGGCGGTGTGGTGGTGAGGCGCAACGCGGCGGTTGGACTTTATATCGGTTTCACGGCTGCACTTGATTGTGGTACGTGGCTCCTGGAATACCGTCTCATTCATGAGCTATCCCGAACGAGTGGAAATAATGGCGGAAGGGGATTTTTCTGGCGAGGCGATCACAATCGAAATGCTGGTCAGTGCACGCTTCAGTTACGATATCCAGTTCCACTTACCAAATCAATGCATCGACATTGTAGCGCGGTAGGATGTCTTACTCGGAGAATTATGACCGGTTATCCTGAAACTATCTAAGAGATGACGACTTGCTGTGATGGCTGCTGAAATGTGGGGGGGGAGTGGGGGAAATAATGCCCGACTGGCGCTTGTGCTTTATTGTGGCCTGGTGCGCTGTGAACATTTCGGCTTTGGCTTTGGTGCACAGATTGGAAGTTATCCCATTCGGAGTTCGTCCTTGCGTAACATCGATAACATCGATTATCAGTTTTAATTGAGTGCTGGCCGCTGTAGCCTAGTGCGTCCATTCCAGTGACGGCTTCCAATCCGGCACGATGTACAATTTTCATAATACACGTAACGCACGCAATGCGTAGAGGGTTTTAGGTGTACAGAAAAATCGTCTGAAAATTGACACGTCAGGTCTAGGCGGACCTCAACCAACGTGGCGGTTGTGGAAGCAGCTAAGTTTTTGTTTGTCGTTGTTGTTAGTCATCTCAGACTGTAGCGATGCACAACGAAGAAGATGTATTCGGTTGACTGCAGTGGCGTTGTGGGTCTGTGATCTTGAAGCTCGGCGTCTAGGTTCGAATCGCAGTACGGCAAAAATAATTTAGCACGGCCACCTCTTGATTATCCGTCAAATTTGTTAGTGGACAGGGGGACAATCCATTGATATCTCTTCAGTTTGTCTTGTTTTCTGGTCACCAGCAACGAGTCAGCCGTCACGAGTGTCAAGTCGCCAGAGGCATGAGTCACGAGTCAGGACTTTCGAGCGTTACAAAGGCTTTCATTGCCTGCAGTAGATCCTATCGACATGAACTCCGATTGTATGATTAGACGCTACACAACACATATTTTAACTTCTCCGTCACACAAAACTCCGTCACCACTTTGGGCAACAAAATCAAACACATTTCCTCACATCCCAACATCCGTTTGAATGCGCCGTCAAATAACTTCGTTGAACGGGGTTTGCAATGCTCCCAATGCTGCACGACAAAGAAATGTACTCCAATGCACCACCCCACAGACAACACACAAGAGAGCAACTTTTCAAAACAACACTCCGACTTCACGACTGTCAATCGGGGACTTCATGGCTATATGCGAGCGAACATCGTAGCGTCACCTCTTGCCGAAGTTGTGTGACTGCAAGAAATACCCCGCAAGGCCGATGTCGTTCAACAGCGTACCACGATTCGGACCGTATCCACGAAAACTTGATATAACTGGATTTGCGATGCGTCTTATCGCCTGCCATCGCTTTGCAGACTTAACTCCGAAGGTCTTTGCAGTTGTTGACAGCTCAATGGAAAATTTCGTCAAAATTAAATTAATGAATTGAAATACAGCGTTATCCTAGATTGTGTCAACTTGTCGTTGCGATGGGAGATTTGGAAAGCGAAGCATTTTCCGTAACAAGTTGGTGACAGGCTTGGTCTCATGGACGGTTTGGATTCCATAAACAACATACAACCGGACCGTGGTGGACGGTCGCTGAAGTGGTGGTGATTCAACATGTTTGCCATTTCGCACAACAATTGCGTAACAGAGGAGATCGATATCGGAGCTGATTAAGTTGGAATAAGAAATTGAATTTGACTGAAAGTGGTAGCTTTATGCGTAGTAACTAGTATACACGCCGATGATCAGAATCTAAGATTGTGCAAATGAGCTAGAAACTTTCTATTCCAATCGTGAAATGAAGCTTTATCCTGCGAACTAAGCAGACAATATCTAACTTCTTGACTCGTAAGTTAAAATGGGTCTTACCAAAAGGAAGCTCCTCGAATTCCTGCGAGATGAAGAGGAAGACCAAACCTCCGATACAAAGACCAAGTCATCGCTGACGTAAGACAGCTCCGCCTTGATGACTGGAAGCAGCGTGCCCAGGACCATCGTCGGTGGAAAGCAGCTTTTTCTTAGGTTCAGACCCTCCATGCATGACGACCAGCCTGAGAAGTAAGTTACCAGAAGGAAGTTACAGTCCCAGGTGGAAATGGACCTACATATATTCTAAATCAACAACTCGTGCGGTACGTGTTCTCTCGCGATTGGAAGGAAGCTACAGTGTTGTGCTTGCTTTAAACGGCCAATATTGAGAACTTTATTGCTGCAACAGGTTAAGTGGTTAGGTTTAGTGCCGATGAGGATGATGGCGAGGGACTCCTGCGATTGCACTGCTCAGCTCATCGTACGAGGTGGTTATTGTCCTTTCACTTGTTCACCAGCCATTTGAAAAAAAAAAGAAATGATCATACCTGTAGCTAGCTGATCTAGAAGAGAGCGGAGAATAGAGAGAAAAATCCTAATACCGCAACAGACCACAGACTAACAACTAAAGAAGGGAAGAGACAGAAATCATGTTCAAAGCCTGTGCCTTTACCAATAAAAGAAACTGGAAGAAAATTCACGCAGCTAAGCTAACTAACCTAAGCTACAACTGCTCCACTAACTACCACCGTATCTATACCCAACCTAAGCTTAAACTTACTTAAGCCTATACACCTAGCTCAGTGAGTTAACGCCCTTCTAGTGTCGTTTGATGATCGAGGATAGTAGCGAACCCTAGGGTGCCACCGCCCATAGTCGAGTCGAAATCATGAACTATGAATTTTGTTGGTTGATAATGAACGCGGGGACTAAGTGTAAGAGTCGCACTAGGGAAACGGTGAACTCCGTGTACATTTATGTGACGCTACTATCTGCGGTGGACCTGGACCTCAGCTTGTACACGTCTCCAATTGACTGCTTCCAATACCGCACGCCAGACTGGTCGAGGTTCTTCTTAACTTGTGTGCGCTAGACTAATCATTTAATTTGGTTTTTGATTTACCAGCAACAGCATTGCGGACGGCGGCGTCCTAAAAAAAAACAGATTTCCGACACAAAATCGTCCTCTTTGTTGTTGAGATTGAGGATGACGCTCTTGTGGAGCATAGTGCTCCATTGCTTGTTTGTTTGAATACTGCAGCTGCAGTCAACATGATCGATGAGTGGACTTTTCTGGGCTGAACCCACGCACGATGAGGGAATAGGTTTGATTATGAAGGACTTCAAGCGGGGAAACAATTACACAAACTGACAAAGAAGATATTGTGTGCGTTTTAAAGGATAAGTCGCCTTAACGCGGCATCAGCAAGCTTCTATAGCTGATATATCAAAAATGTTTCCTTGCTTGTAGGTCGCCAATAAGATTCTAATCATTATTTGCCCTCGAATTCGAATCCATAGATTTTGCGGAGCAGGATTGTGATATTCACTTCTCGAAGCCAACTCATGTCCTCACACTGCTACGAGCGCACAACCTCGTCAAGGCCGCATTAGGTAACAATAAAGTGCCCAAACTGGAGTACATTTCTCTGCAATCGAAGAGAAAATTGAATTCAAATTAAGGGTGTCCACCAAAGCTCCATTAAGACCATGGCACAACATTATTTGACTAGTTTAGGCAAACGACTGCTAGTTCGTAGTGCTGTAAGTTATTCACCCCAAGAACTGCGCTATTCGACAAAGGTGTGCGTGCAAACAATTAACCGAAGTATTTCCCGAAATGAATTACATTCAGGTGATGTCGCGTGGCAGAATAACTTGGCGTTACTTTAGCAAATGTTTCAATACTGAGAGTAAATTAAATACAGCCATGAACTCGGAAGGAAAAGAAATTAACCGAGCCAAAAGGATCAGGGGAAAGGTCCCGTGTTAGTCCTGATGAGGGATTAAGTTAAGTAAGTGGACAGGAAATTAATTTGAAATTAATTCGACGGGTCATGTCATGTTTTTCGTGTAAACCGACGGCCATTCAGAAGTGTAGCCACACGTCGAACCATTCACTAGCTTACCCGCGATGTGAAATTGTCATCATTCGAAACATGACATGCAGCGTCAAAGTTGAAGCCCTTCCTCAAAGTAGGGGATGATCAATGACACTGCCGCACTCTTGCTGTCATTCCCCACGCAGTGTTCCTTAGAAAATATTTCTGTGACGGCTGCATTGTAGTGCACCTTTAACGTCCATCTTTACACCGGCTCAAGTAGGAGTTCTTCAAAACTGTGCTTGCAGCTCAAACAGCATTCGATGCAAATTATAACCAACCAACCGGGCCTAGGGAGAGTGTCCCTCCCGTCAAGCCCTCGCCGGTCATTCACTTTACAAAGTATTCCGTTTGGCCGGCTCTCCATGACTTAATTGCAAAACACATCGCCTTGTAAGTTCATTAAAATTTCTTTCTCGCCGGCAGTAAACTTCTCCGCAACTTGCTTACCTTTGTCAAGTGTTTTGTTGCCTCAGTCTTTCTTTACAGGTGATACACGAGTGATGAAGAAAAAAACACTGTTGTTGCCATTACTTCTGCTGCAGCACGAGAAGAGTGAACTTTTTATAAAAGTTTCCAATTTGCACAGCCGCTGGGTTATGAATTTCTTTTACGTACACCTCATCCTCATCTCGTGGGATTAGGGCAAATGAACGGTGTTTGGCTTCAGAATTTGTTCGCTGGTACCTTCAGTGATGAGGTCCATCATTCGGACAGCAGGAAAGATAAGACGTCTCGGCTAGAGTTGGGCAAAAAATCAAAAACTGCGATTTTCTCACACTGATTGAAAAATCGCAATCGCAGTCTGCGATGGACTTTGATTTAAGCTGCGATTGCGACTAAGTTGCTATTTTCCTCAAACACAATCGTAGGAGTACAATCTAAAGAGTTTGAATTCACAACTTAAAGTCGCAGTTTAAAATCACTGTAATTACAAAATAGCAAATGAGCCCAATTCTAGTCGCGACAATAAACAATGTCGGAAATACACACTGGGTGTAGCTCGGCAAGAGTCAAACTCATAGACACCTTAATTGATCAGTCACAGAACCTAAACAAAGAAATAATAACAAAGAGAGTGGCGCTAAACACCGACTTGGACCTGCTCAAACTATAGATTGATTGTTTAAGCGTTTGGTTTTCGATTTTCTAAAGAAACACTGGAAAATTGCACTTTGTACACAATTTTAATTTGAGCTAATGAAATATTGCTTGCCATTTGTATTTCAGAGATTATTTTGCATCAATTTTGATCACGATTATGATTTGTGATCCAATTGGAGAGTCGAATTTTGAATCACTTTTTAGAGCACATTGACCGATATTTCTCGTGTAAAATATTCCATGGATGCTTCCACCCTTCCATTCCATCTTCCATCGATTCAATGTACCCGCATTAAAAAACAATCCAAAGACGTCAATTCGCTCGTCGATGCCGGCCAATTCTGCTTCTAGTGGCGCTACAGTCCAGGTTCGAGCTGGGCTTCAGTCAGCAAGCTTCTCCAGCTGGCACGATCTTTAGCCAGCTGCCTACAATTTCGGGCGCCAAGTTGGCTGCTGTGTTTCGACCAGGTTCATCTCCTTAATTTTGTCCAAACGAAAAAGAAACTAAATCATTGCTGCTGTTTAAATAGTAGGCCAGGCTTTCCGAGCAGATGATTTTGGATTTTGCATTGTTCCTGAGTTAGGACAGTCCATCCTTCATCGTAATGCTTTCTGCCTTACTGTGGTCAGAAAGCTTCAGTGAGAGAGCAATATTGAAGTATTTGGAGTAGATACCTACAACCACTCCTTCGTCCGTCTTTGATACGTTTGTGTGGACACGCAGGCGATCATCCAGCGTCTGATTGTCCGACATCCAATCCGATCTGGAAGGAATGCTTGGGTGCTTGCAACGGATGGGCTATCCAAATCATCGGGGTAAACAGCCATGCATCCTTCCGCAACTACCAGGCGCTGAAACGGAGGATGCCACAGTGCACACCGCAGCTCACACAGGCACGATATCTTTCACTACAATTTTAACTTGCACATAACAGAAGTTCCCTACATCCTGGAAAAATTATTTTGGCTAAGCCCCGCTTAATGCCACCTAACAGCTGGAGCGGCCTGCGAGGGATCCCCGGTTCGAATCCCAGTGAAAGCAAAGTTAATAGGCTTTAACCGGTTTTCAAATCTGGTCCAGTCAACATTTGCCGCTGAGATCAAATATATGGAACTATCACTGGAGTTCTCGATCATCGGTAGCAGTCTGACTATGGGTATCACAATGGACCAACATGGTCTAAGTGCTGATTTTGCTGGCAGCCCAACTACCTAACCTAATGCCAGCTAGAACCTGGCCATCGCCTGGGCTGACACGGGTTACCTCTTTATTGATTTCAAAGTCGCATACGCCAGCATCCATCGTATGGCCGATTTCAGATTCCGGTAAGATATTGATTCCGCCGTGTCGCACAGCGCTAATGAGCCGTTCAGTCGAAGCTCTCCGAATAGTTCGAAACCCGTACCGAGATGCACTTTCGTGTGATTTCTGTAATTTAGTCCCGAGAGTGCGGCAGGAAGCTGTTAGCACGGAAAGCAATATCAAAACGTTACGATTGGCAGATATAGTCAAGACCTTGGTCCATATCGTGTTGAACGAACGTCCGACATAAAGACAGCAGCAACTGCCAAGTCTGGAAGGCAGTTCTAGCACAGGTTCATACAATTCTTTGGTCACCTTTCTGCGGAAGGACTAAGTAGAGGTTCCATATTGCGAAGCTGGACTGATAAAGTCAACCTCACAAGCTCAAAGAACAGCAAAGACGGTTTTCTTCCAGAGTTTTACAATTCCTTTCCGTTCAGTCACATCATGCAGAATGCCATCATTATCTAAAAAAACGTCCAAGAAATCCTTTCGTGCGGTCACTGCAGACCGCAAGTTATCAGGCAGACACGAAAGGAAGGGCAAAGCACAAAAGCGACAAAACTCTCGTCTGTCCGGGAAAGGTCCCCCTTGAAAAAAGTCAAACATTCCAAGTCGATTTAGTTTCTCTGTACACGTTTTTTCTGCCCTCTTCGATATGACATCGTCCTCTAGGTCCATCACTCACCTGCTGCATTATCCTGGCTCTCCAAGTCGGGGACTGCCCTCTCCACCGCCTGCGAGATTTACAAGTATTTATGTAAAATTTCTGCGATAAAAGTTTACTTCAATTTGAATTTCAATTGTGGTTACCTCAGAGTTCAGACGGATGTAGACAAGTCCGTTGTGCTCGGTCGCAGTCGCCTGGCAGCATTGTGCGTGTGACAACTGGACTCGGGTTTTGAAGAATTGAAATAACTCATCGTTTAACGAGATGCTGGTGCATGAAAAGTTTAACTAGGTGCGTTGCCTCTTTCGCGGAGGACGATTGAGGACACTGAAAGGAGGAGAACTGCACAAGCAGAAGCACACAACCACTTGTGTCATTCTTATGCACTTCCAGTCCTTTCATCACCGATGCCGGAGCAATTTATATAAAAGTTTTGTATCCCTCCATTGTTGGGTGCACTCTGCGAAAGTATTTAGATAAATTGCTTGAATCTGCAGAATCCGTTTACGGCATTACGCAAGGTTTTTGTTGGATCCGATTGTCCTGCTCCGACTCTGGCGGAGTGGAATGGAATACCCCGCCCCTCTTGGGATCTCCGGCTTGTTGGTGTGTAGTTGAACTTTGGTTCGTTCAATTACAAGAATTTAACATCGAATTGAAGCAATTGCTTGACTTGAGGCATCTGACTTGGAACTTCGGTGGGGTCCTTAGTCTATTCCCCATGCGGGCGGGCTTCCGGCAAAAACAAACATTAATTGGCAGAAATACAGAAATACTCTTATGCTTCTTTGGTGAGCGGTGCCTGTGGTTGACTCTTGCATGTGAGTTCGATTCCGTAAAACTTTGATAACTCTGTTTGTGGAGTTTTGTCTGTTTTGGAGATTCCGATTTTCCACAAGCATTTCAATGATAACCATCTCTGCCATATGACTCACAAACTGGCGTCGGAAGGAGAGAAATGTCTTAACCATCTGTGCAATCGGTTGAGGACGCATTTAAAAATAATGATAGGAACGTTATGGAAACCGGAAGCACACCCTTAATGACGCAGTTCCCTTCGCAGATTGCTTGGAAGCAACTTTCAAACAATTCAGCAGCCATATGCAATGTAAACCTCTGAAGTAGTTTCCGTTTGTAGCCTTTGAATAAAAGGAATGCGTTCAGACACATTTCTTGATGCTCTCCCAAGACTCTCACAAAGTTTGGGACGAATGCTTGGAACACGAATTAGGACCGTACAGCTTTTCAGCGAATTATCTTGCAGAATTGAAACGAATACTACGCCACAAAAGCTGGAGTTCCGCAAAGAACTGTGCTTGGTCCTCGCTTGATGTATACGTGATCGTTATACTCTCGCCTCAAGACGAAGGCAGCGTACCAGGCACTTCGGGTTAAGGCCAAGACAGTCGATGACTCAATACAATACAACAAGCATTCGATCAGGTACGGATGCAGTGAATCCCACTGAATGAGGCAACATGAGAATAGATAAAGAGACTGGGTAATTGAAGAATATTCCAAGTACTGACAAACAAATTGCAAGTGCCTGCACAACATAATATATTTCATACAGATCTTAAAACGCTGTCAGTTAATGACGCAATTAGGATTTTTTCTTGAAAGCGTAAACTCCCATTTACGCATTTGGACCAGGGAGCTCAAAATGGACGATGGGCTTTCTACACAATTTACTGCACACCATATCCTTCCAATCCAAACAACGTGATATCAAAAAGGGATATCACCATCTTTTCGGACAGCCAGACATGTCTGGCTTGACAATGTCTTGTTTAACTCAAAAACATCCCTTAATTGCAGGCTGTCTCTTAACGAGATGGCTGAGCATTTTAACATTCACCACACGTGGGTGCCGGGACAGTGTGACATACCAGGCGAATGCAAAGCCTATGAACTCGCAAGGTTTGGTACAACCTCCGCCGGTTACCACCTTCCATGCCGATCGCTACAGCCTACCATCTTTTGAAGATTCATACAATAATGGCTAGAAGGCACCACCTGCCTTCTAACAAAAGAAATCTGGCCATCACTTAACCTAAAACGGTCACTCAGTCTACTTAGGCTCGGCAAACACTCCTTATGGACTCCCATAGCAGTCATAACCGGGCACCACTCATGCTCTCAGGATGGGTAATAATTTCTACAGAAGCTGCATGGATGAAGAGATAGGAAGTGGTAGAAAACACTCATCACCTACTCTGCTCGTGCAGCGCTCTGGCTAATCGTAGGTTCCTACACCTAGGGGCCCACTATTTCGATAACCTCAATGAGCTAAACAGCGTCAGCATATGCCAGCTAAGTCGCTTCACTGCAAGCACCAACTGGTTCCGATGTTAGGAGAAGTCAATCCGTATGGTAAGACAATGGGCCTACTTTGGCCTAAGTTTGACTGCCCTTAGCAGTCAGCCATTACAACCTAACATAGCAACAATTCGCTTCGTGGCACAAGGTGGTGCACAATTAATCATCCTTTCGGAAGATGTTATAATTTTGCGCGTCGTACATCAGTGTTCTTTGGCACTTGTGAATTAGACAGCTGCAGTGTTCAAACAGACAAGCAATGGACTGCTATACTCAGCAAGAGTATCAACAAAGAGGACGATTTTGTGTCGAAAATCATCTTGAGCACAGAGGCGCATTTCCACATAAGCGGTAACGTCAATAAGCAACATTTTAATTTCTGGGGAACTGAAAATCTGCGTGTGGTGCAAGAAGAGGCATTACATCGACTCAAGCCACTGAGTGGTGTGGCGTTCGCGCTGGAGGAGTGCTTGAGCCGTTTTTTTTTGTTTGAGGACGCCATCGGCAATACGGTCACTGTTACTGGCGAACGCTACAGGGCCATGATAAGCTACTTCTTACTGCCGGAATTGGATGAGCGGGGCATGGAGAACATGTGGTTTCGACAAGACGATGCAACCACACACACAGCTCGAGTCACAATGGATATTATGAAGGAAGCATTTCCTGGTCGCGTAATCTCCCGTTTTGTCGATTTGGCATTGCCACCTAGCTCATCCCAGACTTCTTTCTTTGGGGCTACTTGAAGTCGCGGGCTTATGCCAACAAGTCTCAGACAATCACAGCCTTAAGGGAGAATATTCGATTGAAATTCTAAAAGCTATCACCGGAAATCTTGCGGAAAGTTGAACGGAAAATGCGATAAGCACAAGAGTGTATCCCCACTAGCGCCAGCCACTTGGCGGATATAATTTTTTCCTATAAAAAGAGAAATTTGTCAAGGTCGATATAAAGATTCCCATCACTCAAAATCATTTTTTTCTTATTTAGTAAAAAAATAATTCAAAAACAAAATTGTATGATTAATTTTTTTGTAGTTTAAGGCACGTTGAATTGCTGCATGCCTTCAAAAACCTCATATCGTTTTCTATGCAAAACCTTGAAGCCATTGCTACCAAGCAGCTATTAAATAAATGTTAATCCTCCAAAAATCCTGTGGTGGCCCGTGGCGTTGTGGGTATGTGCGTCGACTCCTACGCACTTGGACCTACCGTGTCTAGGTTCGATTCCTGGTGCGACAAGAAATACTTTTCACGGCCCCACCTCCTTCGAGTCACTGGCAATGCTCAAAGAGTATAACTGTCTAGGAAAAGCTTCTCAAACTTGGCCGTTCGGAGTCGGCATAAAACTTGTAGGTCCCTTTCACTCGTGAGAGAACAATAGCACGCACAACACGAATGGTTGCTGATAAACTAGGCCCGGTTCCTCTAAGGGCTGTAGCGCCATCCATATTATTATTATATTATTAGTCCTCCACTTACCACTATTGACCAAGAGTGGCCATGCTACCACGAGCGACAGATGTGTGACATAAATATGTATGATTTCCACGAATCAGAATATGTGCAGGTCAACGTAGAATACTCGCAAGACCAAATTGACTTTAATATGTCCGTGATCAAGTCCAGAATAGCGGGCGCTTTTATCTCAATCAATCACTCAGTCACGTCGAAACTGTGTCCGCGTATCACGGCCTAACACAGGCGAATGCGTTGGTTGTGGGGCGACTTGAGTTCAACGTTTGGCGAAATAAAAGCCAACAACCAATGCAGTGTGAAATGGTTCATCGTCGTGGTGCAAAACATAAGTGTTGTCCGCCCATAATGATCAGGTTTGGAACCATTGATTGCTCAGCAGTTCATCAGTTGATGCTAACGGGCGTTCAGTGCCATATTTGTTAGAAACGCGCTCTCTGTCTTCTGTGAATTCTTGGTGCCATTAGGTAACATTTTTTTCTTCACATACCGTGGTCATACAGGTCATACAGTTGTGGAATTGGCTAAGGTGATAATTGACTGTCGTATTTTTAATAGTCACATTCGACTATGAACTATAGCTCGCTCTGAGTAATGCTATAGTAAAAAATACGCCTCAAAGTGGCATCACTTCCACTTGGTGGATTTATTTGCAATATTTTATATCCAAGTTTCCATATTTTTGCAAGGATTTACGGCTCTTGAGTAGCTTTCCAATATTTAGCACGGCTTCTCTAAATTGGTTTCAAGATCGTGCGACATCGTCAAATTCAAATTGACGTTCAAAATAGTTGTTCGCAAGACAACTGCGTAATTATAGTTAGACTTACAAATTCAGATAATGACACTTGACACAGACGTCTCTGACGAATCGTCGAAGCTCGAATATTTTTAAATTAATTGAAATACGGGACGGGTTAAGCAGTGGTTTTTTCTTTAGCTTTAATCGCATTAAGTGCTTAGCCTTCGAAATAAGCCGCATTGATGTAGACACACTTGCTTTAACACCACGTTTTTCTTTTATTTTAGCGGCAGAGTCGTCTGAATTTGACGCGAATCGCAGAATTGCTCATTTAATAGCAGCGGTAGCGGCACCTAGCAGTTCGCCCTTTCATGATCATGCTATAGTTGGAGTCGTTCCGTAAAAATGTGGATATAACTTCGCGGCTTTGTAGCTTTTTTTTCAGCTGTTTGGTGAAAAGACAGACCACACTCGCGGTGAGCGAGTCTCTCTGCCAATGATTTAGCACAACCCATTTTTTTATTTCGATTCATTTAGATTTATTTCATCTATCGAGCTTAACTCTATTAGATTACAGAAATATTTTTGTTGTAGATAATGACCAAAATGTTTTATACCACATACAAATAAATTAACAATGAATAAATAATACAAAATAAACAAACTAGTTACAATAATGAATACATAATAAATAATAATGATACAATTAATAAATAATAATGATAATAATAATAAATAATAACAATAATAATAAATAGTACAAAGCTTATGACACGTTAGGAATAGATAATTTGAATTTCATTCTATCATCACATAGATCTATTTTACCTCAAACGGAATTAAAAAAACGTATGCATTTAGTTAGTGGTTGGTTAAAATCATAATTATGGCAGTGTCTTGGTTGGCATAAACGTTTCCTTGTACGAAGACTTCTTTCTGGAACATAAAACAATACATTTTGAAGAATTTCAGGACAGATGATACGATACGAAAAAATATCATGGATGAACATTATGCAATGAACATTTCGTCTTTTTTTCTAATGCTTCTAATCTGATTAAGGCACATCTTGTTTGATATGGAGGCAGACTATCAAGATTCTATTTCAATTGTTTAATTACAAATCTTGTGAATGACTTCTGAACCCTTCTAGACGTAGGGCAGAGTTCATAAAGGAGGGGCACCATACAACAGAGCAATATTCAAGAATCGGACGAACAATTGACATGTACACAGACTTAAGAGCACAGGTATCAGAGAATTGCGCATAACTTCGTTTCAGAAACCCCAGCATTGAATTAGCTTTAGCTACTACGTACTCGACGACGTACGCAACGAGAATATTAGTTTTGTGTCGAAAATCACGCCAAGATCTGTAATCTCTGTTTTTCTGGAAATGGTAGATCCACATATAGAATATTCATAGACAGCAGGTAACATTAGGTGGTAAACAGAAAGCGAATGACACTTATTTACATTTAACATTAGTCGATTAATGTTACACCAGTTACATAGTACATTTAAATCTCTTTGGATTCGTACATAATCGTGAGGACTTTCAATACGGAGGAAAATCTTAAGGTCATCAGCATACATGAGACAATTAGCATGACTGAGAATTGAGGGGATCTCATTTATGAATATGTTAAAAAAAAGTGGACCTAAATGACTACCCTGAGGCACGCCAAACAATACCTTAATAACTCTTGATCGACAATTCCCGATTTTTACCATTTGTATCCTATTAGATAAGTAACTTCAAATCCAGGTTGGAAGAACCGAATGAATTCCAAATGATTTCAACTTATATAAAAGTACGGTATGACATACTGTATCAAAGGCCTTTTTAAAATCTGTATAAATAACATCCACTTGATATCCCGACTCAACTGACTCAAACAGGTATTTTGTGAATAAAGTTAGGTTTGTTAATACAGATGTAACTGAATTATGAGATGCCGCTATAATTTTCCACTTGGAATCTAGGCCCAGCTTTATATATCGCTGTTACAAAGGAGAGTTTCCATTCATCTAGAAATGTTCCAGAAGACAAAGATAAATTATACAAAACTTTTAATGTGATCGACAAGGACGAGTTACACTGTTTGAGAACATCAACGGGAATACTGTCAGGACCTGGAATTCGGCAAGAGCTTAAAGATTCAATGCCTTGCAGTATATCATCTAATGATAAGTACAGTGAGCCAATACCCGCATTATAAATACTTCCTTTGAAAGAAGATGGATTAATGCTTGAGTGATCGACATACACAGATTCAAAGAATTTAGCAAATAGCTAGCAAGTTGCCTCAAATATTTATTTCCTTCGAACTCCATATTTAGCAAAGTTCCATTAATTTTTCTTTTAGAATTCAAAAATGACCAGAAACATTTGGGATTTTTGGTTATGTTTGATTCCATGTTCGTAACTTTCCACGTAACGTAACATTTTGACTGACGTGAGCGAGGCTGTATGTATCATTTTGATTTTTTTCAACACAGTATATACAAGAAGCGATATTGCTGAAGGTACAATACACAGCGAAGGTAAGTGAAAGCCTTACATTGTTTATTTCCAAGCAGCTCTTAAACACGTCTAGTCACTCGCAGACAGATGATGGTCACCCGAATGCTCAGCAGCCCAGCACTGCACTCAAACTTCTGCGAGTTCATCAGCACCCAGTCACTGGATACCACAAATTCACATCTCGAACTTCTCCCAGGCAGCTACCGGCAAAGAGTCATCAAGTCATCTCCAAAGACACGCCACGCCGCCCGCATCAAATTCAATTGCCTCGTCTCCTTTGACAGCACCTTTCGAGTGTGGAACTAATTAACCACCACCAGTCGTGCACTTTGGCCGCGCAATTTCTTGTCAAACTTCGTTGAAACTCGATCTCAATTCCCCTCTGCGTTGGCATCCTTTTCACATCCCACCGCAATCAATATCGGGTGACGTGAAATCATCAAAAATCACTCCGTACGTGTGCATGCGAGTACATAAGACGCACGCACACGTACATGGCACGCACATGGGTCTGTAATTAAATTTTCCACTCCACTGGTCCCGTAACCAATTTGTTGAGTTGTTGTTGATACATCAAGACAACAATTTAGATACGCACCAGCAAGACTGAGATTGGCGGTGGGTGGCGGGCTGCGGGCGGCATTGCCCCATCAAACGCAGATAGGGAGAGAGTAGCTTTACCTGACGACGCAGCGCCATGCTTACGCCGCTCCTTTGCATGTACCTATGTACGTCAGAAGTGAGGGCGGGGTGCTTCCGCCCCCGGATTTACATAGATTTAATTAAGATTAAGTACTCGGGGAAGGAACGGTTTAGGGAACATTATCCCTTCTATCGGTATCGATCTTTCATTTGTTGTTGCTCCCTTTTTTTTTGTTTTCGTATTTTTTTTTTTCCTTTCTGGGGAGGAGGAGGGGCGAACTGCTTGCCCCGGGCGAAGACGGATTTGGCCAAATGGCCTAACCTTGATTAAGATGCGAAAGCAATTTCTTTTTCATTCTTCCTTGCTGCCTCTCGTCCTTTCTCGCTCGCACGGAACGATTAATAGATTGATGTTGGTTGTGCGCACTATTTCACTCTCCCGCTCACTCGCACCGCAAAACGTCCTCCTCTCTGACACTGATTTAGAGAGCCGTGCCGGAGATGTGTGCCAAGGATGGCTTTGTCATAATCGAAAATGTCAAGTTGAGAGAGTGGACAGATGGGGGAGACGACGCTGTGCGCGCGGGGATGGCCTAATTGCTTTGGGGCAACGGTTCGAACGGCCAACCATGTATCGTTCTGAGGATGCTTTCAGCTCACTCCTATTTTGGCCGTGCTGCGCTGAAACGTTGGCCGAGGGCGTGCGGTTGGCCTTGGGTTGCAATTGAAAAATTCGTTCAATTAAACGAACCGAAGTGGGGGGAGGGGGAGGGGCAACCCAGAAATACCAAAGTTCCTTGTGTTGTTTCGCTCAAATTTGGCATCTTCCAATCCCCGCAGGAGCGACAGTTAGCTGAGATACCCGCACTCGGTATTGCATATTTTTGGTTATTTTTAGACTATTGATGGTGGCTTGTCATGCAAGGTTTTCGCTTTCGCGTGGGTGCAATAAAATGGTTATTTCACCTGCCATGAGCAGCCGCCAGTGGGGAGCCAACGATACAGAAACCGAATACCATCTGGGGGCGAAGTTTTCACAGGAAATTTCCTCAAGACGGAGGTTGGAAGGTGAACAGCAAAGTTGGTCCTCAATTAGATTGTGCGTTTTGGCGGGCCGGAGTGGATGTTTGACCACGGTTGTGTTTTTCTTCGAGAAAATGGATGAGGGTTAATTGAACGCTTATCCTTCGCATTTGCATAAACGGATACGAGACATTTTGTGAAATAAATTCGTGCAGCCTTAAAGGTGAACACTGAATTTTGGTATTTTGTAGCAAAATGTGCGTCTTGTGATATGAACGGGGAAACATTTTGTTGCGTGATGAATATGTTGGCAATAGATTGTCGTGGTGACTTCCAGTCACTATCAAGTCCAGCTGGAAATTTTCTAAATGTAACCCGAGTGAATTGCGACAGTTTAATGGTCGACATAGTCAATCAACAGTGCGGGCACTGTTGATTGACTATGTCGACCATTAAACTGTCGCAATTCGCTGCTTATTTCAGTTAAACACTCTGCTAACTTAACCTCAATTCAAATATATCATATATATTTGAAGCACGCTTTGAAATAAGAGGAAATGAATGGAGGACCATTTGAGTAGAGGATAGCTTACAGAAAGGACCAACGAAAGTCGGTTAGAATGAGTTATATTGGAGTATACATAGATACATGTAGTAAGTCACTATGGACGCAAATTACAAGTAAAATAAAAATAAATGCATTTTATTAATACTGGCAATAGGTACTGCCCACAAACAATCATAAATAAAGGGTGATTTTTTAGCTATTATCTTTTTGGCAACACTGGTTTAAACAGCTGACGCACGTTTCGTGTTTTGTTTCACTGTCAAACATCTTCAGTTTGGTCTTTAATTTAACCATGAATCGTCTAGAATTGAAGCCGAACGACCTACCGGAACATAAAATTTTTGGTGAATGGGCTCTTGGAGAGTTGGCCAAAGATCCACTTTTTTACCGACAAATTGTATTCAGCGACGAAGCTCATTTTTGGCTCAATGGGTACGTAAATAAGCAGAATTGTCGATTTTGGAGTGAATATCAGCCAGAAGCATTGCAAGAGCTACCAATGCATCCAGAAAAAGTCACAGTTTGGTGCGGTTTTTGGGTTGGTGGCATCATTAGACCGTACTTCTTCAAAGATGATGCGAATTGTAACGTAACTGTGAATGGTGAGCGCTACCGTGAGATGATATCCAACTTTTTTTTGCCCAAAATGCAAGAGCTTGACTTGCATGACATCTGGTTTCAACAAGACTGTGCCACATGCCACACAGCACGCGCAACAATGGACTTATCGAGGGGCGAGTTCGGTGAACATTTTATTTCACGTTCGGGACCGGTCAATTGGCCGCCTAGATCGTGCGATTTAACGCCTTTAGACTATTTTTTGTGTGGCTATGTTAAAGCTCATGTCTATACAGACAAGCCCGCTTCAATTGACGCATTGGAAGACAACATTGAAGCATTTATTCGTGAGATACCGGCCGAAATGATGGAAAGAGTATGCCAAAATTGGACTAAGCGGATGGATCATTTGAGGCGCAGTCAAGGTCAACATTTGCATGAAATAATCTTCAAACATTAAATTATATGGACCGTACTACCGATTCAAATAAAGATTTCATGCATTTTTCTGAATTTTATGTGTTTTTTTTTTTGAAAAACTTTCCTATAGCTTTTAAATAATCACCCTTTATATTTTCAGACTCTGACAGTTGAGTGATTGATTAACGTGATCACCTGGCATTAAGCCTTATATCACGAGTTCTTTTACTCTTAAGGACCATTTAAGGACGCTGGACAGACGCTTCCAGTAGGAATCTCAAGTTCCAAATTTAGAAATACGATTATGGACTTATTTCTCCACCTTGGTAAGGTGGTGAGGCCCACCCAAACCTCTGCTACTCTTTGGGTCGTAGCACCCGGTTGTATTTTGCAAGTCCATACAGATTTGAATCATATACCTTTCACGTCTCAGAGTCCGCCCCCAACCAAAGGTTGACTCTCAGACATGCAGGTATAATCTCCAACTCTCTCCGCGACTTTGGGTTTTAAACCAAAGCCACCACGACGCTCCCACTAGGGGGCCAACCTCAATTGATCAGGCTGAAACCTATTCCTGATCTCCCGTGGCACCAGACTATAGCCACTGGTCAAGCTACCAGTAGGATGCCATAACATCCCCAGACTGGCCGCTATTGTCCGAAAGCCGAAGACTATTCTTGCATCAGTCTATAATTGAGATTGGCGCATCCTTACATTAATCTCTTTATGAGCTTGCAACATCATGCGGCGAGCACTGGAATATGGACGTATCATAAACCCGTTGCTCTTAGCTTATGGATTTTAGTAGCCTTTGACGACAGGCATGCCTTACCGCGGGTATATTCTGACCCCTACCCGAAGGTTGATTTCAGACTCTGACAGACAATTTGGCCAAAACCACAATCAATTAACTAAATTTGATTGACATTTGCGTGGAAAATTGAAGAAGGAAACATCTAAAATAAATAGCCATCCTCAGAAAATTAAGAATCCATTGAAAAAGAAAAATTATCATCCTCCCCCTCACTAATGGCACATCTGCTGTAGTTTTTGTAGTAGTTCGCTGGGCGGCCGTAAAAAAGGTCCCAGCTGCTGTCCCAAAGATTTGTAACTTTTTTTTGTCGGTACTCCTCTTCACAGGAAAAAGATGCTCTACTGAGTGTACTGTGTTTTGGTTAATTCTGTGTGTTTATCTGATAGCTACATGTGTGAACTCCGGTTTTATATTTTTTTTTTGTAGGAGGTTTTTGAACACTGCGCTGGAACACTCAGACTCAAAAACTGGTCCATTGTACTACCACGTAGCAACCTACATTCAATGGAATTTCGTGGTCCGGAGGAATACCAGCAGGTGCTTTTGTGATGAGGAGCCTCCCCATCGTCGGTTCTCACCTCATCAGCACCAAAACACTGCCACCTGATCCGAGCAAAGGCGGGACAGTTGCAGAGGAAGTAAGTAAGGTAAGTCATCTGCAGTCTTTTCTGTTAAGACATAACAGGAATGCCGCGGATTTCTTACAGACGTTTGGGAGCATTCACTTGGTGTGTCTACATCGTGGAGATTCATGCAACTCCGGTTGTGCTTTCGAGGAGCCCAGCAATTCATGGAAGCCCTAAACGAGGACGCGGTAGTCCCGTAATCCCAACACGGGTTCGGGTCCTAGGAGTATCTTCTCTGATCCTTGTCCAGCAAGTTCATCGGCGATCTCATTTCCCCGTGATCCCGCGGGCGCGGGACCCAGACAAGTCTTAGCGAATTGAACCTGCCTTGGACTATTCTGGAAGTGATTAAAGGGTTGAGTACGGCCTTAAGCACAGCTTGGCTGTTGCTACAGACACAAAAACTTCGCCCCTTCCACTTGTTCTTCACAGTATAGTTCGTGGCCATTAGGATCGCATAGGTGTCCGATTGGAAGACCGACGCATATTTATCTAACGAGGTGTGCAGTCTAATGTTGTCGCTCTCCACGAAAGCGCACATTTATGGTCTTTGCCTTAAACTTCGTCGCCAGATATGTTGTAACAAATGGGTCCACACTAAATGTACAAGGATATCCAGTCGTGTTTACACGTGTTTCAATTGTGACACAAATGGGGAGACCTCTTAGTCCTCTTAATCTCTAATTTTTCAACCAAGTGAAATTCTTTATTTTTATTGTTTATGCCAAGAATGGCTGTTATTTTAGTATAATAACTAATTAAAGTTTATTTTTTAACAAACGTAATGGAACTAACAGTTATGCTTTGTTCCTCACTAGTTAAAAATAGATTAAAAACCTTAGGAAAGACGTTACACAGCGCTCCAGTCTATGTTACCACTAACCACATGGTCGGGTAAATAGTTAATATGACTCTTTGTAAGGGCAAATAAATCACAAACTAACTCGAGAGCGTATCTCCACAACAGCTTTATTTTAACAGAGAGCGCTAATAACATCGATCAGCCTTTTTATAACATGCGTATAACAGAACATATGTAAATGAGAGGATATATAAATGAGAACTTACATAATTGAGATCATACGATTGCATAATTGAGAGGATTATAGGAAGTTGACTGCAGAATTGCGTTAAGAATATTTGTGTGTACGTACGTGGAAGAGTGCAGGGTGACACGATATTTTTATTTATTTTTAGCTTTCGGTAATATATCAGATGCTTACATCTTATATTTAAAACCTATTTACTTTCAAGGTTGAAGGAGAACTAACGATATTAGTCAAAAAGGCTGCTTTACGTCTAGCTCTCCCTTTCATTTCATTCTTTTTTGAAAACTTTTTTTTGGAAAACTGTGTCATTTAGCTTGTGTTTGGCCGCGTTTACACGTGCAACTTTTTGAAGACGATTTTTTTCGAATCCACTTTTACATTTAGAAATCAACCCTGCTGCGATCCTGCTCAATTTTTCAGCTTCCCACCATTTCACACATGTGTCACCTCTTTCTCACATTCGAAAAAAATACAAAAGACGAAGAATCAATTGCATTCGTCGAGCACTCACAACTCGGACGTTTTCGCCTCTCTTGCCAATAAGATTGAAGAATCGCCGACGAATTTAGCGTGTGTAAAAACGGCCTTTGACAGCCATTAAAAACAGACTATGAATATGTACAGTAGTGTCTGGGTAGCTTGAACCCTTGATTGCGTGAACACTCCACTGGCGTGAACACCTACCTGGGCTGCAGTTAATGCCACGGCAAATTTGAGAAAAGCTGTGCACCGCAAAGTAAAATAAAACACTAGTATTAGCAATTTTTTCTATTTAATAAGAGGTTAGAAATTAGGCCCTAATAAATATCTATAAAAATACAGTCCAAGTGAATTTTATGGGTACGATTGGATAACGCGAGCAATCTTGTTTGCGTGAACGGTCTGTGCAATAATTAGTTCACGCTGTGGTGGCCCGTGGCGTTGTGGATATGTGCGACGACTCCTACGCACTTGGACCTACCGTGTCTAGGTTCGATTCCTGGTGCGACAAGAAATACTTTTCACGGCCCCACCTCTTTCGAGTCACTGACAATGCTCAAAGAGTATAACTGTCTAGAAAAAGCTTCTCAAACTTGGCCGCTAGGTGTCGGCATAAAACTGTAGGTCCCTTCCTCTCATGATAGAACAATAGCACGCACAACACGAGTGGTTGCTGAGGAGCTAGGCCCTGGCCCTCTACGGACTATAGCGACACCCTTATTATTATTATTATTACCTAGACACTACTGTATTTTCAAAATGGAATTATTTTGCGTAAAAAAATTAGTTGTTGGCTGAGACTTTAAACATCTCAATTGTATGGGCAAATTATATTACATGTAAAAAACTCATCTGTGCAGTGGGTGCGGCGATTAGTCATCATCACCCGCAAGAGCTCAACTGTGAGGAGAGCTCAGTGTGTTTCTGTTTGCACGAAACATGGAGCCATCACAGCACACCAGGGACAATGGAACTATTAACAAAGAGGGTTGATTGAACGTGCACTAAGTATGTCGGCCAAGAAGGTCATAGTCACAGTTTTTTGCGATGCACGCGGTTTCACATCAATTACCTTGAAATGTTTAAAACGATCACCGGCGACCATTACACAGCTTTTAGAGCGATTCCATATTGATTTGAAGCAGAAACGAATGCATTTGCAGATGAAAAAAAGGTGCTGTTCCCTTAAGACAATGCACGAAGAAAGAAAAAATGCTCAAGCACACCTCGATCACACGCGTAACGATCCACCTCTAGCTTGTATCATTTCGCTCGTCGACGCATTACCAATGTCTCGCGACTATTTCCCAGCATGTAAAGGCCACCTTGCGATGGTTCTACGGACAGCTTCTTTTCTTATACAACCGTACGCACGTCTATTTCTCGACCCATGGTCCATAGCCACAATCGCTAGTCATGCAAAACGTCTGATTTGTTGTCGCCTGTATAGGGGATGGTTGAAAGAAGCTGCGCGACACCACTGAGACTTGCGTGGAGATCTCGCAAAACTCGCAGATTCCTCCAATTCTATTTGGGCCAGAATGCTCGAAGGAATCTGAAATGAAACTGCTCTCTGAAGCTGAATTTTCATATTTTTTTCTTCAGATTTCCAGGCACTTTGGTTTAGCAATAGGAGAGCGAGGCAGCATATACTCACTTTGAAGCATAACATCTCCGAAGTGCAGTTCTGCATCAAAAAGTGCTTGATGGGACCTTACTTCACTTGCAAAAAGCATTTACGACACGCCAACTGTTAAACCCAAATACTCCCCCATTTCAAAAATGAATGCATATAAATTGGTACCTTGGTCGACGATTTTTCACTCCAAGAACTCCAGGAAATCGTTTCCTAACTATAGGAGCTGATACCGAAATTATAAAGGATCCTTGCGGTTGACGGAACCTTCAAAATGGGAAATATGCAATTGTCCAATGATCTAGCAAGAGCAAGAGGACGCCCTACCCCAAACGTGCACCACAATGGGTCCAGGTAGACTGTCTATCTGCCAACCTCCTGGCACCTACGACACAAGAAACGACTTGGAAGCCATGACAAAAGCAAACAAAGAGCAGAATAATCGAAAGAAAGTTTCCTAAAGTGTTCGGTATGTGTATCCACAAACTCAGCTGACTCCTTGCCAAACCCCAACCCAACCCTATCCCCAGTGACCCCTTAGATCGTCCTCTGACACCTTACACCTGCTCACGAAAGCGTACACCTGACCCAGAAAGCCAAACAATCACATTGTGAATATTTTATCAACTGTGTGTATGCGAGGGGCGAACGTGCGCTTATCAAAAGGCACCGGACCGAGTCCCAAAAAGCCACGAAAACCCCATCGAATAAAATGCCAACTTAACCGGTGCTACAATTTTCATCGGTTTCCCATTAGGATCATTTTTATTAGTGCCCCCGTCCAAGGAGGGATACACAATTGAACAGCTATCGAACGACAAGGGACACCTGTACCGGGCGATGCAACGTAAACGACCGCACTAGTGCGGCCGCAACCATCACCCGCAGTCTATACGTAGGTAGACATTATCGGGGAGTTCGGTCTAAAGCGCGCACACACGCTCCGTGTCGGGCTATCGCCACCAATCCGTATCCCCGAAATGAAATTTAAATTTTTATAAATTTACCCCCAGCCAACCGAGCAACAAACACCGCAGCCAGTCGAATGGAACGACACAAAAATAAAAAAAAATAAAAACGAGGGAAAAAAAAAGAGCGAGGACCAAACATGGTGGTCGCCAGCGATAACCCAAAATATCCTCGTTTTATGAATTTCGTATTCCCTCTGAGTCGATAAAGGTTCACCCGACGAGCAAACATCCCCAGCAATCCTGCCGAGCAAGCACCTAACAGCCAGCATCCAAGGTACACGCCGCGCCGCAGCCATGGAAACCCCAAAAAAGATTAACCCTTGCTCAGACAGCCGCACGATGAATCGCAAAAAAGGAGCCGAGCACACATCCATTGGAGCCGCCCGATAGTGAGGGCCGCAGAAGGCACACGCTATCGGAAACCGACTCCATGGGAAAATAATTTGAATTTCCATCGATTTATTCAATCTGCGGCGGGGCTACCTGTGTTATCCTCCGTATTCCCGCGCTTCGTTTGCAGTGCCCGAGTCTCAGATTTCGGCGAAAAGCCGCCCCTTCTGCTGGGCGAAACTCAACGGAACGGCTCGGATGTCCTTGGGAGGGGGCAAGTGCCCGACTCTGGCCCTCTGTCGCTGCTCAAGCCACACGGGGCAGCTCTATGAATAGCATCTTGTGGGCGTCGGCGACGGGATAACAGGGAGAAAGCGGGCGAATGAGTGAGAAAAAAGAAACACTCTCAAAAACTCCAAGAGATAATTTCTTGTGTAATTATTACGCTTGGTCGCCCAACGAGAGCACACCACAGTAGCGCCGACGACGCAACACCATCAGCATCGCCATGCCCACCACTCTAATGTACACCACAAGAATGTCGTAATCAGATTTCAAGAGCACAGGGTGATGTCTGCGGTGGCGTATAATTCCACCAGCGCCAGCCACATCGCTGCGGGCAGAGTCCTTGCATATCCTACCGGAGGTAATGAAATTGCTATTCGGTAATTTAATGCCGGGAGATGTTTCACTGATTCATTAAGTTTTCTCTCGCTCTCGCTGCGTAAGTGTTTGGCGTCGTCGACGTCGTCGTCGTAGTCTTTCGCCGCGTTTCGACGGCGCTTCGGCCAGGGGGTCTGGGTGTAATTTGGGTAGAATTCAAGCTGATGGGGCTGTGGCTCAAACGCCGAACGCTCTCCGCTGAGGGGATGGTTTTTAAGTGGAACTTTTCCTCTCCAGTCTGCAGTCGACGTTGGGCGCCATGTAATCTGGCTGATTATCAAATTCGCTACGAAATTGGATTGTTCCACAGCGGATACGGTGAAGTGTTTGATTGAAGTGTTGGATAAAAGATTGAGTGGTCTAATTGATTTTGGAGATCGTTTGCTTCGCTTTCTCTCTCCATCTCTCAATCGAGTGATTGAGGCAGTCCTGATTAAATTGGTCACCTCACCTACTCCAACTGAAGATGAAGCCGCGAACGATAGAGTGCTCTGGCTTTTATTACATTTCCTCTGGCTTTGAGTGTCTTTCTTCTGTCCTTTTACATGGAAAATGCGAAGAGGCTGTCGAGGAGTCTCTCTAAAGCGAGATGACTGATTACTCGGAATCTGAGGATGTGGCTTGGGTTTGCTGTCATTTAGAAGGATAGACATTCCGTCCTTGCTGTTGAAAATTCCGGTCGGATCGGAGGAAAGCATGCAGAATGAGTGGATTCTGAGTGTTATTTCCAAGAAAGGAGCTTAAAATAAGTGTCGTTAAGATTTGTCATTTTTCTGTTGTTTTGTGTAGTCGCCTGAAGTCATCAAGAACTTTCTGTACATCAGAGTGACCACAGAAGTCTGCAGTGGACTAGATTTTCACGTTTTCGCAGTTCTTTGAAACGAGCCAGCCATCACCTATTCGTTGGAGAGAGACTAGCAACAACTCTAGTTTCGACATTCCTGCCAAAGTATCCAGGGCATGCAGAATGAGGAAGGAGAGCGTGTCAGCTCTATCAAGATCGCTGACAGATCACCGAGAGCTTCAATACCAGAAGAAACTGTGCAGCAAAGCGTCGCGCTGTCATGGGACTTCTTCAATATAATTCTTAAGAAGACCGTACGAAAGTCACTGCCACGATCTTATAGATGAACGATCAATCAAAAGCCTGTACAACAGCTGATATGGCGTATGACACTGAGCTGCGGTTAAGGGATCTGTTGACAAAAGGCAGAGGAAATGGACGTGCCTGTTAATGAGGGCAAGGCGAAGCTTTACTGGACGTGTACTATCTACGACTCGGACAGACGTTACAATGGGTAGCTACAACTCCGCGGTTGTCATGATCGTTGCGTATCTCGAATGTCAGTATCGAGGCAGTGGAGTAAAGCTCCCTTGTTAAACATGGTTGTGGTTTCCCAGTGGAATCCATGACTTGACTGTTAGAAGAGACACGGTCAGAATGAAATTAATATTGGAACCAGTTGAATTTACCATTCTCATTGAGTCTCACATTCAAGTCATTCAAGTCATTAAAGCAACCGCGTCAACAGAAATCAAGTCCATGTGTGTCGTATGATGGCGCGAAGCACTGCAGGTTCTTAGGACACAGCACTCGATAACTCTTTGCTTTGTATCGGGTCGCAGGGACTTATCCAGCAGCTGACGAACTTGGCAGGTTTTTTGCCGTGTGTGAAAATGCCGGGATGTACCGGGATGCCGGGTTAACGTGGACAAATCGGAGGTTATGGTCATTTCCAGAACGCCTGTTCTTTCCTGTGGAATTGGACAAGCTGCCTCAATTTTGAAACAGCTTGGAAGATCTGTAATCAGGAAGGCTTGGTGAGCTTGGTGTCAAAGCCAAGTTAGCGGTTTTCAATTCAGCATCTGTTCCAACTCTCACCTATGGTCATGAGATTTGGGTAATGACCGAAAGAATAAGATCGGGAATACAAGCTGACGAAATGAGATTTCTTTGTGCTGGGAGTTACTCGACGGGATAGGGTGAGAAACACGAAAATACGCGAGAAACTCAATGTAAAGCAGCTGCTTCTTCGAACGGAAAGGGCTATGCTTCGATGGTTTGGTCACGTGGCACGAATGTCCTTATCATCACTACTTAAGAGGCGTGCCTATAATGCGATTTCATCAGATAGGCGACCGCTTGGCAGACCCAGGACGAGGTGGTTGAACCAAGTTAAAAAACTCGCCTAATGGGCTTGGGCATAACGCCTGATGAATTAGAGTCGATGGCGGAGGATTGAGTGGCCTGGAGATCTCTCGTGCAAAACCCCGCGATCATGCGGGTCAGAAGATGATGATGATGATAAACTTGCCAGGAAAGGAGTGAATATCGACTTGTGATGTGCCAAGCCAAAATATTCTTAAGCCGAGTTCACCCGAGATGGTATTGAAGCGAACCGAGTTGCAAGTTGAGTTGATTACCTCGGTTTCAAACAGCAAACTTTTGATTTATTGATTGGTACTCAATTCAGAATATACTTTATTTGTAACAGTCAAAATAGTCGAATAAAAACAATCGATTTATTCGATAGTTGAAAAATGTTTATTTATTCGATTGTTATTGAAAAACGGTTCAGTTACTATTTTTCAAAAATCATTCCCTCAAAACAATCGAATGAACAAAACATTCAAAATGTTTACTAGTACGATAGTCTACTCTAACTTTGAATGATTTTTTTTAAACTATGATGCCTGCTCTGCCAAAAAATGTTGTTGGCTTGCATTGACATTTCACCTCACTCTAGGAAATTATACACGGAAAAATAACTTTAATATACCCCCCCCCTCCCCCCATCCTCCTCCACAACCCTTCTTTTTCAAACATTGTGGAGGATTAATGAATGAATGAATGAATAAAACTTTTCGATAGTTGAAATCATTCAGTTACTAACTATCGATAGTTCGATAGTTTCCATCACTAATTCAAGCCCTAGTTAGGGTCGGCTTAGTACACTATTTTATAAAGAATTCACACCATAATTTATTTGGTTTGAGATACCATAGCCATACACAAATATGTGCAAAAGAAAACAACAAGAGAAGAGCAAGTAGGACTTGTGCCACCAAGACCACTAGATGAGAAACAGAACCAATACCGAACTCCAACTAGGTATTGAACGGTGCAGTGCAACTTGGTTTGTACAAAAGCAATGTTCACGTTTGTGCACAAGGTGCTCATTTTCTCCTAACCAACTAAAGCAATCAGTTTTCGAACATCAAGTCGAACATTTCGCAGTTATGGTGTTCAGTTAATCGTTTTATTTTAGTTTCGGCAACTCGGCAACTCGGTTTCAACATAAGTACATTTTACCCGCTTCAACTCGGTTTGGATGTACCTCGGCTTGATCCGTTTTATAAACTCGAGGTGGGACTTGGATCGGTTACCCAGATCAAGCAACAGACAGTACAACCACTTATGTCTTGAAGGCGTTTTCCAAGATTCAACCATGAACTGTTTAGGTGTAGTCAAGCGATCAGAGATCTTAAGGCTTAAGGCGTCTTCGCTACGTACATAAAGCACATGACCAAGAGTCTTCAGCCAATGGAGCACTGCAACATAGAGCGTCTTCGATGGAATCGGCGAAACTGGAGTGCACTAGCAAAAGATGGTGCTAGTCGGAGAGGCTTGGTGGCTAAGACTCAATCACAGCGCCATTGAAAGAGAAGTAGGTAAGGCTTTGGCACTCGAGGAGGATTTGGTTCTTCATCATCAATATCAAATTGCCTTCCTTCCGAAACCTTGAAATATTCATCTCTGCTTCACAAACGCGATCGTGGCGTAGTGTGCGTCGACTCCTACGCACTTGAACCTCGGTGTTTGGGTTCGATTCGCAATGCGACCAAAATTAATTTCCACGGCCCCACCTCTCTCGAGTCACTGACAATGCTCAAAAAGTATAACTGTCTGGAAAAAGGTTCTCAAATTGGCCATTCGGAGTCGACAGAAAACTGTAGGTCCCTTCCACTCATGCACAACAATAGCACGCACAACACGAGTGATTGCTGATAAGCTAGGCCCTGGCCATGTACGTGCTGTAGCGCCACCCATATTATTATTATTATTATTCGCAAAAGCGACATGAAATGTTTCCGTGAAGACGACGACAATATGAAAATTGTTTGAGGCTAGCGACTCTGATCTAAATCGAAATCATTTGATGCTGCCCACACGTTTTTAAAAATCATTCAGCCCAAAAGTATATAATTCAAATGATCAAGGCAATGCTTATCGGCTTGATCCAAAATGTATACACTACTCCGCGCGAGTTAAAGCTTTTTTCGCATGAGAAACCTAATAAGGGGGCTCCTCAAACAAACTTTTTCCGCCGAACTGAATGTTCATTCATGAGGTTTACCTCAGTTTGAAGATTTTTGAATGAAAAGCGTGCGGCGTGTATTCTGAATCGGATTATCGAAGGTAAACAAACGACTTGATAAATTGTCTTCACATCTCTTATCGAAGGTCGGTCGTCAAGGTTGAATGGGACACATGTTTGAAAGCAGATAAGTGTAGAGATAAAGGTTTCTTTTGGGGATTGGTAGATGGGATCAAGCTAACACAAGTCTCTTGATATTTTCCGAGAAAATCATTGACCCGATCGAGCATTGTTAGGGATGTGGGTAGACGGGTATAAGCCGCGTGTCGCTTAGATCCTGCTTTACCCATTGGGGGATGCAACCAAGGTAAGAGGTGCTCGTCATGTTGATGTGTTGCTGAGCCATCCGGATATCCTTATAAATCTGAAAAGAGACTTTAGTGCAGAGAATGGGCATAGGAATGCCTCAACTGGCAAAGAATGGGGCAGTGGCAGAGGTCCATTTCCTCTTCATCACCGCAGCCTCTGCATACAGAGTCAGCTAGTCCCATTTTCATTTCGTTACACATCAGACGATTATTGCCAGTTGTATACCCTACTCCATGCGAGTTAAAGCTCCAACTACCATGCCTAGCAATTTTTGTCACACTGAAGCAGCTTGTTCGTTTTTACACTGCTAAACGTATGCCAAAGTATTCAAGTGATCTCGCGATGAGACCTCTATGATCGTGTCGTCTACTTTTTTCTTGACATCCGCAAGAGATGGTTTGATGCATAGAATTGCCTGAGATGGGTCAGTTTTGCCCCTTTACTGGCAAGATTAGATAAGTTGCTTAGTTGCCAATAATGTCCCCGTGGCCCGGGCTACAATCAAAGTTCGTTGACATAGGCGAAACTAAATAAAATGGGACCAAGAACAGAGCCCTAATGGACACCAGTAGCATTCGGGAAAATATCAGGCAAGGGCTGACATCTCTGCTGACTTTCTCCCAGTCAAGTGGAAATGAATGGGTTTAGTGGCACTTGATGCATTCAGTGATGCCTTTTGAAAATCAGTTGCAAAATGAAACAGCAACCGAAGCATCTGCATCTTTGATTCAAAACGTATGGCCAGCATTTTTTCGTCAGTTGATGAAAATAAAGATTATTATTGATCCTGAAGTAGGAAGGGTAGGGAGGGACGGGTACCGTTCAGGCCAACCACTCATTCTTCTCGAACCAGGAGGCTCACATTTGAAGATGTGTCCCAGCCAGTGCAGTCAACTTTCGATGGCACCAAAAATTAGCTCTGCCCCTCATCCAGCTTTCAGCTAAAATATCATTTTTGGTCCTTCGAGCCAGGCGTCTTGACGAAAGATGTCGACATACCGGTTGTCGTCGGCGATTCTACGTCTGATCTCCACCTCCAAGGTGTTGTTTGTGGAGTTCACGTCTGCCCGAGGCAGGCAATCTCCTTTACTATCGAATTAACGAATGCAGAAACTAAACAGTAATCGCATACTGTTCCAATCACCCTGAACTGGGTGAAAAGGATGCATGTTCAAAATTCCAAAACAAGGGTTTTGTTTCGTCAGCCATTCATATTAGATGCTTTGAACCCCCCTTCGTTGTAGAATGCCTTGCGGGAAGTCTCAAGGTCCAAACATGCTTTTGAGTGTCGAATAAAAGTTGATCCGTATGCCAAGAGCTTACAATCGTCAAAAAGCTGTCTACCTCGACCTAAAACTCCACAAATGGCATTTTTGGGGAGATGGTCCTTGACAACCAGACAAGACGGTTTGTCCAATAAGCTTGGACCAAAAGTTCAGCCAGCCGGTTGGTGGGCAGGACAGCATGGCTGATCTGGAAGAATTTCATCGCCCAGAATTTGGTCGCACTGCAATGAAGGTGAACGATGGAGAAGACGTACCCGGGGACTGTTAAACACGTAGTTCGTAAAGTAAAAACTTATTCCAGCGCCATCCACCAGCTCGAATAGAAGGCCTGGTGACCTTCGACTTTAGACAACTTGTCCCCGTCATCGCGGGACGTCAACCTTAACTTTTGCTCATGCTCCAACCTTTCAGACGAATTACTTCTACGAGTACACCTACCTACACACGGTGTCACTTTTGTCGTCCGCGCATTCGCCAAACATTCTTTCTTGCTCCCATCCACTGGACGTGCAAATTAAAGAACGAATTTTAAGAATCCTCGGACCGTCAGTGTCTCCTCTGACGGCGAAATCTCCTCCAAGCACTGACTGATTATTCGCTGAAGCGGAATAAATTCACACATTCAAGAGTCAGGACATTTTGTCATTACGGCTTCCATTCTGACCCCGAAAATCATCCACTGTTTCATCCGAAAATCACTCCAAACTGCTGGAGCTGCTGCTTAATGACACACGAAGAACGCACCGAAAGCAGCAAAACCACACAAAACTCCTCGTGTCGTCGTGCTATCATCGTCGTCGTCGTCGTCGCCGTCGTTCTACCTTATCAGTTCTGTGAGTGATTGCTAAATGTATTGTGAAATTTGTTTGTTTACTCCTTTGTGAAATCTCATTCGTCGAGTTATCTCGACACCACGTATGTACGCGTAGAGCTGCTGCTGGTGCTGGCGCTGGTGCCTGGCGGCAATTGGAAGGCATTCTGCCGGAAGGAAGTAAGCAGCTTATTTACGCAGCTTCTCAACGTTCCAACGTTCACCTCAAACTGCCTTGTCTCGTGTGCCTGCCTTAGGCTTCGGGCAATTTATTGTGAGGCATTAAGCGCTTCTGTACTAATGGCAACATTTCTCTCTCTAACGCACTTACACTTACACTTACACTCACACACCCCACTCGTCCTTGATGCTAATGTGATGATGTGGGGGTGGGGGGTGGGGGAGTTCGGAATTCGGTGTGGATGGTGTGAAGAAAGTGAAAATAAAAAAGAAACGAATGAATTCAAACAATAAATACCGTTACTGTTGGCAGGATGGCTGGAATCGGGTGGCCGTAGTGGAAAGGAAGGGATCATCTTTTGTGTAAGATTTATCTTTATGAACCTGCCTTGTGTCGGCACATCTCATGCCATGGAGGAATCAATGGGCACCACACCTACCGATTTAATGGATTCCCATAGACTAGCGAAATATGTGCGACGGCCGTACTCACTCGTTGGCGCGCACATCCTTGGCGACGTAGTTCGTGAGTACATTCACTTTAAATTGCGCAATAAAAATAGGCAAGCCTTTGGCAATGGGAATGATGCTGCGTCCCGTAACCCCGACCCGACAGCGACGGTGTGTGGCACTCGCCCATCTATCTCGTCTTCATGTGAACTACGTCCCTATTTACATATAAATGCCAAATAAGGGAAGTGGGGACAGAATGCGTGGCAAGGATTAGATTATATGTCAGTTGTGTAGTGAAAAATGCGAGGATTGTCCCCGAGAAAACTCGTTTGGAACGTGATGCCGTCGCCACTGCCACTGCCACTGCCACTGTGCCAGTGCCGGGGTCGACGTTAACGCCTCCACTGTGTACCTACCGTGTGTGTATCGCAGTTGCGTGCACGAGTGGTGGAGTAAAAATTAATGTTAACAGTATTTTCTGACAGCTTATTACAATCATTTTCTCTTCATTCTCGCCCGTCGTCCTCGGTGCGCCGCGCCGTGTCTCTGCGTGCATAACGAAAAGATGTAATTGCGCACGTGAGACAAGGATTTCGGAATGAAATAATGCCGAATTTTAGCATTCCTGGCGGATTATTTGGAGTGCGATGGTTGTCGGATGTTGGATTCAAGATGTTGGCAGAACATCCGTGTGGATTCCTTTTAATATTTCCTCTTCTTTCGGGTAATACGATTTTTTTTGATCGGAGTAGGAATCCGAATCTGGAGGGACACCGTGTAAGGAGCTCCCTCAAGCCACGTGAGGTGTCTTCGCCTGCGGATTAACTCGAATGGAAATGAGACAGGCCGAGAGATTATCACAACGACATCGAGAGATATTTTCGCGGAACTCGGAACTCTGTAGGCTCACGTGTTTCCCTGGAGTATATGATAATCATTCTCGTTCATGGTGTTTGCTGGTGTTATTAAGTTTCTGATGTACATGATTTGGATGTCTTTTTCACAGGTCATCGTGGTTGCAGTGAAAGCAAATTCTAGGGCAGATCTGTTGGCGACCAGTGCATCACCGGGGAACACACACATTTCGTTGACTAAGACCTGATGCTTGTTTTTGACTTATTTTTGGCGTCTGAATGCGAAAATGATCACAGTTTTTGTCTATCACGCCACCTTTTTAAGCTACAGGACATCAGATTTACGTTCTAAATAACATACAAAATGTGCATACATTAAAAATATGTTCAAAGGAAATAATTTTATTCATAAAAGTAGTAAATTCATATTACACATATCACGGTAAAAATGTCTGCTTATAGCTTTTCCTGGAGTATTTATTCTGTGGACAATCACGTCTGATGCTCCAACAGCAGTCAGGCATCATACGTATGCACATCCCATCTACCTTGGTACCGTGCCTCCATGATATTTAGGTCTTGGTGGAATCGCTCACCCGAATTTGGGAAGATGAAAGCATGCCCGACTACTGGTATATCAGCTCCATATGCACCATCCACAAAAAAGGTGATCTTACCTCTCCAAACAACTATAGAGGTATATCCCTGCTCAACGTCGCCTACAAGATCCTGTCCAGCGTACTGTGTGAACGTCTAAAGCCGTTTTCCACCGCACTAATCGGCACGTACCTGTGCGACTTCCGGTCCGGCAAAAGACCAAATCTTCACACTAAGACAAATCCTGGAGAAGACCAGTGAGTTCCAAATTGATACGCACCACCTTTTCATCGATTTCAAAGCCGCATACGACAGCATTCATTGCAAGGAGCTATTCGATGCAATGGCTGAATTCGGGATCCCGGGAAAACTGATCCGGTTGTGTCGCACCACGCTAATACAGCAGTTCGGCTCAAGGATTTCCGAGCCGTTTGAAACTTGCACTGGATTTCGGCAAGGAGATGCGCTGTCGTGTGACTTCTTCAATCTGGTACTGGAGATGATAGTGCGGAGGGCAGCTGTAAACACGGAAACGTTTGTCAAAACAACTGGGCTCAAGACTCCTGACTCGAAGGACCAAAATCATGCTCTACAAAACTCTCATTTTGCCAGTCCTGCTCTATGGAGCCGAAAGCTGGACGCTAAGCAAAACTCCAGAGCTGATTTTTGGTACCTTCGAAAGAAAAATTCTACGACGGATATATGGTCCCGTCTGCGATTAAGGCGAATAGAGGAGAAGATATGACCGCGAACTCTACGAGCTGTACCAGGATGTGACAGCTTGGCCTTGATAACTGGAAGCAGCGTGACCAGGACCGTCAACGATGGAAGGCAGCAACTGCTCAGGCTCGGACCCTCCATGGGTCCTGATAAGAAGAAGAATCGCTCACTTTGCTCATCACTGACTGCACCTAGCAGTCACTTGCCATCATGTTGTAACCAACCATTTTGAAGCTCTCTAAAAGTTCCTGGACAATTTGTGTGTAATTCTCTGCTCGGGTATTACCAAGAAAGTTTTTGACAACGTTTTTGAATATTAACCAACCATTCATTTGCAGTTTGCATTGCCGCAATGAAATGTTCGATTTTCATGAGCTGCCAAAACTATGACCACACCGACCTTTATCTTTTTTTTCAGACTAAAGACAGACGAGGAAATGCTGAAATGAGGTACTTGAAACAGTGTCCTTCAGTTGTCAAGGCTTCATACGGGGCCAGTTTTATATGTAGAGGTGGAAATATAGTACTATTGCTATTAACAAGCGACTGATGTAAAGGGTGGTTACATTTTAAGGGCCGATATTGATTTTGAATAAAATACAAATTATTTAGGAAATTATTGTCCTTTCTTTTTATTATGATAATATTGGTATGGTTCAATTATGTATGGAACAAAATATCGGCCAAATGGCCGCCGCGACCTCGGCGGAACACCTCCATCCGATGGTCAAAATTTTCAATGACGCTGAAACATAATTGATGTTCTATGCCGTTAATGTGCCGAATTGTCTCATCCTTTAGCTCTTGAATTGTTGCTGGCTTATCGACGTACATCTTTTCTTTCAGATAACCCCAAAGAAAGGAAATCCGGGCAATTGACATCGCCACCACGTGAGATAACACGGCCATTGACTTTGTCGCGCAAAAGAGCCATTGTTTCGTTAGCTGAGTGGAAAGTGGCACCGTCCTGTTGAAACCACATATCGTCCACATTCATATCGTCCAATTCGGGCCATAAAAAGTTCGTTATCATTTCACGATAGCGAACACCATTCACAGTAACTGCCTGACCGGCCTCATTTTGGAAAAAACACGGCCCGATGATGCCGCCAGCCCATAAACCGCACCAAACAGTCACTCTTTGTGGGTGCATTGGTTTTCCGACAATCACTCTTGGATTATCCTTCGCCCAAATGCGGCAATTCTGCTTATTGACGAATCCACCGAGGTGAAAATGTGCCTCATCACTGAAGATGATTTTCTTCGAAAATTGATCATCCACTGTTGCCATTTCCTGCCACCATTCTGACCATTGACGACGCTCCAAATGGTCAAGAGGCTTTAGTGCTTGAGTCAATTGCACCTTGTAAGCGTGTAAATGCATAATGTTCATCAACGACGAGCGTGAGAGGTGCAATTGTTGGGCACGACGACGATTTGAGGTGAACAGCTCTTCAGCCACACTATCGCGAACAGCAGCAATATTAACTGCAGTACGAGCTGTACGAGCATGCACTGGTGTTTTCACATCTCCTACAGACCCGGTTTGCTCAAATTTTTGCACGATTTTTCCTCATGTACGCACATTTGGACGATTAAATTGACCGAAAAAATCACGAAGTGCACGATATGCATTTTGATTTGAACGCCCATTTTCATCATAAGCCTGAATAACTTCAACGCGTTGCTCGATTGTGTATCTTTCCAGGGTTCAAACTGAGTTAGTCTGAAATTGAGAAATGTCAAATGAAATGCAGAAAAAAACTTGACGTTTAGGTGTGGTTCACATTCAACATCGGCTCTTAAAATTTAGCCACAATTTAGAATGTTTGGATCACCAGGTTTGAGTTCAAATCTTTGCGGCCAATTGGACTGTAGCCAATCCTTCTCACGAGCTCTGCTATCCCACATACACAAAATAACAGGCATACTTGGTATATCCGCGTTGCTGGACAAGATGGGAGCATACCACTTTAAGGACAACACAGATGATCCATTTGTGCATGTGATATTGCAACAAATCAAAGACTCTCTTTATCTCTTCATATTCTTCACGCAAAAACAAAAAACTGAGTGGCTCACTCGGACTGCACCAAATAAGTTTCCATTGCGGAGGCGGACAAGAACAGCTCAACGGGATTTTATTTCTTTTAAATTGTTCCCCAGTGTATTCAGGAGATAAGTCATCAGTAGGACAAGCATGTGTTTACAAAGAAGCAGCTGCAACTCAGAGAATGCAAAGAGCAGCGCATCCACATGGTCATCAACTAGGCGACTATCAACGATGATATTTCTTAGCTACAAGTATCTAACTGCAAGGAGCAGTCCGCTAAGGCCAAATGTATGCCCATTGTGATAAGATAACTCCTCTATTTGAAACCATTTAGTGCTTGCAACGAAACGATAAAGATGTATGACGCTGATATATACTTTAGCTCTCTCAGATTTCTCTCGCAAAAGCAAGCCCTCATATGGAATTTCCTACGAAAGGTGAGGTGACTACCCAAGCAGAGGAAAATTGGATGATGTTGTCCTCGCCTTCATCTCCACTCTTCTGCATCAAATCGTTCTGAACACGACTAGGGGTAAGGCTTCGCAACTTAAAAAATTTCTTCGGTAACTGATGTCGGGCCAATTTCCAAACAAATTCCAAATACTTGTTCAAATAAGCTGAAAATACATACACTGTGTCGAATACGTAACATTTTTCTCGCTAAAAATCCAATTTTATGTCATTTTAGACTAACTTCCTTCCGCAAATTGTACAACCGTGAGAGTACTCATGCTGCAAAGTAACTAGGCGCGTTTTGTTAAAACTCTACTTTGTGAACTCATTCCGAGTCCGCATTGACAGTAAATAGATGCGTTTGAGCTGACGAAACAATTCAGGTTCCAGTTATTGATTCACAACCCATGCCTTGAAGCCAACGACACTGCGACCAGGACAGATATATTGTATCGAAGCGTTGGAGTTAAGTTAAAAGGCGTACTACTTCTCTTCTGACAGATAGTAGGTTCACTGTAGTGGGATTCTTTAATTCCATTGAAGTTAGTATCTCCTAATGGAACATACGTTTAATTAACCAGATTAGTGACAAAACGTGCTCGGAAGTCGAATCCTCTTCAGAGCCGCACACCTTCTCTTGACACAGGTTAATTTGTACATTCGACGATAATGTCTTGAGTGTTGCCTGACTGTACGAGAAGATTGAAAATCTGGTGCCCTTAATACCTTTGAGGAGATTGTCTCTAGCGCAGATCTCGATGGCGTGGTTTTCGGCTTGGAACACGGTAGGACTCGACCTCATAGGTACAGAGATCCTTGGCTTGGGTCCAAAGACTTCTGCTCCCAATTCAGGGCTCATCTTTGATCCGGATGTGTACCATACCAGACTTCTAGGCTACACCATTGGTCTAGTATTCACGGTCCAATAACTCCACTGCATAAAGCCTGTCGAAACAATGTTGGGCTCCATTATATCTGATTCGATTATTAGACGTAAGAAAACATAACCAAAGGTGCACGGCAGTCGTAGGAAGGTCGTATAGAGCCGCTGTGGCAGTTGGAAGATGAACACTGTCGGTTTAGGTGAAAATTTCGATGTAGGCAAATGCACTCTAGTACTTCTGATTCGATTAATATACTTAAGAAAACATAACCACAGGTGCACGGAAGTCGTAGGTAGGCAATATGGAGCCGCTGTGGCAGTTGGAAGATGAGCTAGAAAAAGCCAAAAAATCCTATACAACAAAAATCCGTAGACTACACTGAGTCGGCTACATCAACCGCATGGACAACAGCGCTCCAACAAAGGGGCTCTTCGAATCCGAGCCACTTGGTTCGAGAAGGAGAGGAAGATAGAATCTCGCTTAAAAATGTCATCGCGGATGCGAAAGTGGATGCAGTGTGATCAGGACCATCTTCGGAAACTATTGCTCAGGCTCAGACCCCCCACGGTTGGTAGACCTGAGAAGTAATTGTGAAACAATGCGTGTCCTAGTGTGTCTTCTCATCTTTTCCCTAATTTCGCCTTATTCTTAGTGCAGGACAAGCCAAAATTAGTCTTCCTCACAAACAAAAAATATTCAATGCTACATCAGCAATCGTCAGGAACGGACTCTATCAAATAGAACTTTGCGGCAATCCAAGCGTTTAGCGATGGAAGGACCACCACCCTGTGCAAGCAGAAAGTCGGATAAACTGCACAACTGGCTGCAAAATCCTATCAAAATGTCCTTAACTTGCAACATCATCGCCCTATTCCACCACACTTCACAACTCTTAACGTCACGCACTGTCTTATTTACTCAATTGGCGTTTCTCGATTGGGATAAACGATTTCACCGAACTAACATCACTCACGCACCCTCACCGCTGCCGCTAGGCGATCGTAAATAGCAAACGATTTTAGATAAATTAAATTCACCCAGCCATCGAATGTGTTTATCTTTGCTTCTAACCAGCCGTGAACGAGTTGAAATTGCCTTTGTTTATCAACTTCGGTTAATAAGAGTCAAATGCAGCTAACTATCATCATCCCCCCACTGGAGGTGGTCGTTATCAATTAGTTTTATTATTCTCTGGCTATCACACCAGCATAAACGGCATCCTTATCTTCGTTAAAAATACCCTTCCCACTGGTAGAGAGTATTCAAACTCCTTGTAGCGCTCGGAACCACCAAGTGATGGTCGAACTTCATTTCATTTTAATTACTCTGTTGTTGACTGCCGGCGGCTGTAGTTGTGAAGTTTACAAGGGAAACTGACTATTTTGACCTGGATTGGGGGTTTATTTTCAGCAAAAAATTCTCTTTTTGGAGTGCTCCTTGAATATGCTGGTGGATTCTGTCTGAAATGGGGCGTGGGCACTCGAACCTGGTGCAAGAGGACTTGGTACGCGTCCATTCATCGAGTTGACTTTCCCATGTCAACGGGCTCGTTAGAGAGTGGTACTCAAGCAGGCTCATAGTGCAAATGTTCTTCGATACTACGGCAATGTTCGATTGTCTAAGGCCCTCTTTAGGCAGAATCTGGCAGCATATTCAGGGACCTACGAGCCAAGTCGAACACAAAATCCTTTGTCAACAACATCCAGCCGCTTTCTCAGCCTTGAAGGCTTTTCCATACGATTCTGAATTCAGTTAATCTTAGAGCGAAGCCACTTACCACTTGCATATCCCAGAATTGGTTGTGGTCACACATCGGCAATAGAAGTCCAACGTTATTTATTTTTTGTTCAATTCTCAGAACATGGCTATCTACACCGGCCTTCGCACAGTGTTTAGACTCTTTGGCAACACTCTGGCAATCTATTCGCAAGTCGAACGTTTGCATGATTTATAGTTTTGTGTTGAATACCTGAATACCGATAACGTAGACAGCGGGGCTCCCGCATTTTTCAGGGGAACGCCTATATTTGGCGATCGACTAACTATGACATCATGAGATAATTGACGTGTGAAGTCATTTAGAAGGTGTACCACTAAAAATAAACATTTCTTAACGCTGAGTAAGCACTGCTTTAGCAAGCAGCATAAGCAAGTAGGAATCCAACATGGTCGTACCGATGTTATTTATAGTAGTTGAGTGTTTTACTCTAGGCAGGCAGTAAGCTAGTTGGGCAGTTTGACGTGGTGAGACATAGGCGACGAGGGTCTAGATTGCTGGCCAATCTCATCAAAGAACGCAGGAGGGATCGCCAGACCACTCGATTGTCCGCAATCGACTCTAAATCATCAGGAATTATGCCCAAGGCGAGTTTTTTGATCTTGGTCCAACCACCCCTGACAAGCAGTCGCCTGCCTGATGGAATCGCATCCAAAGCCCGCCTCAACAGTCGTGATGATGGAGACATTAGCGTCACGTGACCAAACCATCGAAGCATAACCCTTTCCGTTCGAAGAACCAGCTGCTCTACATTGAGTTCCTTGGCCACTTCCGGGTCTCTCACTCTTTCACGAGGAGTAGCTCCCACAACAGCACGAGTACTTCACATCTCGGCACCATGTATTCATGATCTTTACTCATATTTTTTGGGTCATTGCCCAAGTTCCATAGTGAGAGGTGGAAGCTGACAAATTTGTATTTTTCGAAGTGAATACATTTGACTTCATTTCCCTCCTTGTAAGACTCAAAAGCGCCCACAAGCCGCGGAGGAGTGAATAACTACTCCGTTAATTGCGACTCTTCCCCATCGTCATCCGGCACAATCTGACGAGTTTAGCTGGATTGTCAGAACTGGACATGACGTTGTAAAGTTCGTCTCTATCCAAGCTGTCATAAGTGGCCTCGAATAGGGTGGTGAGTGTCGATCAGCATTTCTTGAGTTTTTTCCAGGACCTGCCGTAGAGTGAAGATTTGGTCGATGGTAGACCGCCGATTATGTACGAATGCTTTCAAGCGCTTACACACAACAAGAATAGACAGAGGATGATTAGGAGACTTATCCCTCGGTAGATGCCGCAGTTAAATGCGTTAGACAAGGAAACGCGCTGTCATGTGATTTTTTCTACGTCATTTTTGGGGAGGTCGTGCAGTACTCACCCGCCAACCCCAGAAGCACGATCTTTCAAAAGCCCGTACAATTGCGAGCATACGTGGACGGCATTGACGTGGTTGGTCGAACATAGGGAACCGCCAATAAAACGTTTACTGGCATTGCATCGGAGGTGGCTAAAATGTATTTAGCGGTGCTGTCCGCAAGAAAGAACATACAACATCGACGTCTTGGACAGAGCATCACAATGCGCAGCTCTAATTTCGAGGTAGTTAAGGACTTTGTCTACCTCAGCTCCCAACTACACGGTAAGAATACCAGCAGTTCTCAGATCAAACGCAGAATAACTCTTGCCAGCCGCTTAAGAGGCAATTGAGTAGTAGAACAAACTCTCGAAGGACCAAGCTGACTTTATATAAGACACAATCATGCCAGCCAAGCTGTACGGCGCAGAGGAATGAACAATCTCAAAAATGGATAACGATGAATCTCTTCGAGAGAAAAGTTATACGTGCGACCTTTTGTCGTGTTTGGGTTGACGGCATATGAAGATTAAGCCACGAGCTTTATGGGTTGTCCAGCGACATGAGCCTAGTCAGGCTTCTACGGATCCACCGCCTAAGGTAGCAGGGCCATGTAGAGTGCATGGACAACGTCGTACTTCCACTCCGAACCAGTGGCAGAGTGCAAAAGAGGATTGCCGCGTCTTAGGTAGCACACCCAAGTCGAGAAGGACGTAGCACACCCAAGTCGTGGCAGCTTGAGAGGCTTGTTAGCTGAGGCCGGTGCGGGTGTCTATTCCAAAGATCTCAACATTGCTCCCTCTCTTTGAAGCTCCCTGATCACTGTAGCATCTTTAAGGCAGAAACCATCGCGATTAAAGAGGCGTTGTGATGGCTCAAAAACAACTTGGTATCAAAAAGGGATATCACCATCTGTTCAGTCGGACAGTAAGGCCGCTATAAAATCAATGGGCAATGTCATGTTTAACTCAAAAACATCCCTTAATTGCAGGCTGTCTCTTAACGAGATGTGGGTGCCGGGACACTGTGACATACCATGCAACTGCAAAGCCCATGAACTCGCCAGGTGTAGTACAACCTCCTCCCTATTAATAGCAGGGGTACCACCTTCCATGCCGATCGCTACAGCCTACCATCTTTTGAAGATTCATACAATAATGGCTAGAAGGCACCACCTGCCTTCTAACAAAAGAAATCTGGCCATCACTTAACCTAAAACGGTCACTCAGTCTACTTAGGCTCAGCAAACACTCATTAAGGAGTCTCATAGGAGTCATAACCGGGCACTGTGCAATTGGCACTCATGCTCGCAGGATGGGTGCCCCATATAATGATTTCTGCAGAAGCTGCATGGATGAAGACGAGGTAGAAAACACTCATCACCTACTCTGCTCGTGTAGCGCTCTGGCTAGTCGGAGGTTCCTACACCTAGAGGCCTACTATTTCAATAACCTCAATGAGCTAAACAGCGTCAGCATATGACAGCTAAGTCGCTTCACTGCAAGCACCAACTGGTTCCGATGTTAGGAGAAGTCAATCCGCGTGGTACCACAATGGGCCTGCCCTTAGCAGTCAGCCACTACAACCTAACCTAACCTAGCTGAGGCCCAGGTCCATCCCTGGACTGTAGACCAGTAAAAGAAGAATATAGACATGAATAGTATTGGAGTTTTAGATTTAACACAGTGGACTGCTTTGCGAAGGTTGCAGACTTAAGCAACTTCTCCTAAGTGCAAAGCTACACTGTTAGTTCTCTAATTTCTAGTCAGCTGAATTTTGCGACGTGCTTATCCAAGAGACAGTGGCTTGGTCACTGACTCCTGTCACAATTCAGATTTTTGATTTGAAAGAGTCTTCTAAGTTTTGTACTCAGTTCTTGGGGGTCTTGGGAAGTAATAACTGATTCTTCAAACCCTTTATGGGCACAAAGGACCGACATACGCGTCTGTAAGCAAAAGTGGCCTCTGATGAATCAAGATGTCAGTTTTCTTTGGATCGCTTAGGATCGAACTTAATCATAGAATGTATTCCAAAGGGCTCACGGGCCCAAGACAAACTAAGAAGAAGTTCAGTACTATGGCTAAACTTGCTCTAAATCATCACTTATTTCTATAGTTTTCTCCTATAGATTCAGAATTCTTCTGCGGAACTTCTTCTTTACCACATATGAAGTTTCCTTTAACAAAAACCTTTTAAATAAACAAAAGAAATATTTAATTTGATTTTTTCCTCATTTTCCCTTGGTTTATCTCAAGTGTTGATGCGTGCTCATTCTGTAGGTGTATATCAACATTACATACACATTCATTGTATCTCTTTGAACGAGTATAGTACTTCAGAGTACTCTATTCATTTAAATTTTTCGAATGCGAGTACTCTAAATGTGGGTACAATAACATAGAAAACGAGTATTCGTAATTTGAAATACCCGATTTCTAAACGAGTACTCTATTTTTTTTCTTAAATTTATCGGGTACTCGAAGAAAACAAAACGAGTTCACTACTTATAATTAGCAATATACTGAGTACACCGGGTACATTGAATGAAACAAATGTATTTGTCGTCGAACGCCTGTGTTGGAAGTGAAAATTTGGTAAATTTCTGTTATAGATATTTTCTGAATATATTGTAGAAATTTCTGAAATAGATAATCAGATTGAATTGATCGGTATTCAAAAGGATATGGAGCTAAATAATTACTTTATTAAAATAATTAAATAATACAGAAATTAAAAATTTAGTGGGATGTAAAAATTATTGTGGTCATTGTGGCGCCCTGGACGTTCTGGATATGTACGGCGACTACTAACCACTTAAACATATGGTGTCCAGCTTCGTTTCCCAGTATGACAAACAATTTTCACAGCTACACCTCTTTCTAGGCACTAGCAATTCTCAAAGAGTTGATAAAACTGTCTAGAAAAGTTGATAAAAATGTATAAGTAGTACGCACAACAAGAGTGGTTGCTTTAGGCCCTGGCCTTCTGTAGGCTGTAGCGCTACCAATATTACTGTGAAAAATATGTATTATGTACAGAGTTATAATAATAAAGGTATATCAGGCATTGAGTAACGACACACTCAAGGAAAAACATATAGTTTGACAACGAGTCCAGACAGAACAAGCCAAACAAGACGCTTTCTAACGATAGTTAGCTTTACGAACAGCAAAGAAGGACTGTAGCACCACGAAAAGTAGAATATTAATCCTGTACATGTTTCCTAACAGCCACTCAATCGAATCCTAAATCTGTGGCAGCGTTATAATTTTGCACCAATTTTATTTCAGAAATTCTCATCGCATTCATTTAAAGGGTGATTTTTTCAAAGCTATAGGAAAGTTTTTCAAAAAAAAAAAACACATAAAATTCAGAAAAATGCATGAAATCTTTATTTGAATCGGTAGTACGGTCCCTATAATTTAATGTTCGAAGATTATTTCATGTAAATGTTGACCTGGACTGCGCCTCAAATGGTCCATCCGCTTAGTCCAATTTTGGCATACTCTTTCCAACATTTCGACCGGTATCTCACGAATAAATGCTTCAATGTTGTCTTCCAATGCGTCAATTGAAGCGGGCTTGTCTGTATAGACATGAGCTTTAACATAGCCTCACAAAAAATAGTCTAAAGGCGTTGAACCGCACGATCTAGGCGGCCAATTGACCGGTCCCGAACGTGAAATAAAATGTTCACCGAACACGCTCCTCAATAAGTTGCGCAAATAGTTGCGCGTGCTGTGTAACAATACGACAATACGTCATGCAAGTCAAGTTCTTGCATTTTGGGCAAAAACAAACAAAGTTGGATATCACCTCACGGTAGCGCTCACCATTCACAGTTACGTTACGATTCGCATCATCTTCGCCCCTCGATAAGTCCATTGTTGCGCGTGCTGTGTGGCATGTGGCACCGTCTTGTTGAAACCACATGTCATGCAAGTCAAGCTCTTGCAGTTTGGGTAAAAAAAGTTGGATATCATCTCGATTTTCTCAATTCGCATCATCTTTGAAGAAGTACGGTCCAATGATGCCACCAGCCCATAAACCGCACCAAACTGTGACTTTTTCTGGATGCATTGGTAGCTCTTGCAATGCTTCTGGCTGATATTCACTCCAAAATCGACAATTCTGCTTATTTACGTACCCATTGAGCCAAAAATGAGCTTCGTCGCTGAACACAATTTGTCGGTAAAAAAGTGGATCTTTGGCCAACTCTCCAAGAGCCCATTCACCAAAAATTTTACGTTCCGGTAGGTCGTTCGGCTTCAATTCTAGACGATTCATGGTTAAATTATAGACCAAACTGAAGATGTTCGACAGTGAAACAAAACACGAAACGTGCGTCAGCTGTTTAAACCAGTGTTGCCAAAAAGATAATAGCTAAAAAATCACCCTTTACAATCAAAATATTCATTGTAATTAGAGTACTCGGTGTACTATATTCTACTTTTATGAGTACTCGTTTTCGAATACCAACCTACTTATTTTAATTAATTGCCAATGCTTTTACTACGAAATGTATGTCCTCCAATGCTGTGCAATGGCACAAGGTTATTGGTTAAAGCTTTAGGACCTAAACATGATTATTCCACGAATACCGATGATAGATTCGGATTAGCCATTTCTTTTTAAAAGGCCGCATTTGCCAATTACATTATGTTTTGCTATGACTATCAATAAGGCTTAAAGTCAAACAGCTTTACGTACGTAGCCTGTTCAGTGCTCATGAGTAAATATAATCCCTAAATCGAACAACCACAAATGTTATATATAAAGAAGTACTTTAGCTGCAAAAATATCATTATGCTGGTACCTAGGCATTAAAGTAGACAAATGCATACAATATTTAGCACCGATAATAGTCTAAATATTACATATCACTGATCAATGATTTGGAATTATATTTAATGGATATGTATATTAATGGATGTAATTTATTTAGTTTGTCTACCTCGGGGCAAATGTGAACTCCACAAACGACATCACAGTGGAGATCGGTCTTAGAATCGACCTCGCCAACCGGTGCTACATCGTTTTGTCAAAACAACAGGGCTCAAAACTCCTGACTCGAAGGACCAAAATCATGCTTTTATTTTGCCAGTCCTGCTCTATGGAGCCGAAAATGGACGCTAAGCAAAACTGCAGAGCTGATTCTTGGTAACTTGGAAAGAAAAGTTCTGCGACGGATATATGGTCCCGTCTGCGAGGAAGGCGATTGGAGGAGAAGACATAACCGCGAACTCTACGAGCTGTACCAGGATGTGGATGTAGCCCGGAAGGCAAAAATCCGTCGACTGCACTGGCTCGGCCACATCGAGTGCATGGACAACAATGCTCCAGCAAAGAGGGTCTTTGAATCCGAGCCTACTGGTTCGAGAAGGAGGGGAAGACCGAATCTCCGGTAGAAAGACCAAGTAATCGCGGATGCAAGACAGCTTGGTCTTGATGACTGGAAGCAGCGTGCCCAGGACCGTTTTAAGGTAATTGTTATGACATTTTGCACACAAAACAGTTCAAAGAACGAGAAAAATCGCTGCCTACATAAAAAAAAAATGTTCAATGCCAATACAGAGGTGGTCCAGTATAACAAATGCCTATGTAACAAATGACCGATATAACGTACACTTTTTCCAAATGCACTAGTGTCTCTATATAACGTAGGAAAAAAATAGTGGACAATCGATATAAGGAAATTGTGTGTTACTTTAGAGAACAAGCACACCAAGCAACTCCCTTGACTGTGGATGCCTGCATGTTTATGGGTCTGTTTTAAAACTAGTAGATACTTCAACTTTTGTTCCCGTGCAGAAAGAAACAATATTCGTTTCGTATAAGGAAAATTTGCTCGATTTTACGAATTTTTCGATTTAAGGCGGGCGAAGCAAGGAGGTCAGGTATTAATCGTATTAATCAAGCTAGGTTTCGGTTTCTTCCAATATAGGTACACATTATCATACATTTCTGTTCTAGGTCCAGTCGAGATCCAGGTGTATACCGGAATGATGGGTAAGTGTAGCCAAATTCCACTTCTGGTGTCTCAGCTTATAACTTAGCTATCTTTACCCAGATACATATTTTGTGTTTTTTTTTTTAATTCTGAATGAAATATATGAAAACTTTAAGAGTGCATATAATTTGTATCTCAGTTAACAAATCACTATTTGCCATTTACTTTGATAAGATCATTCCAAATAAATGTTGCCCTCGACTGTAACTGCCCACCTGTCAATTGGTCTTTCTAGACACTGGCTTTTCGGCAAATACGAGCGATATGAGGTATTCCTGTAAAATAGTCAATTCAGCGGTTCGAAAGGAAGCAAATCATTTCTCAATTGGTCCTCATGCTGCGTGGCATGTAGCGCCGTCTTGCTGGAAACCACATGTCGACCTTGTTAAGTTCGTGCATTTTGGACAAGCAAATTTCATTGGACGATCGGAGGAGGTGCCATTGACTGCAATAAGAATGAGAAGCACTTCTCACGGTAATCGTCGAAAAAATACGGGCCAATGATTCCGCCGGGCTACAAATCGTACCAAACAGTGTCGCGGGTGCATTGACAGCTCTTGAATTGACTGAGGTCGCTCATCGAACCAAAGTTTTGTTGATTAACATATCCATTCAACCAGAAATGAGTTCACATGATATGCCAACAACTTTTCCAAGGCCCACTCGACGAAAATTGGACGCCTTGGGTCAGGTCTTTCGCAAGCTGTATTCCACCAAGATCGTCGCGTAAAATGTTCCACATAGTCGAGTACACAATCCCAACAGCTGCGAACGGCGACGAGTGGCATTTTCATAATGAAACGGCAATGTAACTGAAAATGTTTGACTTTGACACATGTCACGAATCACGCGTGATGTGGCTTACTTACTTCACAGGCTGACGACCCATGGAGGGTCTCACCCTGAGCAAAAGCTGCCGTCCATCGACGACAGTCCTGGGCACGATGCTTTCAGTCATCCAGACCAGACCTGTCTTGGGTCCCCGATCAGCTGATCTTTATACCGTGAGGTGTCAACAGAAGAGCACTGAAAAAGCAAGCCACAAAAAGACACTGATTTGATCCCATTTGAACTTCAGTTTTTCGCCAAAATAATCTGCTCGTTGTTGCTGTTGGCACACGGCATTGTTGCGCTCAATTGAAGGTGGACTTGAGGTGGTCGCTAAAAATGTCTAGATGTCCCAATTCTCAAACTATTTCCCAGAGATGATCACGCGACATAAACACAACCACTCACAATGAACCAGTGTACCACATTGATCACGACCGTTCTTTGTTTTGTTGAGCTTAAATCAATTCCACATCACTAGCAGCGAGCACACCTGTGAATGGCAGCATATCACCTAAACTCCAACTGTTCGAGCCAATCATGCCGATGACAGCATTTGTCCATTCACTCGCGCTGGCAGTCGTGGTAATCAACCGACCAGTCCCAAGTTCAGCTACCATTGCGTTCAACTGATAAGTAAATGCTCACCATCTAATCTCTGACAATTCATTGCCGTAACTGCAACTATCCCACCGTGCTAGAACATATAAATAGCTACACTGTGATCATAGCTTCAGTTCTATTTTAATACCACCGCGAAGGTAAATCTAAATTATTGCGAATTATTAAATGTCCTTTTGTCGCAAAGCCTCATCCAGTCCAAGTCGCTCTCCTGTTCAAGGATCTTAATTGCAACGACTGCGAGAATAGTCATTCTCACAGATTGCGTCCAATCGAAACGAGTGACACTTGTGCGCTTCTCGTGATCAGGGATTGCATCCGTTTTCCGTGAAGTTTTAAAACAATTTCCACCCGAAAGTTGTCAATTGCAAGCGGCATACACGAGAGAAAAACGTACCGACTTCTGAAGCGTGAGTGGAGCGTCGTAAGGATATAATCACAATCTTTGTGTGAAACAACTGAAAAAAAGGAAGAACACCATCCGAGCTGCTTTGAAATCGAGTCAATTTGTGTACGTGTTCATATAGTCTGAAGTTTACGCTATTAGTTCGGCAGATGCACAAAAAGTTCGTTTCAGTATACACAGTTTTCCGACACGTTCTACTTACTTAAGAAGCACAAGTGTATGTTGTTATTTTTTTTGTTTCCTAAATTCTACGAACAAGTGTGAAACGCTTCTTGTGAAAAATACTGTTTGTTACCGAAACCAATTCAAAAATCGCTTCACTGCGAATCCCACGGAACAGGAACATATATCAGACTTGTAGTTTCCGCTCAGATTTCGTGCAACACTTGAGTGCCGGTATATCCGACAAAAGAGGATACTTCCGCTGTGCAACAAAACAAAGGCAACAGCAGCAGCAGCAACCACCGAGAGACCAGGTACTTGAAACTGCTTCAACGACTACACCATCTGTGCACACCATGGCTGGAGTCTCGAAACTTTCCGGATCGTACAAGTGTTTGGCGGTGCTAACAAAAATCCTGGTGAGTTTTCTATTCCCATTATTCCCAGTCGAAGTTGCAGCTGAAGTCGCACATCCTTTGCATGAGCAACCGTGCGTGAGTGACGTAAATCCGACGCCCTGACTACGTCAAAAATCACTGTTTATCAGAGCGTCCAGTGATCTAAATTTAGGCGTGAATTTTCTATTTCCAAAAAAAAAAAAAACAACCCATTCCGCGTGTAAATCAATCGGCCGTCAATCGCTAGACAGCCTCGGTGTCGAGGCGAGGATAAGTGTCCGAGCCAACCGGTGTTCACCGGCATCGGCTTGCCGTGTGAATTTTGAACTCCGCTGACAAGTTCCATGGCCGCTGTCCACAGTCTCGTGCGCGCTGCGCCGACACAGGAACTTAGACTTTGCATCGGACAAAAGGGCAGTCCGAAATTGATTAGCGAATCGGGTTTATCGTCGATCGGATATGTCCGATTGCGGAGACACCTCGAATACAGAAAAGATACAAGATACGGGCGTACTTTTCAGATATCGTAATTAAGTGCTACACGGCAAAGTATTTTCAAATTTCAAGAGATTTCGATAAGATTGCTGCGGCTGAGGGTTGTGATTGAGTCGTTAAGCTGAGAAGTGGTTCGAACCAGAAATCGTATTTCGGTTTCTGAAAATATCAGGTTTATTTTCAACGGCACAGTCATGGCCATGGAGTGCGTTGTAGTTATTTATTGCTGACGTTTGCGAGGCTCAATGGGTTGTGTGGTCATTGGTTCAATGAATGAACGATGGGCGGTCAATGTTGGCTACACTTTGAAGGAGAGAATAGTTCGCGAACTGGACATGCTTACGTACTTGGTCTTAGTCAAGAGGGTCTCTGGACGCAGTCTTTGGATAATCATTTCTAGGCGCTGAGTTCGTACTTAGTTTACATACGATCCACTTAGGATGTGGTTAAGTAGATGAAGCCTTCCAACTTTTGTAAGACAACCCGTGGAGGCTCGTTTGTTTTTCGACACTCTTGCCTTGTCGTCTTTTAATACGAGTCCGTTTTTTGCTTACCGGCTCACCGTAATCCAACTTTGAACATTCTTACGTATGCATCGTGATTGAACTGCAGTTTTCTGAGATTAAACAACCAATCCGCGATTTAATAGCATTACAAATTTTGTTGTGAATAAAAGTTCTGATCGTTTAGCAGATTGAGTGCGTTGTCCGTCGATTATGTTTCTCAGATTCCCGATTGCCTCGTTAGGATGGTTGGTTGATGTTTAGAAGCTGCTTTATGAACAGTGGACTGTTTCAAGGGGATAATGTGTGCTTCGTCGTACAGCACCTTGTTGCTGTGGTGCTTCCGACGGTCCCTGTCAAAGGTGAGCTGATACCTATCGAATTGAAAATACCGCAGTATCTTGCTTCTCCGTGTTGGTCTTAGAAATGGTGCGCCATATTTAGAACCAACACGTTAAGATCGGCCTGTAGAGCAGCCTCTGGCCTAATCCATTTTGCTTACGCATCAAAGGATAGTTAGGATGGAAGCCTGGGCTGGCCTTCTTAAACGTCAGTTTCGAGTGGCTCTTGAACTTCAACAACTTTTCCGTGAAGTTAACGCCAAGGTATTTGAGCATTTCTTCTGTTGATATTTCCGTATCGTTAGGTAGCACTACATTCATGCTCCGGCATTTGGCTGGTGATCTGCATCCACCTCGGGATGGTGTCCTACAACAACTAAGTCCCGATTTCCCACCAATGCTCCATTTGGTGTAGTAGTCAAGTTTGTTCGCTGTCTGGATTTCGACCCTTCGCGTGGCATTCAATGGTGACATCGAGCTGGTATAAGTCAGCGAGTCATCTGCGAATAGACGACAGTTCACCGTGTGGAGGTTGGAGGCGGTTGATCTGCAGTGTAGATTTAAAAGAGCATCGTTCCCAGCTTCGACCATTGCGCAACTCTCGCCTTGGTGCTCAGCTCAGCAGCTTCCTTCCACTTGAATGTGGAGAACGCAGAGAATATTCTGGAATACAGCAAGCTATAGACTATTTTGATGAAGTTAGAGGGGAAATCCCATCTGATTCAGCTTGTAGATGAGTCGCTCTATCCAGACCGTGTCGAAGGCCATTGCCACTCTCAGCAAACCGGTAACAGTGACTTCGTGTTTGTTCAGAGCAGCTACAACCAGTCCGATAATCTCGTGTTTTGCTATATAAACCGGTCATATTTCCGTATTGCTTTAGACAGACTAGGCTAATAAGGTCGTTTCCCTTTTAGCAAATTAAGTAACATTTCTACATGTCTTCACGTTCAAATCTAATTCAAGGGAGCTTCTGAAACTACCTCGTTGTTCCTCCTTCAAGGCGCCACAGCCTAAACTGGACATGGACGTGAACAACCAAACCCCTTCGGCTCGCATAGTCATTTCGTTGGTTGTTCGCCGATTTGTTGGACGAATCCACAAATCCAATGCATTGACAGAACGACGCGACTGAATAATAGACGAATGAAAAAGACAGCAAAAAAAAGTTACGTATTCGACACACTGTCCAACGATGTCCGACAAGGAATTAAAGAGCAAAGTGTCTCTTTTATCGTTTGAACCCACTCATACGAGCCTGTATAAAAACGACAAAGACAACTGAACTGTCATGCTAAACGTCTTATCTTGAAAATAGGAGGCAAGCCTAGTTATTGCCTTGCTAGCAACAGGCGGATGCCACAGGGTTACCAACTGAGTGTACTTTTTTTAATGTCTTTAAATTCATCAAACCCACCTTCCACCTTTTAAGAAGTCTTGAGTTGATTGCTTTTGCAGATGAAATTGGCTCTCCAAATTCTACTGCGTATTAGTATTGCACCAATCATGATCAGAGAGTTATTGAATCTCACCGGCTGCAGAATAGTGGCGAACAAAAAATCAACTAATATGAATCGCATAACCAGCCAGCCGTTCAAAATTGTTACATTTGTTACTTGTTCGATGGTCAACTTTGCTAGGACTTATTATACCATTCACACCCAAGTCCAATCCTGGCGCTACAGTCTAGGGTGGACCTGGGCCAACAAGCTTCTCCAACTAGCACGATCTTAAGCCAGCTGCCTCCAATTCTGCCCTGGAAGTTGGTTGAGGTCATTCTCTACTTAGGTGTGCAGCCTAGGACGTGGCCGTCCTCTGTTGCGTTGTTCCACAGGTTCGAAGTCGAAGACTCTTCCAACCGGAGCTAAGTTTGTCTATATTACGCAGCCATTATAGGCGTTGGATTGGTAGACCCCTGACTAGCCTCATGTGTAGCTCATGTTATTTAGCTTGTTTCAGCTCATGTTCCAGCACAGTTCGTGGTTGAATCTTCATCTCCAAATGCCATCAACGCAAGCCGGGCCATAGCTAGACCAAAAGACCAAGGCCTTCCCCAAGCGAGATTGTCCATTCATCTGCTCTCAAGCAGGGTCTCAACCAACAAACCTCTCCAGTTAATGTGATGGTGCTACTTCATACTTTAGTGTAACTTTCAACAAAGCCGAAATGATGATATACGGTCACAGTTTAGTTTTATCCAACAATTCGGTCCCCAATCTGTACTCTTTATCTACATAATCCTCAAGCCAGCTTAGAGGATATAAGCCTGAGCCAAAATTGCCATCCATCCTCAATGACTCCAGTCAAGTTGTTTTGAGTCCGCAGTCAGTTGGTCTTCATACCGATGCCTCGGTCTTCCCAGTCTTCTCGAACCAGAAAACTCGGATTCGAATGTCTTCTTTACTAGACCGCTGGTTTTCCCCCCGCTCGATGGAGCCGATCCAGCATAGTCGATACAACATCTTACAGCTCGCGGTTGTTTGCTCCTCCATTCACATTCCTCCTCGAAAAGACTAGATATCCGACGCAGAATATAAACACTATCTATGCAAGGTCCAACAAGGCTTTCACGTAAGAAGTGATTGATGATGCCATGCTTCCTTATGATCCAATGCGTATTGATTATTTTCTTCTCCTAAAAAAAAGTTGGTGCTTACTTTGAAGCGATGTAGCGGCTGATTCTACTCAGTCGTCCCAAGTTTTCAAAGAAATTCACCCTTAACTGTAGGATGGCGCAAGGAGATTCGTGCCAACTCTTTGCCTCTGCCGCTTCTTAAAAATTAGTTATGTAGGAGCGCCATCCTGAAGTCATGCCTGCCAATTGAGAATTAGAAGCATGATATCCTGCAGTAAAACATATACCTACACTAATAGACTGCTGAAGATGGACTCTGAAGAAATAGATCAAACAAACAAACTTAACGCACAGTCTTGTGATTGATTAAATCGATTTTGTGCACCCACCAACACCCAGCAAGACCTTCCTACCCGTCAATCCTATCCAACACTCATGCCGATTCACCTCGATCCGACTAGGACCATTTTCGCTTGACGTTGTCATAAGTGATCCACTTTTCGTCACCAGTCACCATCCGCTTCAAGGACTGTGATTTTATCGACATTTTCAACAATTAGCCTTCCAGAACGTGGTGCGAAATTACCGGAACTGAATCAACGGCACCAAAACTGCGCATGATTTGCTGGTACAGTATCAGGACCATAAACATTATTTACAGGGAACCAGTTTTTTCCCACTCCATGTACTAGGTTATACTCTCCAATTACTGTAATTGACAAATGAAAAGGTATCGTTAATTGAACCTGAACACCCAGAGTAGGAGGCGTCGCACGTACCCACTGCATGACGGTGGCCATGCTTTTGAATTGAGTGTCATTAAATATTCTTCAGACATCCTTCAGTCCCCACTGACATTCCATAACTCCGCTCTGGACGCTTTCACTTGAGATCCCTCGTCACTAAAGAAACAATCTTTCAATAAGCAGTAGAAAAAAGTAGTGAGGCATAACATCCTCCACACAGACCACAGACCCTCCATACTATGTCCTTCCTAAGTCCCATTATCATAGCCACGACGATGATGACTAGTCAGTAGTCAGTGCTGCAGCATCTATCGCCATCAACTCCTTGTCACACTGTGACGATGCTTGAGAGACCACACAAGCGTAACCAAAACCATCAAGTGCTCAACCTAAGCAAATTCCCCGCGCCAACTACCAAACACAAACATCCCACCACCAGCCAGCCACTACATATGCTCTTGTTCCTCGCCACAAACTCCACCCCCACGATGAACATGTCACATCCACCGTTCCGACCGCCTCGAACCTAATTCAACCTCAAAATATGTCTGTCTCCTTATAACTTCCGGCACTGTCGACCGTCCCTATCTGAACAGATCCCAACAAAAAATACACATGCCATCCTCCCCAATTCCCACCCCCTTCCGTTGAAATATTGCAAATTAACAAATGCATTGAAATGTCGACAACAAGCTGGCGAACTGGCTTCATTCGCCCCACCCATCCGCCGGGTAATTGAATTAATTCAACGCCTCTCCCGGAAACACTTAAATACTTCGCCCATCGCTTCACATGCTCTTGCCCCGTCGGCGCGGCGTGGCAAGACCCGACCCGACAGTGAGCGCAGAGGCAAAACGAAATAATTGTTGAAACTCGAAAAGATAACGGCGACTTGATAATATGCAAATATGACGCCAAATTAATGCTCCTAAATTGCTGCGCAAGGATAAATACACAATTTAATCGCCATTGCGGATCTTAGCCGGGAACCTTTTTGGCGGCGGCAACAGCAGGATTATTGCCACAGCAGCAACAGTCACTCGATGCAATTGAAGATTGCCGGAGAACCGGGCGCAAAAACACATCCCATTCAGCGCCGCCGCAACACGGACGATGCAAGCTGAAAGGAGCACACGCCAGTGTGTACCTATCCTTTGCCGTTCACATAATGACACTTCGGAATGTAAACTATCCTCTCTGTGTCGGGGCTTGCTTGTGGATTTTTGGACGCTCCTCTGACTGACTCTGTCTCATGCGGCAGCGGCAGCGGCAGCGGCAGCGGCAGTGATGACAGTCAGGTCATAAATGAAAGTCTGCAGCATACACTGGTCAGATGCGTATAAAAGGATGTACCCATTTCACTTGAGTTTGATTAGCTTTGAACGGCTGCCTTGCCGAACGACTAAGGGGGACTCACACGAGAGCCTGCTTTAGAGGGCCCTCCTGCGAATGGAGACGAGGCATTTTTCTCACAAAATATCCGTCCCGGCTCGATGGATCGTCGGGGTGACGATTGAAAAGGAAGCACCTTAACTGTATGAGTGCTTTGATTGCAGTACGTTCGATTGGCACTTCTCACTCGTCTCCGTTGTACCGAGAGGAAGCTCTATTTGTCTGCCGCTTGATGGCGAAATTGGAAACGATAGACGACGACATGAACTTGGATTGCTTCCAAAGTGGAGCTGCCATTCAATTTTTGAATGGGCGTGCTGACACATGGGGATTCTTCGGTATTTAAATTGTGACCCGGTGGTGTGGGCATGGATTGCTGAATGCCAGTCGAACTGGCTGCAAAAGATGTCAAGGTCCTTCTGCGGATGTCCACTGACCCTCTGCCCCTCTGCCAGGACACCTCCGGCAAAGGTTATCATGTGATCTAAGCGATTGCCTCTCGAAACCATTCACCGGTGAACCACCATCATCTTTGCGGTCCCCTTATCCGCCGACAATCTCTATCACCTCTCCCAATCAGGCGAAAGTAATTCCGCTTCCATAGCCAGCCAATAGACCGTTTCGTTTCAGGCCGAAGGTACTTTCCAATACTTTGACAACATCAAAGCCAACTACCACCCACCCACCTCCCGCCGCAAGTCGGTGGCAAAACTTTGAACACAAAATCACGCCTAAGGCGGCCTGACTCCCCATCCTCGCCCCCACCCCATGGGCTGCAGCACAATCAACTCGCCGTCGGTGGGGAACAGATAACGACGCTGATGATGATGGTGTCTGCCGACCGCCCCTAATTCGACAGCACGATGATGCGGTGAGCGGTGAGGCCGTCAGGAAGTACAAGGAAAAATAAAACCAGAAAATAACCAGCCCATCGGCGGCGGAGGTTTATAATTTGGGAACCGAAAACAAAATGAACAGCCTTTCAGCAATTTCTTGTCCACAGCAGAGCGCCGGCAAAGAGGTCCTTCCGCAACCGGGTGCCCCCAATCCCCCCCCCCACGCCGTGTTGCCCTTGCATGAAAATTTGGCAATTTGGCAACAAGCATACGTTTCACAAAGCACGATGATATGACGTTCCTGGTGCGTCGATGCCGATGATGGTGATGGTCCGCACGAAGACCCCAAGGATCATCATCCACATCAACATCAACACAGGCAGACACCCAGTCTCTGTCTCCCATGCTCATGTGTAAATGTGTGCGCAGTTTTGGGCAAACTTCATCCCGAAGTAATTCAGTATTCCGTTCCCCATTCCGACTCCTCTAATGGCGTATTCAATTTCGAATGGCATTTGGAATTCCTTTCACATTCGGCCTGCCTCTCGTCCACGGAAGCACCCAAGGACACTCCTTTCCACCTCATAGTGTGCTCCACTATCGAGTTGTGTGCACTGACACGGGAAAGGGGGGAGAAACAAATGGACGACCTACCTAGCAACGAACGGAGACGCCGAAACAAGTCACGTACATATGTTGTTTGTTTCTGTTTCTTTTTCTTTTCTTTTTTTTTCTTCGTCCTTCGAAACTCAGGGAAGTGCTTCGTTTTCTATTGCTTATGTTTCACTGTCATTTGTTTTGGGGAATGGTCATGTAAGAACTGTGTAGACACTCAGGCACTCATCTCTGTGGGAAATTGTCGAAAGAAATTTCCATTCGAAGAGGAGCGAAACCGAAAAACAAAAAGAGCACCCGTAACGACAGCAAATTGTTTGAGATAAATTTTTATGCACTTACGTACTTAGCGTGTGTGTGCGGCGGTGGGGGAGGAGGCGGCATGGAGAATGAGACCGTCTTTGAGGGAACATACTTAACACTGTTTACCTGTGTCGTTTTGAGGATCAACGGCTAGGGGCTGGATAGGTGTTTATTGCCTGCAAATTACATTCTCTTTCTTTGGCGAGCATCTGTGGGAGCTGGAACATCCGCGCAGAATTGAGTCCCGGTTTACGGGACTGCCAGTGTAGAGGGTGGAGGGTGGAGCTTAATTTGATGTTAACGAGAAGTCTTTAAAAGATCTGTGAACTTGCCAAAACTCACATATTCACGTATTGAGAAAGGAAATTGAAATTCAGTTTGTGCGTTGAACCCCATTGAGGCACAGCTTCCTCCTTCTCTGAAGACAATAATTGTTGGGGAACAATTGGCTTTAAAGAAACTTCAGCGTTGTAGGAATGATGCTGGTAGGAATGGGCGTGTCACAAATGCTGGACCTGTCTGTTGCATGATTTTAGTGCGCCAACACCATTCCACAGAGTTGACATTGGCCTTAACCATTAGGGACCCTCCCCGTTGTGTCCACTTGCATGCCACGTTTACGTAACCACTTCACACAGTTTCGTTCAGTTTCTATGTAAAGTCTGAGAGTACATGTATAGTACCCAACGCATGTTGTACTCGCTCAGAGTTGACAATTTAATAAGGTGCGACAAAAACTGTTACGTATTCGACACAGTCAAAGCCATCCATAGCCAGAGACGAGATAAGATAGAAGCAGAATAAAATTAACAGTCCAATGATTGCAGGTTGCTAGTATTAAGGCATATTTCCACCACCAGCAAGCCAACGCTCGTACACTCTCGCGACCCGAGAACAATTGCCAAGGCATGTCGTCTCTGAATCACCCGATCGTTGCCCATTGAGTCGATTGTTGCGATTTGAGTCGATTGCGGAAAGGAATAATATTTATTCTTCGTGCAATATCATTCAACACGATGAAATTTCTGTCGGACATCACTAAAACACACTTTCTTTATTTTTATGTGCACCCTCTAGCTAATTGACTCTTTCAAAAGTGCTTACCACTTACATGCCACTTGCAACCACTTCACTCAGTTTCGTTGAGCGTCGTTCAATTTTTTGATGAAAAGTCAGTTCCACCAAAGTCAAAACTTGGCGACTTTTTGGCACAAATGTATATTACAGACATAGACATAGACATGCACCTTCAGTGACCCGCATGTTCCACTAAAGGGGTTGCGGTCTGCAGGCCTCCAGACCACCGCTATCGACTCTAACTCAACAAGGGCTGTGGCTAAGCGCAACCAGTTAAGTTTTGGTATAAATTGGTCCAACCACTTCGTCCTGGTTCTGCCAAGCGGTCGCTTACCTTAAGAAATTGCATTCCGGGCATGCAGTGGGGAACATCTTGACTCCCAAGGTGACAAAGTCATTTTTAGGATATATTTCGTAGTAATGTCACGTTTTCGAATGTTCCTCTCTAACAAGTCCCACAGGTGCTCAATTGGGTTGAAGTCTGTTTTGATAGTGGGGCTGTATGAATGTGTTTGGATATGTGATTAGGTAACCACGGTCTCACATTCATGTCCGTATGCTTCAACCATAAGTTTGTGTCTAAGTTCTCAACAGCCTTAGTTTTTCTTATATTTCCTAAGCACGTCGCAACAACCAAAGCTATGCATTATAGACTCAATAAACTCTTATAGATTTATTGATAGAGATATCGTTCTGCGCATCCTGCAAAGATTGGCTGACCTGTGAACATGGACGTGAGTCAACTTTGCCGTAATAACCAATTAACTCAGCTTCGTTGAGTTTCGTTCAATTTTGCTTACTTAATGAGAGCGAATTATTTAGGGCTCGATGAATGTAAATTGAACTTGATCTTCTCAATTGATCTCCCAGGATCAATTGTGTGTGCATTTTTAAATTTTATTGTGTTTTTGGATACTTTTCTTTTGGCTTTGACATGAGATTAGATAGTTGGACCTTACTAGTTGAAACTGCAAGCAAAACTGGTTTCAATGTGTCCTCGGTAGAAATCCTCCGCAATCGCGAGGCGGCTGAACGCAGCTTCAATCTTAACCAGGTTAGATTTAATATAAGCGCCTAACTGCCGAAATCAGTCACCCGTATACGCATCTTGGCAACACGAGAATAAAATCATTTTGTGCTAGTAATAAAGCGACAAAAATGAATCACGATGACTCGCATAAGCTGCAGATAAAGTCATCTCTTAAGTCGGGCAAAGAGGACCAGAAAATGTATTCAATAATCTCCTCCTCTCACCTTGCGCCAACAAATAGAAGTTGTTGTAAAATGCGGACATCTGTGGATAGCAACGATAGCTTGTGTATCCCTACGACAATCCAAATCACTGATCTGCTCATTCTGAGTAAACAGAGTGATCATTTAGCATTGCCAGTAGCCACGTGGCCCATCCTCAGACGTCTCTAACTAGAATACACTTAGCTTTAGCACAAGTCATAGGTGGTAGATCTCCACTTGGAAACGTTCTGGGTTCCTGACATTTTAAAACGGAACGTCAAATTCACCATTTTCTGGAATGTCACAGAGTCCTGTCACGCCACGCTCGTAAAGCAAAGTGGAAAATTAAATTTCAAGGGCCGATGTTGAATGTGAACCACACCTAAACGTCAAGTTTTTTTTCTGCATTTCATTTGACATTTCTCAATTTCAGACTAACTCACTTCGAACCATGGAAAGATACACAATCGAGCAATGCGTTAATGTTATTCAGGCTTATTATGAAAATGGGCGTTCAAATCAAAATGCATATCGTGCACTTCGTGATTTTTTCGGTCAATTTAATCGTGCGTACATGAGGAAAAATCGTGCAAAAATTTGAGCAAACCGGGTCTGTAGGAGATGTGAAAACACCAGTGCATGCTCGTACAGCTCGTACTGCAGAAAATATTGCTGCTGTTTGCGATAGTGTGGCTGAAGAGCCGTCCACCTCAACTCGTCGTCGTGGCCAACAATTGCACCTCTCACGCTCGTCGTTGATGAACATTATGCATTTACACGCTTACAAGGTGCAATTGACTCAAGAACTAAAGCCTCCTGACCAATTCAAACGTCGTCAATGGTCAGAATGGTGGCAAGAAATGGCAACAGTGGATGATGTATTTTCGAAAAATCATCTTCAGTGATGAGGCACATTTTCACCTCATTGGATAAGCAGAGTCAATAAGCAGAATTGCCGCATTTGGGCGAATGATAATCCAAGAGTGATTGTCGGAAAACCAATGCACCCACAAAGAGTGACTGTTTGGTGCGGTTTATAGGCTGGCGGCATCATCGGGCCGTATTTTTTCCAAAGTGAGGCAGTTACTGTGAACGAACTTCTTATGGCCCGAATTGGACGATATGAATGTGGACGATATGTGGTTTCAACAGGACGGTGCCACTTGCCACACATACATGTTATAATGTATCGATACATTGCCAATGCTTTAAGATGTGTCCAACTAGCTATTGTGAGTATGTCCACCGACTCCGTCTCTGGGTGTCTAAATTTCAGTTCCCAACGCGTATTTGACTTGCTAAAGCTACCGTCCGAAATGGTCTTGGGTCTAGCTTCTGCAACACCAAGTCGTGTGTGCGGTTTTTCTTTCATACGTTGAGGTGTCATATGTCTCTGCCATTTTTCTAAACAGTCCACTTATATTCTTCCTTCCGTCGGAAATTTAACCCAGATACCAAGCATCGTCGACTCGTAATTACTACATCCACTACGCCCCGGCGGCCACCTCGAAATATCGCTCTCTTTTGAGGTGTCGTAGAAGAATTGTCTTTAACACGAGAGAGGTGATGCCATGAAACATTGTAGACGTAGTCGTAAATTGAACCACGACATCCAGCGCAGAAGTTCTCAAATTAAAATCATCAACGTTCGCTATAGTTTCTCAAAATTGGACGCAAATACTCCGAAACCTCGATAATCTATAAATGGCCACACACAGCTGTCTATCCCTTTCCCCACACCCGAAGTGGAATGAATTTATGCAAAAAAAAAAGGCTAAATTTCCGGCCGCCCCCGGAACTCCGTTCTTCTCTGGAATCCAACATAGTCTCAGGGGCTGATTGGCGAAGAATTCAATAATTCTTAACATCAAACAGCCCGAGGACACTTTGCGGCAAAACTCACACCCATTCGGAGACTGACTTTGGAGCTCTCTAAACAAATTTGTGTTGAAATTGATGAATACATTTGCCCTCGAGGTCCGCAAAACTTTTCGAACTCAACTTGTGCAATCTTCGATGCAAACAATTTAAATTTATAACTCGGAACGGACATCAGTTTTTCGGTGCGGGGTCGACCGATTTGGTCAGGAAAAGTTCACAACAGCCGCAGTTCAACAATGGAGTAGGCCTTGCGAGAACCAAAAAAAAAGGAAACAGACACAGTCAAACAAGAAAATTAATCGACTTCGTTAAAATTAAATAAATTTTTGGATCGTTGCCCTTGCCGCCCCCGCGGGTTCGTATTAAATAGACCCGAACAGAGCGTCGTCCGTTTTGTTATTCTTTCGCAAGTGGACTGCTAGCAGATGAAACAACAACTGCGCAATATATTCATCGAATTTATTTAAACATCGACTTTATTCATTTCTTTTAGTTCTTTTGACCTTTGGCGGGATCAGAATGGAAACCAAGTTGACAGCCAAGGACGTTGTTAAAGGGTGTTTTTTTTTTTTCTTTTGTGTGTCATGGGCGTATCGGAGGGCTATGTGCGCCTTAATGGTGACGGATTTACTTCGGTGTATGTTGCGTTATTGGCCGTGCTCCGCTTTATCGCTAGCTGCGCTACATTCAAAGAATTGCACCGCAAGAGGCTTCTGGGTGACCCTGACTGGAGGAGGGAGCGCTGCAATTACAGAGTAGATTCCTTCTCCTCATTTCTGTAACTTCCGCAGAAGTCATTGCAGGGAAGGCCATCGTTCTAATTGCGCAAATCCCGATTATAAGGCCGATGAGAGTTCTGAGAATCAGCCCAATCATCTGATCAGCCTGAGTGACCGTCGAGAGTAGGCCATAATTCTGTGGTGATGAGGCATCATGTGACATCTACGAATGGTATGAGCAAGCAAGCTTCAGTAGATGTTGTACATGGATAGGCGATGGCAGACCTCCACTCGGAAAGAGTACAGAGTCTGTGTCCTTTCTAGCGAAGTAGGCGGCAATTCTGGGAAGCCTCTGAATTGAATGTGACTGCATCCAGAGATGGCTGTCAGAACAAATGACGATATCTCGGCTTGATATCACGCATTGGTTTTTAGACGGGAAAGTTTAGAGTTTCCTTTATCGCCATAGTTTCTACCTCCTTTGTATAGACAACCGCGCCTGTAGCCATCTTCTGTCCATCTTCGAAGACTCGCAGCGGACCATCCAGCGCCTGGAGTTCAGACTTCCAATTTGATCTGGTAGAAAAATTCTTCTCGAAGATCAGCTTAGATGGCATGAGGTCGGAGACTTCGGGTATGGACCACATTTTCAGCGATGCCGTGCCAGCCACTGTCTGTTTGCCAATTAAATCTATCGGCAGAAGATTGAGGAGTATATTCAGAGCTGCGGAGGAGGCTGCCCTTAACGCTCCGCAGTCCATCAAATCGTGGCTCAATGCTGCAGTATGTCTGTGACTACTGATATAAAGAGCCAGTGGTCCGGTTAAGTAAGAAGGTAGGCACTTCTCACTTAGGCGCGTATGGAGCTCTCTGCGATGCCGTGGGATAACGAAGGTGCTGCAGTATCAAACCTGAGAAGACAGAGCAGGAGAAATATTTGTAACGTCTTAAAGATCGTCGAAGATGTACATATCCTCCCACAGATAATTTTCTGATCCGACAAAGACTATGACAATGGCGGCGATAACAAGGAATTTCCTCGTGTTCCTCTTCATAGTCGTGTCTCTCATAAGTCGCCGATGGCGTGTCATGATTCTTCCTACAATTGTGGTCAGTGATCACTCCAACTAGCATAATTATAAGACGAGGCTTGCTGCTTTTAGGTTAGGTAAGTTTAGGAATGAGGGTACAACCGGCATGATCCACATCTCACTTAGGACGGATAGGACCTATTGTGATGCCCATTGCGGGATGTAGCCTTTTAGCTCCTACCTCCTACTCTTACCTCCAAACAATAGATCCAACAAGTTGGTCTAAGTGCGCCACGGCCTTAAGGGCCGACAGGACACCCTAGCAGCTACCTGCCTACCTCCTACCTGCTGGCCTTAGAAGCTGGAACTGTTGAACATTGAGCAACGCATCGACTGGTGGTTAAAGAATCCTCGCTTCTGCATTCCTTGTTGGAGCTAGGATCGAGTTGGTCACAGTTGAGCGATGAGCGATGATTCATCAAGAGGATCATTCATTCATCAAGCCACCCTTTGTTGATCTATTCCCTGGCATCGATCAATAGCTTTTTCATTGCCAGCTGAGCTGACGCTGCCTTCCATAGACCAAGTTGTCTTACGTCCGCGATCACTTGGTGTTTATACCTTTTTTTATTTGTTTTGTCGGAGGTTTTTAGGTTTTGAGCACTCAGACTCAAAAACTGGTCCATCGTGCTACCAGGCAGCAACCTACGTTTACTGAAATTTCATCGTCTTCCGAAGGAACACCAGCAGGCGCTTCTGTTATGCGGAGCCTACATCATCAGCTCTCACTCCAGCAGCACCAAATAACTGCCACCTGATCTGAGCAAAGCGGGACAGTGGCGGAGGAAGTGCTCTGCAGTGTCGTCGTCATCTCCACAGGCCTTGCAGAGCTTCCTTTATCGACCTGCAGGTCGTAACAGTGATCTTAGGTCAGTCACCCTTAGACATTAACTGCATTTTCTGTTAAGAGGTAACAAGATTGCCACGCATTTATTACAGACAATAGGGAGCAAGCGCTTGGCTTGCCCACTTCCTGGAGAGTCATGCCAACCACCGACAGAAGCTCTAACCAAGGACGCGGGTAGTCCCAATACATTTCATTCTGTCTCCTTCTCCTTGACGAACCAAGAAGCCGGCTGTCGGAGATCTTCTTAGTCTCAATGTGTTAAATAAAGCCAAGCTGGTAGCCTTCTGGGCTACTTTTCTGTCTTTTCCATCAGTCATCGTAGATAGATGTGGTCCTATCCTAATTGAACCAGAAGTTTCCTTTCGAAGGCAGCAAGAATCAGTTCTGTCGTCATATTCATTGTCCTGTTTTCGCCTCCAAATAGCGAGACCGACAAGGGTTGTGGTCTGAGTTGAGCCATTTGTGAAGATAAACAGAAGTAGCAGCGGTCGCCTCGTACGATTCTGCGACGGTTCTCTACTAGGACGCCATTTGTGACGTTCCCGTTTCCCACGATGTGGACTAAGGGTAAGACTACGGGTTTGTCCTGGTGACCTACGAGTCTATTCCCTCTTCGACAACCATGTCGAAGCACGGTGAGTCGCCGCAAACGGTGCCCATGCCAGGATTGACGGCCAGAAAGGTCTTGCTGTGTGTTTGGTGACATTAGCATGGAATCATTTACTTTGAGCCGATCTCCTACGGCAAAACTCTTAATTCGGACCTGCATTGTCAACAATTGGATCTGAAGGTAGCAATCGCTCAAAAGCGACCAACTGCGGCCCATAGGCGGCGAATTGTGTTCCATTAGGACAACACCATGCCACACACATAGGTAGCGACTCGGCAGAAGCTGTGGGAGCTTGGTTGGGAGGTCCTTATGCATCCACCTTATAGTCCGGACCTAGGACCAACTGATGACCAAGTGCCCCGGTCTATGGCGAACGATTTTGCTGGCTTGTGGAACAAGACTCTCTCAGTTTTTCGCCAAACGAGAGAGAGATAACGACATTACCATCAGAATGGCAATAAAAATCCCAACAAAATGGCGCACATTTGGACTAAATCGGACCAAATTCTCGGCCAAAATTCATCAATTTCGTGCAAAAATAATGGATTTCTTTTTGCTACACCTGATATATGCTTTTCGGTAATCGCCTTAATTACCTTGAGCCCAGCTCGAATCGCCGCCAAAGCCTTGACTACAAAAGCTACGATTCTGGGACGATGTCGATATCGTTCTTAATTGGGTTGGCCTTGCTTGAACCATTTCCAAATGAGACGGCTCCTCAGTATGGCTTCACTTTAGCTCAAGCTTAAGTCAGTCCTGCAGCAGGATTGCCACTCCAAAACCCCTCTCCATTCAAGTCAGTTCCACGCCTTTATAAGTTCCGGTCCTGGTTGGCGCACAAACCTTTCTCCTTCCGTTCAACTTTCTCCCCATCAGCCGCCCCCATAAACTTCGAACGAACGACATAAGAGGAAAACCAACAAAGAAAAAAAAAGGAAAAAAATATCGAAAAAAAGACAAAATCTAATGAACCGACGGCACCATTAATCTTCTGGAGAAGAAGAATCTTTATCTCATAAATCTCCTTCGAGAAAAAATAATCTGCTAGCAGTAAACCCCATAACTCTGTGTGCTTGCGCTGCGCTCACCTCCTTATCCCCCACGGAGCACCCGTCGCACAACGGAGACACAGAGCCACTACGTCGTTAGCAACACTACGCTCTCTAATAGAATTACCCGAAGAAAGTTAAGCAGGCGACCAGATGGGTGGAGCTGGAGAACCAGCGAGGAAGCAACGAGAATACAAAATACAGTCAAAAGTAATTTAACCATAAACTAATAAAAGATTGGCAATAAGAGAAAAATAAACGTTAAAAGCTTTTGGCGAGAGTGTCGCCTCGGAACACACCCGACCCAGCTCCATTGCCATTTGTTGTTGTGGTCCAGTGTACGTACGTACGTACGCACACAGGGCACAGACCGCCACAACGAGGTAAACACGACAAAGTGTCAGAAACCCTATTTTCATTTCATTACAGCTCATTGCAGCAATGTGCTGCGGAGGACGGGGCCGAAGGATAAGTCGTCTCGTGCGAATGGCTGCGAATGGGTGGCGGGTTATGTTATTGAAGGTATCCTTTCAGCAGGATCCTTGGCTGTAGTGTGCTTGGACGAAAATAAACTTTCAGTGCCAAAGTGAAATGAGATGATGAAGATAGGAAGTGTTTCTGTCCTCAATTTCGCCCAGATTTACAGGAATTCTCGTCGGAAAATTCATGGCCCACCTCCTCCCCCCTCCCCCTCGTATCCTCCCACGCAGGGTAAATTGCAAAAGCGTATTCCCGAGGCTGGGCGGAGTGTGAGGATGCCTCGGCCAGCGAAAAATAATTCACCGATGTTTAATAATGATCAGAAGTGTCGTACGGCCATCCATCCTCCCTGTCTCCCTGTCACCTGGCGCGTCGGAGAGTAAATTACTTTGCCGTGGGATGACACATTTAATCTCTGCCTGGGCGGCCGGCCCACAGCTACGGTGCTAAGGCGATTCTGTTTGTTTGGCAAGATTTGGCACTTGGGCGTGTTGAGGGTTGAGAGACGGCCAGATGGGAAGGGGACATGACACTTAAGGTGCCGTGGACCCTCAGTCGCCGGGATGACACTCTCTCAAATGCGGAGATGGGTGTCCTTTGTGCGTCCAGCCGCGCTCAGTGCGTGCACGGGGACAATGACATTAAATGTTATGACTTCATGTTGGGCGTAATTCACTGTGAAAGTTTGCATAAGCAAGAGAGCGGCCCTTGGCGGTGTGCCGCCCTTCTTCCCGCGCTCGCTCGCTTCAGTCTAATTTCAGAATTATTGGCATGATACACGCGCTGGGATGGCACTGCAATTCGAGTTCGGCTGACTGCCTCCGCCCCCTGGAGAGAATGGGAAAAAAATAATTTTAATTCAGCGGATACACAAATGCGCTCGTTGAGCATGACACGCCGACGGATACACAAGTGACACGCCGACGAAGGGACGTCACGCTGTGGGCGGCAATCCGTTTGGCAGGGGAAATGTTCAATTTGATGACTTTGGCGTTGGATACAGAATTAAATTACGATTGACGGCGAGGACATGGATGGGCTTAATAAGCACCGAAGAGGGGATGGCTTTTCATGATACCGATTGCAGCTGTGATGTCGTAAATTGTTAAATGATCTGTTCGAGTGGCTGAAGGGCGGGCGTGGGGAGGGTGGGAGGGGCGAATTTGTAGCTGACGCTCGTAAATAATTCCAAGAGATTAGCCATGACGACAGTTAATGCGACAGCGGGATGAGCGGGAGCTTTGTGTGCGCTTGAAGGGAACCTATTAATTTACGATTGGATGGCCGTAGAAAGGATTACCCGAGCGAAGCTCAAAGTCATTTGTATTGATTCGCGGAGCTTAGCGGTATCGCCTTCGATGCTCTTATTTATTTAACACGAAAATGAGGATATGATTGACAAAGGCACAAAGGTCGACGAAACATGTGGCCTGTGGGAATGCACTTTGCTTGATTGGCTGCATTGTCGGAGGTTTAAATTTGAAGATGGGGCAAAATTGACGTGGATTTGTGTGAAGGCATGTATTTTTCATCGTTTCTGCTGTTGAACGAATGGCTATGGCGGGCCCTAGTCGTCCGCGTATGGTTGGAGCTCGATCGACGGCAGCGAAGGCGTGAGAACGGGCCTCTACTCCATGTAGCTACACATGAACACCGTTTGCGTAGCTACATGGAGTAAAGGAATGTAGTTTTCTGTTTGCCACTACAACGTCTCTTGGCAAGAAGCAGAAACCATGCCCACTAAAGAGGTTCCATTTTCCCCCCAGACATTATAACAGAGCACGAGCAATGGACATGTGGTATGCTGTCTATCTCCTCCTCTTCCCATGAAGCTTCTGAAGCAGTCGTTAGTGGCGCCAGGAGTTTGGACCTTCAACCGTAGCGAGCCGGCCAGCGTCAAGGAGATCTTCCAGAGCACTACGAAACCTGTTCGACTACTCTGTTCTCGTCCGAATCGTATGACAGGACGTTCTGCTTCTCATAGACAGTCGAAGGATAAACCCACCAAGAGCAAGTTTAAAACACCCGAGGTTGCAAAAGCTTTGTCAACATAAGGAATCACTTGATGTCCTCAAAAGAAAGGCAACACAAAACTAGGTCCCGTCTCAAGACTGTCAACGTGAAGCCACACGAACAATCTGAATGGCCAGCGACGAACGTAAACTCATTCATACACGGCTTGCTTTAAAATGTACCCCAGTTTCTCAGTCCGAACGAGCAAGTCAGACTTGACGTCACTAGCATACGTCCTAATTTATATTCCATCAGCACCAACAGCAGGGTAATTAAATTTTATGAATTTACTTTATTTTCGGTTATTATCAAGTCACGACCGACCACCGCCACCGCCAGCGCCACCTTGTCACATGCACACAGGGTGATGCTCGATTAAAAAAAATACAGAAAAAAAAAATCAATATGATAACCGAATTAAAAAATGTGCGAAAAAAATCCTGCAAACTAGTGTCCTTGCTTTAATGCATACCAAAATGAACAGCCGGCGATGAGGCAGAGGGCGATGACATCGGTTGGCAGTGTTCACTTTGGTAATTGGCATTCGACACTCTGACAACGAGGAAAGTTTGCATTTCAATTTATGGGGACAAAGGAGAATCTCGACGCTAATTGGAAGGATCTGCAGGATGCAGCCTGGAGTCGAGCTGGAGTTTTTTTTTTTTTTATTTTTTTTTTTTTTGCTTTTGTGGCACGAAGTGGAGTTTCGTGATTTGATTCAAAATTCAAGAGCCAATAGTGGTTCAGCGGTAAGTTGGTTGGAGTTGGCTTTTCAACTTGAATTTTGATATCAATTTGTGACCTTGGTGTGGGCTTCTCGGAGTTGAAGTCAAACTTTATAAAGTGTGGTTAAATTTTAAGGGCCGATGTTGATTTTGAATAAAACACAAATTATTTAAGAAATTATTGTCATTTCTTTTTATTATGATAATATTGGTATGGTTCAATTATGTATGGAACAAAATATCGGCCAAATGGCGGCCGCGGCCTCGGCGGCACACCTCCATCCGATGGTCCAAATTTTCGATGACGCTGAAACATACTTGAGGTTATATGTCGTTAATGTGCCGAATTATCTCATCCTTTAGCTCTTGAATTGTTTCTGGCTTATCGACGTACACCTTTTCTTTCAAATAACCCAAAAAAAAAAAAATCCAACGGCGTCAAATCACATGATTTGACAGCGCCACCACGTGAGATAACACGGCCATTGAAATTGTCTCGCAAAAGAGCCATTGTTTCGTTAGCTGTGTGGCAAGTGGCACCGTCCTGTTGAAACCACATATCGTCCACATTCATATCGTCCAATTCAGGACATAAAAAGTTCGTTATCATTTCACGATAGCGAACACCATTCACAGTAACTGCCTGACCGGCCTCATTTTGGAAAAAATACGGCCCGATGATGCCGCCAGCCCATAAACAGTCACTCTTTGTGCATTGGTTTTTCGACAATCACTCTTGGATTATCATTCGCCCAAATGCGGCAATTCTGCTTATTGACTCTGCTTATCCACTGAGGTGAAAATGTGCCTCATCACTGTAGATGATTTTCTTCGAAAATTGATCTTCCGCTGTTGCCATTTCTTGCCACCACTCTGACCATTGACGACGCTCCAAATGGTCAAGAGGCTTTTGTTCTTGAGTCAATTGCACCTTGTAAGCGTGTAAATGCATAATATTCATCAACGACGAGCGTGAGAGGTGCAGTTGTTGGGCACGACGACGACTTGAGGTGGACGGCTCTTCAGCCACACTATCGCAAACAGCAGCAATATTTTCTGCAGTACGAGCTATACGAGCATGCACTGGTGTTTTCACATCTCCTACAGACCCGGTTTGCTCAAATTTTTGCACGATTTTTCCGATTGTACGCACATTTGGACGATTAAATTGACCGAAAAAATCACGAAGTGCACGATATGCATTTTGATTTGAACGCCCATTTTCATAATAAGCCTGAATAACATTAACGCATTGCTCGATTGTGTATCTTTCTAGGGTACAAATTGAGTTAGTCTGAAATTGAGAAATGTCAAATGAAATGCAGAAAAAAACTTGACGTTTAGGTGTGGTTCACATTCAACATCTTAAAATTTAACCACCCTTTAGTAGTCTATGTCTCAATCAAGGACATGGGCAATATTCTTACGAAGCTTCATCCAAATCTGAGCAGGCGTTAGGGAACTATGTCTCCGCAAAACATCGAAGCACCCACACATCGTACGATTGTTTTGCGTGGATTTTGGGCCATCGGCATAATCGGCCTAAACTGTTTCTTCTATCAACAGAGAGCCCTAGCGATCGATGATTTCTTTTTGGGCTTAAATTGGATGTGAATGACATGTGGTTCCAAGAGAACAGCGGGTGATCCATGCCAGAAAACTGATTCCACGAGGTATTAGGTTGGAGTGGCTGGGCTCCTGAGTGGGCCCATACGCGCGAGGTATTTGAGGGCGCTGTTATTTCACGCGGAGACGGTCACAGATCTTGTGCGGCTGGGCACTTGGCAGTTTTCTGTGCCTTAAGTCACAGGGATGCACCAAAAAGAAGACCGTTCCTATCAAGTGCCTGTTTATACAGGTCTGTCCATGGCATTCGGCACGCAAGACTTTTTGCCGCGGAAAATACCAGAATCCGACCGGAAGCTGAAGCTCTCGGTCATCTTGAAAAGCCACGATGAAGTCGTCTTCGAGACTGCTATCTTGGCATTCAGGTTACGACTTCATGGGCTTAGTAGGGTTGAGCCTGATGAACTATAAAGGCATGGTAGGCATGGATCCAGATGGTCAACATTGGAAGTATCCCGCGGTTGAAATCCTTCATCTTTTTGGGCTCCGCCTTTTACGCCTTCTTCAGCTTCGCTTTCTACGCCTTACCCGGCTTCGTCATCTACGTCATCTTCGGCTTTTTCTTCTACGTCTTCTTCGGCTTCTATGTCTTTTTCATGGTCTTCGTCTTCATCGTCATGATCGTAGTTCAAAGTCACATTGTTGACACCTCCATCGTTGTCGTCCCAATGGCCGCCATCTTCATCGTTATGGTGAAAGAAAATGCTTCTAAATTGCATTTAAATTGCCCACATAACCATTTTTCACCACGAGGGTGCAAATGACTGTGACTACATGAGACGCCGCATCTACGATTTGAAGTAGTCCCACACGATAGCCTGAAATATCCTAAGACAAATTGTTGGTGTGATCATCGGAAGTAATCGTTTGCATTTGAGCCTACATCTCATTGTCGTCTCTTAATAAGCTGCTTCCACGATCATCAACAATTCATGAAAATACGTCATAAATGCTAGGGGGTTCACACAACGAACCACTTTGAACAGGGCTTTGGTCGTGTAGCAACCATCTCCCTTCCGGATTGGACAGGCATGTGTAAACGTGCTTAGACTCAAAGGAACCCCGCTCAAATTCAGCCTGATTTTGTGACGAAAATGTGACGGCTTGGATGCCAGCCATTTGAACGTCCACTCGAAATGTCATCGCCAAGCAAAACGGGCAATTCGTTGATATCTCACGCGTCCCTAGGGGATATCCCCTTCCAGAAACAGAATCAGCAACAGAGCCCTGTCAAAGCACGAACCCCTTATCTTAATCGGTGTCATCGCACTCAATGTTCACAAGAACCTAACAATTTCACAATTTGTCTTCGAACTTCAAAACTAATTAAAACCATCGGTGAAACTGTTAAGCACTGATTTGAAAATAACCGAGGAGCCCCGTGAAACCGAGCAACCCCTGTGCATTGCACTCACATCTCCAATGTGTGCTCGAGTACTTTCGGTTGGCCGGCGAAAGTTTGTGGTCCCGCCACACTGAAGTGAGCACTGAAAGCAAATAATTTCCCAAAATCACAGCACCACCACTCACTGTGCAGAGTAGTTAACGCTGGTCCCCTCCCCGCCTTGGCTGAGCGAAACAATTGCCACTGCACCCGACCGTCATCGGGTCTCAAGTACACAGCCAGTGCCAGTGCCAGTGCCAGTGCACTAGCCACCCCATCCCGTGCCGGCGTGGAACAACTTTAATTACATTTGCAATCCTACAAATATAATAGTTGCAAAACAAATTCACCATGCCCATAAATATGCATTCAAATTCTGTGATTAATCCTGCGGGGATGTTCTACCGATTGTGTTGTTTCACAAATGTTCCGAACGGTGCCATACCACAGTTTTGTGTCTGCGCTTTGCGCATTGATGTGAATTTGAATTTAAATTGTTACTGGCACTGTGCGTCGTTGTTCGTTGTTCGTTGCTCGTTGTTCGTGTCCCTGTGCGGTGCATGTGTGTACATACGTATATTAAGTGACAGTGCGAGCATTACATTGAATTCATGTGAAACTAGAGAACATAGTTTCCCGGATTTGGGAGGATCTATTGGTTGCCAGAGAGCACAGATTAATGGCATCACTGAGGCTCAATGAATACGCCCCATGATACTGAGCAACAATAGAGCTGTCTATCCCTGGTGTGGACGTTTTTTTTTTGTTTTTCTGGACGAATGAATGGCTCCTTTGTCAAAGAGGCTGGGACTGCTCGTTTTACTTGTCTTCTTCATTGGGAACGTTGTTCGCTTTTGGGGCAAGAATGTGTATAAACTGACGAAAGTACATGCAATTCTCGGCAAGATTCGGTTGTTGCTGGTGGCATTTGGTGGAATTTGAAAATTTGCTAATTTTTGCTTGGTTGCTGGTTACAAGATACGGTCTCGTGGAAGTAGCAGATTGACTATACACACGTCAGAGTCCCCTTGCCAGTTTCAGCACGAATCACTGGGCTAGTGGTTGGCTACATGGATGGCTACGGTTTAAGTAAAAAAGGCTGATTTATGCAGTCAATGCACCAGTTTAACAGAAACTGTTTGTTGTCCATTTAGTCGCTGACTATTCAGTAGCTCGGTGGAGAGCTGATAGAATGATTTTTACTGTAACTTTGGTTGGACCGCTCTGGTCGGTGTCTGCTCAATGAATGAAGAAATAACTCAACAAATTTTCTCCTTCAACCCATATTCTTATAAAGGGTGTTTCTTTTGAGGTATAGAACTGTAAGTTGGTAACACTGTTTTAACTGGCGGCCATTTTGTCAGCTGTCAAGTGATTTATTTTTAGTTTGGTTTGGCATTTGTTGGTTAGCATAGTTGGCATAGCAAGGCGTAGATTGGGTGAATTAGCCCAAAACAAGATTACCGTTGATCCCAGTGCGATGAAGCTCACTTTTGGTTGAATGGATACGTCAATAAACACAACTGCCATATTTGGAGTGATGATAGTCCTCAAGTGTTTGTTCTCAACACCGTTACATCCACAAAAACTGACTGTTTGGTGTGCTTTATGGGCTGGTGGTATACTTGGTCCGTAATTCTTTAAAAACGATGCTGGCCAGAACGTTACAGTCAACGGTAACAGCTGTAGAACCATGATTACTGACATTTTCGTTCATCAGTTGAATTACCATGACGTGCATGAGCTGTGGTGTCAACAAGACGGCGCAACATGTCACACAGCTCGTGCCACAATTGATTTATTGAAGGAAACGTTTGGCAACCGCATAGTTTCACGTTACGGACCCGTGAATTGGCTTCCAAGATCGTTGACGCTTCACTATTTTTTGTGAGGATATGTATGTGAAGTCGCTAGTATACGCCTGAAACGGTTGACCACTTGGAGGATAACATTCGCCGAGTTATTGCCGATATACGACCACAAATGTTGGAAAAAAGTCATCCAAAATTGGACCTCCAGATTTGACTCCGAGCCAGCCGTGGCGGTCACATGGCAAAAATCATATTTAATTTATAATGCCAGAAGATTATCTTTCGAATAAAGTAAGTTCGTGTCAATTTGAAAATACCGTCTTTATTTTATTCCATTTCAAGGTTCTACACCTCTAGGAAAAAAACACCCTTTATCAATTAGGATATAATGGTAGGTCGACAACAGATCACTTAACACAAAATGTTGATCCCTGTGTCAATGTCACGCCAGATGGGACAGATCGTTATAATTGGTTGGCGACTGCCGGCGTTGTTCTCACATTTTTGGTGACAACTTATCCTCTATCGAGTACTCACGCCGCACTTCGCAGGCACGAGTGGTTGTGCTCATGATTATAGATAGTAACCCATGTTGATCCCGCCGCTGAATTCGGTTGCTCATGTCCAGACGATGGCATTTTTGATGGTTGACCGTTTGTTCGCAAACCAACGATGATCAGGCTCTCAATGAGCAAGATTCCCTTTGAGTCCCAAAAAACTGTGGCCATGAGCTTCCCGGCAGACGGAGAGACTTTGAACTTCTTCGGGGGGTCTGTTCCTTTTTTATGCCACTGCATGGACTCCTCTTTACTTTCAGGGTCATAGTGGTGGAACCGTGTTTCGTCACCAGTAAGAATTCGATCCATAACACTAACACCTTCCGCGTTCTCACTACACATCTCCAAAGCTCTCTACAGCATGCGATTCTCACTTTTTTCTGAGGTACTGTGAGCATTCGCGGCACCCACCTTGCACTGACATTTGAAAGGTTAAGTTGGTCATGAAGAATGGTGTGAATGGTACCAATGGAAAGCTTGGTGATCTCTGCCATAATTTTCATCTTTTTTCGGGCATCCTCAAGAACAAGTTTTTCGACTTCTTTGATGCTTTCTCCCGTACAAGCAGTAGCCGTGGCGCCGGAGCGGGGGTCGTCTTCAATGCTCTCTCTGCCTCTCTTGAACTCACTTGACCACTTTTGCACAGTTGATAATGAAGGTGCGGAACCCTGGTAAACAGCCACCATCGCTTCATGAATAGTTTTTTTGACTTTTTCCTAGCTTAGTGAGAAATTTAATTACAGCGCGATGCTCAATTTTTACAATCATCGTCTCAGTTGCCATTATGATTTAACTAGAGATAAGACGAGAATTAATAATCACATTCATATGAAATTTCACATGAAAACACTAAAGTATTACTTGATAAATAAGTCAATTTATATATAAAACAACAGCCTCACCCCGATACCGAGAATATATTGAACGCCCCTCGTACCACTACACCGACTATGGTTTTGTTTTTGTGTGTATTGGGTGACCGCCTACGTTGTCTTAGCCACAGACATTGAACTGGGCCGTCTCATCACTTATTGTACACTCGACGAATAGTCCCCTTAAATTTGCTCTTTATGTCAGTTTTATTGTCAGTAGATTTGTACACTGAATTGGACTGATCAGCACTGTATCAGCTGCGCAGTGCATAGTCCGTTATTTGTACGTCCCACGCTGCGACTAAACTTCTTTGCATCTTCACACAGCATTCACTTCAGCGATGAGGCTCATTCTTAACTCGATGAATAGTTTGGCAATCAAACCTCGAACCATTCCAAAAAGTATAGTATAGTGTGGGCCTTGTTCTGGTGGTCTTCTTGTTTTTTGTATTGTGCTGCAGTCCGGAGGTGGACTTGGGCCGCAACCAACAAGCCTCTCCAGCTGCCGCGATCTCTGGCTAGCCGCCTCGGGTTGCGTACGCCAAGTTGGCTGAGGTCCTTCTCAGCTTGGGTGTGCCACCTAAGACGCGGGCGTCCTCTGTTGCGTTGTCAAACAGGTTCGGAGTCAAAAACCGGTCTGCCCGGAGCTAATTTATCAATGCGCTCTATATTGCCTCGCCACCTTAGGCGATAGATCCGTAGAGTACTGACTAGGCTCATGTCGCTGTACAGTCCGTAAAATTCGAGGTTGTATCCTCTTTTCCAAACATGGAGACCAGGGGCTTCTTCATCCGTATTTGAGATTGCACATTCCTCTGTCCCGTACTGAACTATGACTATGATAATCAGTGTCGTAAATAAAGTCAGCTTGGTCCTTCGAGAGAGAGCACCACTAATCAGTTGCTTGTTGAGTCCAAAGACACAGCGATTGGCATGAGTTATTCTGCATTTGATGTCAGCACTGATGGTGGGCATGATTGAAAACGCTTTAGCCAAATGTTAACTGAATTGTTTTGACCTCAAATCGATAACAAGATGGTGCCACATCCCACACGCTGTGACTTTATTGGTTCTTCCAATCAACTGGACGAGTGTTTGATGTGGCAACTACCTACCAATATTGTGTGATATGTGGCCGTTGGCTTTATTTTTGAAAGTCTTTACAAGCGATCGTGTTTAAGCGCACAATCCACAAAGCCTTGACACTTTGAAAACGAATATTCGCCACGTTATGAGAGTTATGAGAGTTATTGCTGGGTGTGTGTCGAAAAGTCATTGAAACTTACCACTCCAGAATCGAGTCCTGCAACAACTTCCGTTGAGGACATTGGCACCTTTTATAATGGCAAGATCTACAAAAAGTGTTGAAGCAAAAACTTTATCGAAATCTGAATCATGAATGGATTCTATTTAAATTTACTTTTGTAACCACAAAGTGGTTCTTCGACGACCTCTGTTGCACACGAACACGTTCAGCTCTCATCCACTCGGCCCTCATAGCCAACCTCTCAGTTGTGAGAGAAATCGACGTCTTAACAATCTCCCCGAAATCGACAATAAATCGACTCGACTTCATTCCTAAGCGCACCCAAAAGCCAGTCAAAACAGTGCGAAATTTTCAGACCAAACCCCAGCTAATCCGCTCCTCGCACGAACTCCCTTCAAATGTCATTACCGAATAACAAATTCCCTTGTCAAGGTCAGATAACATCGGCAACAGCGAATCGAACCCAATTACATCCTCTCCATTGGTCATGCCCATCGTCCCCGCCAGACACGCCGCCTCGCCCTGCAATGCGGTTCATCCACTTTCTGAGTGTTTTTCAATTTCTTACACGCCGCCCAGACGACAACCGAGAGAACTTTGGCACTTTCATCTTAAATTATTGCCCTTATCGCATTAATTTCGTCGCACCTACATAGCACCTTAATGGCGGGCTCCATTTCCAATTACACACCCTTCATCGATACGAACTTCAGATGTCACTTGACAGGACCCACGCACGGACTGAAGAGGACAGGAGACAAATATTAATGACAATAACCGACACAAAGGATCTGCGCGACCACAAAAGTAATCACATCTGCTGCTCCCTAATCGGATCACAATCTAAATGAGTCTCACGCTCTCGTGTTGGTCCGTAGACCGTGGCTACGCAATTTGGTGGTGCAGCTTAGACAGCGTAACTCTAACTTATTGCGGGAGGGTGCAGCGCACGTGTTAATGAGGAGATTGGGGCCGTATTTTTTATTTTTTTCAAAATCACGGCCGCCTGCATTCAAATGTCATTCACTTGAACACGGCCTCTTCGGTCACGGCTCGAAGATCGAAAGTCCTTTGCTGCCGACCGAAGTTTCGTGCACAAAAACACGATATCGACTGTTGTCAGTTGGAAAAAACAGCCCATTTTCTTCGTATTTTTTCCCCCTGTGTTCGCGGTTATTATTTGCGCATCCGTTGACATCCCATAAATTTTGTCGGACGACCACGGGAATTGCAATTTTACTCGCATTATGGGACGCGCATCACAGCCCGGTGCGGTGGGTGTGTAAATGGGTCCTGATTGGATTGTGGCATTCAATTTATTTCGAGCAAAGGACCCAGCTGACCGCATATATTAATTTTGGTGATTTGTACGAGATTAGTGAGGTGGTTTTGTCGGTTTTATGGAATATTTTAATCAGAACGTAAACACGATTGCAAAGCCATCTAGGTTATCTGCCAGGGAATGCATGTAAACGCTGACCGCACAAAGGTCACCAGTTGGGCTAAGCCAACAATGCTTTGTTACATCGAACCCAGTTCCATGTCGATTCTAATTCAATGAGGAAATATTTGTTTCGGGGGGAAAGTGAACGAGTCGGTGTCGCTGTTTATGATTTGTGTCAAATGGTTGGTCCACAGGGGGTACAGCGCCGGATGCCTTAGTCCAATGGGCTGGGTCCATTGATGGTCCCTTGATGGGTAACAGATCTCCCCCGTCAACTTGCATTTCAGGATCCAGCTCTAGAGAGAATTGCTTTCCCAAAAAAAAACACATCAGCCTCATTCTTGATTTGAGACGTGAGGAACATAGTTAAGTAGAGTCGTTCACTTGGAATTACGATGATAACAATTTAACTTTGGAAAAATAGTTTCTCACAAGTTTGCACACTTTCTACCCCCACTGTACGGATTCTGGCATTTAAAACAAATTTACTTAACCACATCTTGCAGCAGTTCTCACAGAAAACCATCCCATTCAAATAGAAAGCAAAGAACATACATTGCCACTGTTGACTGCAGAGCGCCTCTCCCTGGGAGATGTGCTTACGCGGCAGATGAGCCATGCCCACATTGCCAGCAGTACGCTGACTCTGGCACGGAAACTCTTCTGCTGAGCCATTGACCGAATAATGGTCTTAATAAAAATTCTAGATTATGCCGAAAACCGAATGGCAGATGCACCCAATGACACAGACGCACAGAACCCTTGCGCTTAGAGAGGATTTTGCCTGCCGCAGCGGCATTGAAGGACAATTCTAATATATCAAGGACTCCTCCTGTGAGTGCTCTCCCCTCCGCCCCTCTGCCCCTCCCAAGTCTGTTCGAAATAAGGCCGACCGGGCAGATAAATGAATGCAATTTCGAAAATCTCTGGCAATTATTAAAAAAAAAAAAAAATGACGTCGAAAGAAAGCGTTGAATAGACTGTTACTGGAAGGACGCTGTGGCAAGGATTTAATTAAACAGCGGGACCGTCCCTGAACTGAGGAGTACATCAACTTTTCGCGGAAAATTAGAAGGCCGCTTGGCGCTTTTCACCACGAAATGGGATTCCATTTTTTTCGTGGCCGCTTCCGACTGGTGGACTACTCATTAGCATTGGTTGGCACACCCGCAGATGGGTATCGGGACACTTTTGAGTGCTTAGCACTGCGGCTGATGAATGAATTTAATTGGAGCGGCGGATATTAATGGAATTGCTATTCCTGCGAAGACTGGCGCTATTATTAGAAACTGTTTCCAGTGAGGAATGGATTCTGTGTCGGAAATGTGATTGCGGTGCACTTTGTCGCACATTGATGGTGCAGTGAGGGTGTTCTGTGAGGTCGAGGTTAAGTGTGGTACATGGGGGCTGACTGTAGGAAGCAGTAATGTGCTGCTAAGCGGGCCATGTGAGTCCTACTTCCTAAGCATAGACTACCTGTCGCAAGGTGGACATTGGAAAGGGAGCTGGGTAATAATGGGTCACTCCTCGTCTCTGCAACTTCTGCAGAAGTATTTGCAAGGTTGATCTGGGGGACTAGATTTGGATAAATCAAGAAGGCGACACTGCAAGACCCACACAGGCGACAAAATCACATCCTGGAGAAGGCGCCCCTTGCTTACTTACTTACTTACTTAAGGTGGCGCTGAAGTCCGAGGTGGACCTGGGCCTCAACCAACAAGAGTCTCCAGCCAGCTCGATCCTTAGCTGGCTGTCTCCAGTTTCGCACGCATAGTTGTTTGAGGTCCCATTCCACTTGCGTGCGCCACCTGAGTTGCGGTCTTCCTCTACTCCGCCGTCCCTAGGGGGTGGATTCGAAGACTTTTTCGGGCCGGAGCATTGGTTTCCATCCGCTCTGCATGACCTAGCCATCTCAATCGTTGGATCTTCACTCTTCTGGCTAAGTCGATGTCGCTAAATAGCCCGTTTAGTTCGTCATTATATCTCCTCCTCCACTCTTTCCTCTCGAAGCAACCAAGAGCAGCTTCATCCGCTTTTGACAAAGTCCATGCCTCCGCGCCATATAGCAGGACTGGGACGATTAAGGTCTTGTAAAGCGTTACCTTGGTTGTTCGAGAGAGGGCTTTGTTTACCAATTGCTTTCTTAGCCCAAAGAAGCAGCGATTGGCAAGAGTTATTCTTCGTTTGATTTCAGCGCTGGTGTCATTGTCTGAGTTTATAGCGGTGCCTAGGTAGACAAAGTTTTTGACTACCTCAAAGTTATATCTGTCTGCTGTGACTTTCTGACCGAGACGTCGGTGTTGGGTGTCCTTTCTCGTTGACAGCATTTACTTGGTCTTACCCTCGTTTACCGCTGAAACCATCTTCGCGGCCTCCGTTGCTATACCCACAAAAGCGTCATTGACATCACGCTGCGTTCTTCCGATAATGTCAATATCGTCGGCATATGCGAGTAGTTGGACGGACTTCTGAAAGATTGTTCCTCTGGTGTTGGCGTTCGAGTTTTGAACAATTCTTTCAAGAACGATGTTGAAAAAGTCGCACGACAGCGCGTCGCCTTGTCTGAATCCTTTTTTGACATCAAAGGTCTCGGTTAGGTCTTTACCGACCTTGATGGAGCAGCGCGCATTCTCCATCGTCATCCTACACAAACGGACGAGTTTGGTAGGGATGCCAAAACTAGACACTGCTCTGTGTAGGTCGTCTGCTATCGTACGCGGCCTTAAAATCGATGAAAAGGTGGTGGGTATCGATTTGTTTGCTCCTGGGTCTTCTCCAAAATCTGCCGCAGTATGAATATTTGGTCGATGGTGGATTTTCCTGGCCTAAAGCCACACTGGTATGGACCGACCAGGTTGTTGACGAATGGCTTTAGGCGTTCACACAGTACGGTAGATATGATTTTGTATGCGATACTTAGGAGACTGAAAGTGGCGAAACTGTAGTTGGCGCAATTCAAAGGGTCTCCTTTTTTATCGATCGGGCAAACAATGCTGAGGTTCCATTCATCGGGCATGTTTTCCTCCGACCATGTTTTACAGATGAGTTGGTGCATGCTCCTTACCAAATCATCGCCTGCGGCTTTAAAAAGTTCGGCGGGTAGGCCGTCAGCTCCTGCAGCCTTGTTGGATTTCAGTCAGGCACCCCTTTGCTTCTATAATAATAATAATAATATGGGTGGCGCTGCAACCCGTAGAGGGCCAGGGCCTAGCTTCTCAGCAACCAATCGTGTTGTGCGTGCTATTGTTCTCTCACGCGTGGAGTGGACCTACAGTTTTATGCCGACTCCGAAAAGCCAAGTTTGGGAAGCTATTGTTTTTTTGTTTACCCTGCTTCTACTGATCTGCCATTGAAGCAAATTTCAGCAGGATATCTTAGATAACCCCATGTCCCAACCACCTTTGGCCCGTGTGTGTAAAAGCTAGTTTGCTAGGCGTGTCGCTGTATAGTTTTTGGTTTAATCTTCCATCCCAGATGGCTTCAACGGACCAAAATTTGCAAATCACGCAGGAGTACTCACTCGAAGATGCCACATACTTCTATTGAATTATTGCCCATACATCTCCTCCGTAGAACAGATCTGAGACGTTCATGTCTTGTGTGAGGTCAGTTGATCCCTCGAGGGAGGGCTTTCTTACTCAAGCCTCAAGTCTTCCCTTACTTACTTCCTTCTCAGACCGGCGAAGGGGCTTGATGAGGGGGCTTAAACGGCTTAAACATGAGATACAGCTGACTTCCGTTACTGACGGTCATGGCCACGCGGCTACCAGTCGTCAACACCGAGTTTGTTTTGCGTTCGCGGTAACTTTATACCGCTTATACCGGAGGTTCAGTCTTCCTCTCCTTCCCGAACCAGGAGTCTCGAATACGGATACGAAGGCCCTCTAAGCTGGAGCGTTGGTGTCCCTACGAACGCTGTCCAAGACATGTGCAGATAGCATCCACTTCCTGGAACATCTTGTAGAGTTCGCGTTTGTGTCGTCTCGATCAGTCCTCGTCCGACACAGAATTTTCCCTACCAAGGCACCGAGAATCAGCTCTGCTGTCACTGTCCGCCCAGCTTTCGACTCCAAGCCGAAGGACCGGCAAGATAAGTGTATTTTTGAGTGTGATCTTAGTCCTTCAAGTCAGGCGATTTGAGTCCAATTGTTACGACAAACCGAAGTGGCACCGGTTGCCAAGGGCGATTCCACGTCGGCTCTCCACTATGACATCGTTTCCCCCGAGGTAGACAAACTCCTTCATTCCCTTAAAAATTGTAGCGCTGTCGATTGTGATGTTTTGCAGCAAGTGGTGTGCGGCGGAGCGTTTCTTGGTGGACAGCATATATTTTGCGTGGTCCTTGTTGACATCAAGACCAGCTCGGTTCGCCTCTTCTTCAACCGCCATGCACAACAACGGCACGTTACCAATGCGCGTCGATGTCAATGTCATCTGCGTAGCCCAATAGTTGGGCTGACTAGTAGCAGAAATCGCCCTCCCTGTTTATAGCTGCTCGCTACACATTTTTTTCCAGTTCCAAGTGCCTCTTGAGCTCAAAGAAACAGCGATTGAAAAGAGTTATTCATTGATTTTATATCGGCATTAGCACGGAGTAAGGGTAGACGAAGTTCTTGACTTCTTCTTCCTCTTCTGATGGAACCACTGACCAAGAGGGAGCTGAGCCTCAACCAAGAAGCCTCTCCAGGTGGCACAATCGTTTGCCATCTCCCTCCGATTATCCACCCTAGTTTGGCTGATGTCCTTCTCCACTTGTGTGCGCCATCGATTTCGTCGGCTTCTTCTGTTGGATTTTCCTCCAAGTCTCTGACTACCTGGAAGCTGTAGCTGCCCAATGTGACGTTGTTTGGCTATTCGCGTCCACTATCCAATTTGATCTCTTACGCAGCCGTACCTTTAGTCGCTTTCATCTAAAAGCAACCAAACGCCTCTTTGATGGGTCGTTGCCTTGTGCCAGTGGCGTCAATGTCATCCGCGTCTGCTAACAGCTGAACGGGCTTCGGCAAGATCGTGCCTCTAGTGTTGGCTTGTGAGTCTTGCACGATCTCCTCAAGAGTCCTGTTGATGACGACGCATGACAGCTCCCGTCGCCCTGTCTATAACATGGTTTGATGTGTCTCAGTAGGTTCCTTATCAACCCAGCCGCGACAAGCCTTCATCGTCATTCTGCACAACCTGAGACAAGTTTTGGAGGAATTTCAAAACCAGCCATGGTGACGTGTGACTGTGAAGTTGTGGCGAGTATCGAATTGCACTTCTTGAACATCTGTGCTCGGTGGGCCCGCTCTGGAATTCCTTGGACTTTCTGTTGCCGCACCGGTAGCAAAATATCAAATCTGCTTCCGACAAGGACACAAAGCGAGAGAGAAGTTCTTGCTCGCGATGGTAGGGCGACTCTATAGTTGGCGCTGTCAAGGTCGTCCCATTTCTTGTGGATCGTCTTGAATGTCACCCGAAATTAATCCAATTTGCTGCAAAGAGCAATATCCCAGAGTTCAAACATACACCCAAATGGAAATGGAGTTGAACTCATTGTCAAAAGGAAACACCGAGGACTGCATAAGAAAAGGCCTACTTTGCATGCTGCAATTCTGTTTGGCCATCTGGTGCGGTGGCAAGCACTAGAGAAGAGCTATCTTCTGACACACCTGATCCAGCTGAAAAGGTCGGCCAATTTTGGAATTACAAGATCAGTTAGATCGACGAGAAGACAGCCAAATCCGTCATAATTCGAATATGCGACCACCTGAAACAAAACTTTCCGCTGCCAGTGTGAACGCACAGAAATTTCGCATAACACAGAAGCCCACACTCATTGCGACTGTATGAGTATGAGAGGATTATCATTTCGAATATATTTCGTTTTATTCTCTTACTCGCATTTCCCTTCTTCAGTTGCATGACTTCTCCTCCTCCGCACATATTTATTTTTCAAGTTATTGTATCTGTCTGCTTGAATCGTATTTTATGGCCCGATAATGGGGTAAACGACTGTAAAAATGGTGAATTTCCTTTTCATCCAAAAGGGATAATCGAGACGCCTGCATGCGAGATACAAGAGCATGCACCCAGCCACGAGGAACATGCCGCATCTGTAGGAAACGAACAAAAAAAAAATCGTGAAGCGGGATAATAAAGCAATTAAATGCACACCAGCATGGCGCATTTGAACTTCCCGCCGGCGGGGGAGTCGAATACGAGCCGACCCTTAATTGGAATTTATTATTACGTAACTGCGAGCATTCGCAGGATCGTGCACACATACTTCATGCAGCGTGCCCTGTCTGATGTATCCACATCGCATGCCTGTGCATGGCCGTGGAAGATGAAAAGGAAAAACTGGGCAAAATTCTGAGCTTCGCGGCGGGTTCTCAAGTTTATTGCGACTTACCCCGGGTGGCTAGTGAATAATATTTCAATTACGCGATTAACAGTGAATTTTGCCGGCACAGATTGTGGGAGTGTGCGTACGCATCCGCCTGTTGTGATATCGGAAGTCTTCACGCGGGATTGTGACGATTAAAACGATCTGCGGGGGAAATCCAGAAACTCGTCGACTTGTCAAGGTGGCTTTGTTAAACTATTCCCCGCCTGACTGTGTTCGTAGATCGGTCTCCTTAACTACGTCGTGTCACTATGTTACCGCTAAAACTCGTACTCGCACGGAACGCCATGCCATCTTTTCAGCGTGGCAGCCAGAAGCGGAGAGGACCGATTACAAAAAATAAGTTGCGAATAATCTCACGTATTTCCGGATAATTTCCATAAATTTACTTTTTTTTGTGTTGCACCTTCACCGGCGCTCATCTCTGTTCCCCTTTGTTCGTCGCATTTTACGCTGGACGCAAAAATGATTACCAAGAAGTCGTGAAAAATTTAAATGAGTTGTTAAATTCGCCAAAATCAGTGATGAGTATGGAAGTTAAACAGCAGGGGGGACGCACACAGTTGACCTAGTTGAGGCGGAAAAGTCTTTTTTATCAATTAACGCGTAAATGGGTTTCATTTCATCTTTTGACTGACTTTTTTTTTTCATTTCGCTTTAATGAAATGTTTCCGCAGAGAGAGGGGCTTGCAACGTTATCGAATGGAGGCTGAAGGGACAATGGAGGCAATGTTAATGTGTCCACCCATTGCGTAGTGACGGGTGCAGCCATAGACTGATGGCCTGCTACTTTTTTTTTTGCGATGGTAGGTGAGAGCCTTCAAAGGACACTATGGGAACTATGGACACTGTGGTTTGTTAGTCAAGTTTTTCTAAGATAGTATTAAATATATTCGAAGCAGGATTTCATTTTTTTTTAATTCATTTTTGCTCTATTCTTAATTCATTTACTTACGTGCTAGACAAAAATACTTAAAACTAGCTTAACTATCTTAACAATTGTTCTTACATCTAACTTACTGACCCAACACGGGTACTCTAAGCTATTCTGATCTTAATTTAAGTATGCCTTTCGGCTTAGTCTTGTTTTTTTTTTTTCAGTTATGAACAGTCTGTTTTTGGTTTTTGTTTAGCCAAGAAAACTGGTAAAAAACTTAACCCGCCTTAAACTAGCTTAACCTAACATTAAAACGTAAAAAAACTATGTTAACTATGTCCGTAACTTTACGGACACGTGCACCAGGGTGTATATGTTATGTATATGCCTAACATATATAATTTATGGGCCGTAGTGCACCTGTGTTCTGTGCATATTTTTTTTTTATTTTTTTTTCTTAGTTGGCCACCATGGTCAACTATCGCGTCATCATTTTGAAAAGCCAGCGGCGGCAGAGACTGATTTTGGTGTAACCACCAGTAAAATTGCCGTTCTTTGGCAGACTCTTTCATGTCTCGAGCAGAGATCGCTCTGCTGAACCGTAGGAGATCCTCGTGACTGCCACCGACATCCCGTTCGTATTGGAGTCGCCTGTTCACTGTTCGGCGTACGATATGGAAGATGACAGGACATCCTTGTGGATCCTGTAATAGGCCACTTTTGTCTAGATAGAGGAACGCTTCAGGAGGGGGGCGCACTCTATCATGGTACATAACATTGGGGTAGTAAGCCCCAAAGATCAGACTGTTGGAAGAAGTCATAGCTAGTGCAATATGCCTTCTGATCAGTTTAATAGTAAAATTATCTATCATGTTCAAGTTTGCCTCGTTGTACAGGACCTCGTTAGGATAGGACTTCTTGTACTCAGACTCGGGTGTACGATACAACCGGAAATAAGTGCGAAGACACTGATTCTCGAACAACCACATCTTTTCCATCTGGGATGGACTCACATTGAAATACAGTGGACAACCGTAGGCCATAACTGGCCGGATGAGGGCCATATAGCAGATTACCTTCACCCTGGAATTAAGTTGGCTGATGTAAAGCAACCCCCTTGCCACAGCAAAGGCCTTTTTAGCTTTCGCCAGAGCAATATCTTTGTCAAAATACAGATATTGGTCCAACCAAATTCCTAGATACCTTACTACAATTTTCACATCTAACGGCCGTCCCTGCGGGTCAACTATGCCGAACTTACGCCAGTTTGTGCGTGTATCCCTTGCTGCCATGTACAGCGGGGTCCTGAAAAGGATAGTTTCGCACTTCAGGAAGTTGATAATCAACTTCCAGTCGTCGCAAAATCGCTGAATTTGTTCGAAGTCACATTGCAACAAGTTATTTATTACTTCGACCTTCGGAGCTGATCTGTACGCTACTAGATCGTCGGCGTACGTAATTAAGTGCGACATGGAACGTATAAGATCTGCAGTGAATATTGAGAACAAGATCGGCGAACCAAACGCTCCCTGTTGCAGACCATTTTTGATGTCAAAGACCGTGGTAGAAGTTACGTCGCCACTTTTCACGACGAACTTTCTCCCTATTATCATGTATAGCAATGATTTGCTTATGCCGAGCCTGACCAGCTTGAGGAAGAGGCCCTCTAACCAAACGGTGTCGAACGCTTTCTCCAAGTCAATCAGACAGGCACCCGTGCATTGCTTTTTGTCTTTGTTCCACTGAATGTCGGATGCCAGTTTGGACGCGGCATGTATAGTTTCATGTCCCGCCCTGAATCCGAACTGGTTGTCCGGTATGATTTTATTTTCCTCAACCCATTGTTTCAGAACTCGAATGACTATATTTTCAAAAACCTAGCTTATGCAAGGAAGAAGACTGATCGACCGAAGATCTGTCGGGATGGATTTGTCTTTGTCCCGTTTAGGGATTGGTTGCACCATAGCTGTTCTCCAGTTTGCCGGGTAATAAGCATCACTCAGCGCATTATTGAACAGTGTTGTGTAAATCTGCACGGCTTCGGGGGGAAGATAGCGAAGCACAATATTTGGTATACCATCGATGCCCACCGACTTTTTCTTCTTCAGCGAGTTAAAGATACCCTGAAGATCTTCTTGAGAAATCAAGATGTGATTTACATCATTGGCGACGGCATTATTTGCCATGTTATCGTCACTGAACCTGGTAAAACCAGGATTCTCAGATCGCCATTGACTTATCCCGTTTCGGAGCTCGAGGTAGTTTAGCGAGGCTCTATGCTCCAGGTCGTGATTCGGCCTACGAACCTCGTTGATATGGTTTTAGATATGGTTTAAGCAACTACGTCCCTTGTTATCGATTTTGTTTGTTGTGTTCGAATTTAGGCTTTAGAAAGGAAATAGCCCGTGTCGTAGGCCAGAACATGGGGCTACCTGACCCACCTATAAAACAGCATCCATTTCCGTGCACTCGAGAGACATTCAAGAACTATTTTCAAGGAATGCAGGCCAAACCTGTGGAACTGATTAAACAAACAATAGCGACATTAACTTCATTATTTGGCTCAAAAATTGCTAGCCGATCGGAGTTCCTGTCACAACTCCAATGAGTCTTCACTTTGGCCATCAGTCTTCGTACCAGGCTCTAGTTCTGGATCAGTAAATCCTTCTAGATGAACTAGATGAGCTCAAACTTTTTTGAGGGTTGCCTCTTTTTTTCTATATTCCAGTCGATCAACCATGGAATACCCGTCCTGTCCTGAATTTTTCATGATCTATCCATGACCTGACTCCACACACATGAAGCCTAAATAAAACAAATGCCAACTCTTCGAACCATGGTTCCACACTTTCTGGAGCAGCACCAGTTCACGCATAAGATCCTATCAACCGTTCAGCTTCTCCTTGTGCCGACTTGTCGATGTGATGTGACTTTTGTTGAAGTTTTGTCTACTTTGACTGTCATTTCCCATTTCAGAAACATTTGTCCCAATGCCAGCAAATGCCTGAATGGACTTATCATCCTCATCCGCATACGCATACAGATGAACGGACTTCCGGAAGATTGCGTCTGTTGCCTCGTGAGTGATGCACAATCTTCTCTAGATGTGGCATCAAGTGACGAAGTCGGAACGAAGTCCACTAAATGGACAACATGCATTTGTGGATGCCATGCTGGTTAGACTTAAATCAGACTGCATTGGTGCAGTGGCACGGGTTATGTTGAATTTACTCGTAGGGGCGGCATTCGTTTGCGACTTTTTGACACACTGCTTCGACAAGATTCGTACGAACCTATTTACAGGGTATCTGCGTGAGATAACCATGGCCTCAACAACCTAGTACGGTAGATAATGCCCCCATTTCGGAACCCGTTCTCAATTTAGGGCCAAAGAAATATCTGATCGGTAGCTGTCTCCGTTGATGTTGATGACAGTAGCATCGTCGTTTTCGAAGGAGTTGCAAAACTGCGGATGTATTGCCACTTGGTGGACTGGCATCGTCCCAAGTCCGAAAATTTTTCATTACGGACAAAGCTTTCGCCTTTACCAACAAATCAGTATATCCTTATCCGAAATGTTACGTATACGCCTCCGTTGCTTTGTTGGACAACTCCTAAGAATTCGTCATCATTTAAGATGATTTTTTTTTAAATCAGAGTCCATTGTTTTGAACTTTTCCAGAACCCAGGAACACACCGCCATCTCTGGCGGTTCTCCAACACCTCCTGGGTCGGTTGGATTTTGTACGGATGCAGGCAGAGGTTTCGTCGCAAAATGTAAGTTGATGTCGGCGAAAGACCCGCGCGTCGCAGAATTGACTGCATTGGTTTCCGGCAGATTTGGGATTTTCGTTTAGGGTGTTGGGTACTGGGTGTTCACCGAACCGGTTAACTGATTGAAAATATGCTTCCTTTGTGCCCTCAACCATGCCCCCACGACCACTGAAAAGTAGGAAAAAAGTGTCGAAATACTTTATCTAGGAAGACTGTAACATGAATGCAATCCGCGATTCCCGCAAAAGAACGTGCGAGGCCAACGCTGAAAATTGCTGTGGTGACTTGTCTTTAGTGTCTAAGCAACAGTAAAAAAACAAGCCAAGGGCAATAAATCGGTTAATTTTATATTGTGGACTGTGACATATCTCACATAGGTTCACGATGAGTGACCAATCGATGACTTACTCACTCACTGAGCACTAAGCTAACACTGGAGAGCAAAGACAACCCTTCTCATTATAAAGGTACGCCGCACAAGTAGTTCCTACCAACGGCGCAATTGAATAAAGAAACAGTCGCCCATGCCCATGCCCGTCGTGCAGATCCTCGGGCTGCCGGAAGATGCCATTAGATGCTGTCGATCGTCGTAGCGTGGAAATGATGCTCTACATTTGTGTACCCCTGCGGGTTGGGGTTAGAATATACTCGAGGTTAGGTGTGTCTGTTGAAAGAGGCGAAGAAAATCCTGAGCTACAGCCATTGGTATAGGCTGCGTCCCTACTCTAGTGCTCGTTATTATGACGGTGAATTTCTATAACGAGTACTCCAACGCCCGTACCATTTCGCGACCAAAAAACGATTTCCTTGTCCTCTCTGATTCACGCTATTGTGTCACTCTCTCTTTTGCCCAAGAGGATAGTTTGCTATTGGATTCGATTGAGGAAAGGGATAATTTATGTTCCTCGTGCAATATCGCTCAACACAAGCCGTTTTCGGAAGAAACTTCCCCAGAGGAAGCGAGCCACGAGTGATCAGGAGGTCCTGAAACCTGCCTGACCGCTTAAATTTGGCCACATTGTCGTGGTGGCTGTGGTTTAAAACCGGGAGAAGTGGAAATTATGCCAACATGCCTAGGCATTTATCACGACTAAAGAGGGACAGCGTGTGCGCCTCCGAGGCGTGAATGGTACATACATAATTGAAATCGTTGTGAAGTTGCAAACATAACCGGGTACTGCGACTCAAAGGGGTACAGCAGAGGTCTTAGATCGGCATCACACTTCATCAGGTGGAGGGAGGTGGCCATAAGCATGAGTTCAATTGGTGCTTGAGATTCCTGCCACAAGGCGTTGGTTCAGCAAACAGGACCCAGGTAAAGCAGTCATCGAACAGAACACAGAAATCTAATGCCTGTCTTGTAAATTTGTGTACAGTCGATAGTTACCTCCCGTCGCGAAGATACGCATCACTTCATGCAAATGCACGAGACGTTCAAAAACCACGATTAAACCACCTGGCAAGGAAGCATCTTCCACTCTGTCATGGAATGACCTCAAATCGTGCCAAGATTCCTTCCACCTGAGCTGAGACACCGTGACTATATGTCCTCCTCGCATCAGGTGTCATCTATCATCACATTTATCTCAACGGCTTCACATCTGACATCCGCCAGTCCACACAAATCCCCAACCATATTATTGCGTTCGTAAAATTCAATTGATTTTCTAGCCCCAAATCCAGTGAATGTCCACACATTGGCGCAAACAAATGCCGCCATGTTCCATTGGGCCAGCACTCAAAGGCTCGAAGCTCGCAGCGCGAAGCAGGAAAACCAATTCACCCGGAAGTAGACAGGAAAATTAGGTTTCTAACAGAAAAAAAAAACCATATCCCACTAATTGCAACGGAATCCATTCTTGGCCCTTGACATGTCCCATGGCCATCCTCACATGACTGCAGTCTGCAACCCAGGCATCGATAGATGCAGCATCGATCGGTTTGCCCGCAAGTCAAAGGGGGCTGAGGTCGGTCTCAGCAATCGATGGCACATCGTCAAAGTCCAATCGGACAGTCAAATGGTACAAAATAACACGTCACACAGCCGCACACATAGATCTGACCCCAATATCATATCTCGCTGTGTTGTCCAAGCAAAGAGCAATGCTTGGCGCAGGACACACTACACTACACTGGTACTGTCCAGTCACAGCAAGCCCAATGAAAATCGCTCCACTTTCACGAGCAATAAACGAAAACACCGCCGAACATGCAATCGAATTTTTTGTCCGGATTTTCTATCGTCCCTCGTGACTTTGGACTGAGATTTTTGGGCCGCCTCAGCCAACAACGAGTGCACCTCTGACTGGAGTGTGCGGTGAACAAAAGATTGACAAAAAGAACGCGACCGTGCGGCGGGCTAAAAACCTCGAAAAGAAATAAATTTCAGTCATGTCCCTGTGCACGGGTCGGGCCCATTGTGAGGGAGAAATTCAAATGAAATTCCACTCGAATTTTGTTCCTTTTGCGGCGTTTGAGGGGTTTCTCTAAATTTTCGTGATCGTTTGTTTTTTTTTTTTTTTCGTTTTGGGGTTTTTCTTTTGTGTTTGCCTTGTTTTCTGGGATTGTCCGTCGTTCGTTACGGGTCCGGCTAAGCGTTTGGTCCTTTCATTTCTGCATTTGCGGTCTGCAATGAATCCACCAACAGCTGCAGTACTTACATCACCGAGGGGGAGGCAGAGCGCAAAGCTGTAAATAGCCGACGGCGCGGCACTACCTTTGTCTTCTCTTCTTCTCCTTTGGCCCCCTTTACGTCGGTGCCTGTGTGAGTGTGCTCTGCAGGTGTTCGCCGTGATGTCCTCTTTGTTCACCTCATGTCATGTGGTTTGTAAATTTCTATGTACCATTTAAAGTGTTTTATTGCCGGCGATATCTGGGCGCTCTTTCACATTCATCCTCGGAGCGGGTTCTAATCCCTTGAATACCACATGCATGGGGGTGGGGCACTATGCCTGTGCAACGACATCTCATGGATTATGAGCTTGATGGGAGTGTGATTACCCCTCTCTTACTGTGGACACGACTGGAAGCACACTCACACGCCGCCGCCGTGCTGGAACTTTACTTTTCTGACATTGATGGCGTGTTTAACTAATGTTGTCGCCTCGGGGAACTGGGACCGACGCTGTGGACGGGAGAAGGAGAAGTTGGTTTTAAATACCGCGCAGCTTGTCGGTGTTTGCTCTAGTTAAACAGCCGGAGAGGATAATTGATTTATCAATTTAAGCCACTTGATGGCGGATGAAGGGCGATGCCTGTTGGCAGATGTAAGCATGAGTGGAAGATGAGCATAAAGGCGCCTTCTATGAGCGGGACATCATTCAGCGAGTCACGTCAAATCGCGTTGCATCTTCATTTCTGGGATGTGGTTCATTGAATGGGACACGATTCTTGACTTCAATGAGTCCGGGAAGGGATCCCAGAAGTGTGGAGCCCTGACGTTCCCCCAAGACGTCGACGATGTTGTGTGGTTTACGTCGACGATGCCGTGTGCTTCTTCTCGAAGACAACATGAACTTCAATTTTCTCCCCTTCAACGCCAGACTCACTTTAGTCGAACCATGAATTGGATGACCCTCTATTTCAGTCCGCATTGACTTCCAGTCCAGCACTAAGAAGCCATGCTGGAGTGGTGGTTAACCCATTGCAGATAAATTTACGACATTTCTTGTTTCTCCTTTTTATGTTCCACACATGAACATAACAACAACCACCGACGCTCGGTAACAACCTCGGCCACGTACCTCCCTGGCTGTGGTGTGGTTACGTGGTCTGCACATGCGGTTGTCGTTTGTGATGCTCACTGCGGCATTTGAGACTCTTCATTTCAATTGATAGCAGCTTCTTTGGCATTGTTGAACTGCATTTCGCTGGTTAATGCAGCTCTTTGTGCTGTCCACTATCATCGAGGGGAGACTGTGCTGACTGCAGTTTGCTTGCTCTCAGTGGTTGGGTGTTGAGAGACGAGGCACTTCCCTAATGAGGCCACCACTCGATGACTCAAAAAAGGTTCTCCATTTAGACATCCCACGCTGATGATGTTATAGTCACCCCAATTCAAGGAACAGGACTTTCGCCAAAATCTTGAACCATACCCTCGTCCTTCGCCTTCTGTGTCTGTGTCAAAGTCGACTCCTCACAAATAACCTTCAATTGACCGCATCCGCTATGCAATGAAGTGCAAAAAGAAAATAACCACAAAAAAAAACACGCCAAAAAGAAACCAAATCACCGCATAATTGTGTTAAGCAACGCCATTCACCCCCATCCCTCGTCGGCCTAGTTCAACACACAGTCCAACAGCCAGGACATGCAAAATAGGTCCGGGTCCTGTCAAAGGATGCCTAATTAGCTCTGTCATCGGGTCACACACAGCGACACACCGAGACAAGCACGAACAAACAAAGCGGACGGGTAACGGGTACATTGGGTCCCATCACTGGACGCATTTCAGTCCAAAGTCATGGGCTCAAAAAATTTTCAACAATGTCAAAACGTTATTATTTTTTATTGTCCATGGGATTAGGCCAGAGGCCGCCCAACAAACGGGAACGGGAAGCGGACGCCCTAAGCAAGACATAATGACGACGCGATAGGGGAGGGGAGGGGGACAAAACAAAGCGGAGAAAGGAAAACGACTATTTCCATGGCTAGTATTAAAATAAACAACCGAGAGAGGGTGCGTCGTCTTTGTCCTCTTTTTTTTTTCGTCGTCTCTCTTTTTTTTCATTTCAATAATGTCAAACCCTCTTTACCGCAATTTGTGCAGGACAGCACGTTGGCTGGCGGTGGGTGGGGCCCTGGGTGCGCCCCGGAAGCCAAGGAACCAAAAACGGAGCAATAAAATAAAACAACCCTTGACGAGCCTATTTCACTATTTCAGCTCGGGCTATCCGTCCCTGGTGGGTAATTTTTTGTTTATTCCAAATGCCAAGGATAATTTCGAGAAGGGCGATCTCCGTTGGGGTCGGAGCTGTGCTCTGATGCGACAAGGCCGTAGGACGTAGGTCTGGGCGGGCAGCTCGGGATGGTTGGGGCCCTCGAGAGGACACCTGTTTGAGGTGTACCCCCGGCCCGGTTGTGGCCCGAAGGTCTGGTTAATCGTGACTTAATATATCGATGGGAGTGTATTGAGTATCTTGATTTCATTTGTAAGCAGATTCAATGTCAACGGCAAACACAGTGTTCTGGGTGAAAATAGTTGGAATTTTGGGTCGTCTGATGGAAGTTAAGTTTATTTTTGTTCCGCTTTTCAAGGACTGCTGTGGAGCTGGAGACGGCGCACGTGTGTAAGCTGATTGACGAGTCCAAGTGTTTGGAGACTGCACATGTTTGCATCGTTATTTTGAATGGTTGCTCGTCACCACTGGAAAGCAAAATATCAAGAAAATGGTTATTCCCAGAACGCCAGCGCAATGCACTTTGTATGTTAGTGGAGTCCTTTTGAAGTTGGTGGCGAAGTTCAAGCATCTTGTAACGTTTTCACGAGTGATGGGAGGATGAGGTTTCCTGAAGGGACTTCTCAAGCTGGATCAATTTCGAAACAGCCTATACGTGGAGAGTGAGGCTAACGCCGTGGGGCTGGAGATCAAATCTTCAAAAGCAAAGCTACTCAGCCACACTCATAACTCTCTCGTTAAAATTTTGCTGGACAACCGGTTGAGAGAGTGGTGAGTTTCCAATACCTTGGAAGTATTGTGGCAGCCAATTGAGGAACCGAAGCAGATGTCGCAAACCGAATATCTAGAGCTAAGTCAGCATTCGGTAAGTAGTCCATAATATGGAGAATGTTTGTGTTTCACGCCAATGTTGAGTCCGTGCTGTAATATGGGTGCAGCACTTGGAAAGTGACAGCCGTTATCACAAGAAGGCTACAAACGATTGTGAACCGGTGCCTACGAAATATACTCAGCATTTTCTAGCCGAACCGTATCTCAAACGAACAACTCCACGAGATAACGGGCCAGGTACCTACAGGCACCACTATTCAATGACGCAAGTGGCAATGGATCGGTCATGCTCTTCGAAAAGGCGACAGTTCTATTACAAAACATGCGATGCAGTGGAACCCCCTAACCCAAGACGGTAGAAGTATATGGAGGAGGAGGAGTCCCTACAGTTTGGGAAGAGTTGTAGAGAGGAAACCGCACACGATGGCGCGTTGGCGTAGTAGAGGCCCTAGGATCCACAGGGGGATACAGGATCTAAGTATGTGACGAAAGCCAGAGTCGAGTCGTTCGAACGAAAATACTAAATAGCGTTGCACCAGCTTATACTCCTCGAAGTGTCTACATCCATGGCTAGGTAGGTTGGTAGGAAGATGTGACTTACTAATGTCCCTCCTGTCTATTTCTAGGAGATTTTTAGTTTTTTTTAATGGATCTAGTGTAGGCCACATCATTTTCGATGAGCTACATGTGTCCAATTCCGCCCATCTACTATTGGTTTTGATTTTGACGTCTGTCAGCTGCATTGATTTTAACGCTTTCATTGGAGCGTGAGGTCCTTGCTGATTCGTCGGCTCTTTCGTTGCCCTGAATACTCACGTGCAGGGACCCAGCACAGGGTAAGGTTGATCCCTTAGAGATAGGCGGCAGAGTTGTACCACCTTAGAGTCGATGATGTTTCCAGAGCATTTATGGCCGCCTGACTATCTATGTAAGTAACAATAGATCTTCCGTCTATCGGGGTCATTAATAGCCGGAGGGCCGCCTCTTAAATAGCTGCTAGTTCTGCTTGGAAAACACTGCAGTGAGTTGGAAGTCGTATGGCTGCTACTTGCTCTGACGAACTGGAGTATACACCAGAGCATGTGCCTTCCTCCGTCATTGCAGATTGCCGTGACATCCATGGCTAAGGCATGAGCATAGTTAACAGTGACTTTGAAACTCGCAACTCTTGTGGGTTGCCCTAGAAACCTTCCCACATGAAGGCGATAGCTAATATATCAGCTACCGCTTTCTCGTTTACATGTGGCTGGATACCTAGAGGTGAACCAATTGAAGTTGTAATTGATTCATCCTCAAAATAGCAATTTTTCCGTATAGACCTATTTCCACAAGCATTGCTAAAAACCTTTATTTTAGATTTAGAGGTGTTTATCTTCTTTGAGTATGCAGGCTTTCCTCTACATTTCCAATCCAAAAACGTCCGGCAGACATGTAGCTGCGTTTAGCAAAGTCCACCTTTTTGGCTTTCCCCTCAGATGGGAAGTGCATCACCGTACCCTCAGACTGTTTTTGCATGAACATCTCGAGTTGTTTCCCCAGGAGATGACAGTAGTTCTCTGAAGCAGTTAACCGGTCAGTGGAATAGGTGTTTTCGGACTGAAGTGGTGTTTAAATTTTAAGGGCCGATGTTGATTTTGAATAAAACACAAATTATTTAGGAAATTATTGTCATTTATTTTTATTATGATAATATTGGTATGGTTCAATTATGTATGGAACGGGCAAACGGCCGCCGCGACCTCGTCGGAACCCCTCCATCCGATGGTCAAAATTTTCAATGACGTTGAAGCATAATTGAGGTTCTATGCAGTTAATGTGCCGAATTATCTCATTCTTTAGCTCTTGAATTGTTGCTGGCTTATCGACGTACATCTTTTCTTTCAAATAGCCCCAAAGAAAAAAATCCAACGGCGTCAAATCACATGATCTTGGCGGCCAATTGACATCACCACCACGTGAGATAACACGGCCATTGAATTTGTCGCGCAAAAGAGCCATTGTTTCGTTAGCTGTGTGGCAAGTCCTGTTGAAACCACATATTGTCCACATTCATATCTTCCAATTCGGGCCATAAAAAGTTCGTTATCATTTCACGATAGCGAACACCATTCACAGTAACTGCCTGACCGGCCTCATTTTGGAAAAAATACGGCCCGATGATGCCGCCAGCCTATAAACCGCACCAAACAGTCACTCTTTGTGGGTGCATTGGTTTTTCGACAATCACTCTTGGATTATCATTCGCCCAAATGCGGCAATTCTTCATTCGACGAATCCACTGAGGTGAAAATGTGCCTCATCACTGAAGATGATTTTTCGAAAATTCATCATCCACTGTTGCCATTTCTTGCCACCATTCTGACCATTGACGTCGCTCCAAATGGTCAAGAGGCTTTAGTGCTTGAGTCAATTGCACCTTGTAAGCGTGTAAATGCAAGTCTTTATGCATAATGTTCATCAACGACGAGCGTGAGAGGTGCAATTGTTGGGCACGACGACGATTTGAGGTGAACAGCTCTTCAGCCACACTATCGCGAACAGCAGCAATATTTTCTGCAGTACGAGCTGTACGAGCATGCACTGGTGTTTTCACATCTCCTACAGACCCGGTTTGCTCAAATTCTTGCACGATTTTTCCGATTGTACGCACATTTGGACGATTAAATTGATTGAAAAAATCACGAAGTGCACGATATGCATTTTGATTATATATATTTTCATAATAAGCATGAATAACATTAACGCGTTGCTTGATTACGTATCTTTCCATGGTTGTTTGAAATTGAGTTAGTCTGAAATTGAGAAATGTCAAATGAAATGCAAAAAAAAACTTGATGTTTAGGTGTGGTTTACATTCAACATCGGCCCTTGAAATTTAACCACAACCAAATGCCCACTGAAATTATTTGGATGTCTTCTCTCGATGACAAATCATTTCATTTTACTAATAAACAATCATCCAATACCATCTTGAGATCGTCAATGAACATATTGCGTAGAGCGTAGAGTAGGTGGGCTGCCAGCTAATCACCAGCACATTTAGGCGCATGTTGGTCCATTGTGATACCCAAATATAGTCAGACTACTACCACTGATCGACAAACCCAGTGATAGCGCCGTTAATTTGATCCCAAAGGCAAGTGGTAACTGGACCAGATTTGAAAACCGGACAAAACGTATTAACTTTGCTTTGACTGCGATTCGAACCGGGGACCGCTGTAACCAAGGGCAGGCGCTCAAGCAATCGCGCCATCCAACAATGAACATATTACCAACGGCCAAAATCAGGTTTGCTGAAGCATATTGTTGGCACGTTACACTAGTGCTAAATAAAATTTAGTTGTACTGTCAGACTACTCTTTGCGGACACTCCCCACAGGATATATCTCTCTTTACGGACACTTCTATAAGGAAAACTCTCATTGCGGACAGTTCGGCAAGGTCTCGGCATGAAGATAGTGCTTGCGTGTTTCTAGATCCTCATCTAGAGCTATGTAATGCATTTCAAGCCCTTTAGAACGGACCTCTATGAGGCACAAGAACTTGAGTTTCAGTGCATATTAAGAACTAGCACTCCTAATGCATGCAGAACATGGAAACATGAAAAAAACAAAGAGCACCGAAAACAGAAAACGAAGAACATTGCAGATATGAACGCACTCTGCTTATACACGTACGGTGTTTCTAAAGGGTGTTTTTTTGTAGAGGTATAGAATTACGCACATGGACCTAACTGTCTAGGTTCGATTCCTGGCACGACAAGAAATATGTTTCACGGCCCCACATCTTTCTAGTCACTCGTGATTGAACAATAGCACGCACAACACGAGTGGTTGCTGAGAGCTAGGCCCTGGCCCTCTACGGGCTGTAGCGCCACCAATATTTTTATTATTAATATTATAGAACTTTAAGTTGGCAACACTATTTTAACTGGTGGCCATTTTGTCAGCTGTCAAGTGATTTATTTTTAGTTTGGTTTGGCATTTGTTGGTCAGCATAGCATAGTTGGCATAGCGAGGCGTAGATTGGGTGAATGGGCCCAAAACAAGATTGCCGTTGATCGCAATTTTCATTTTTGTTTAGCGATGAAGGTCACTTTTGGTTGAAGGGATACGTCAATGAACAAAGCTGCCGTATTTGGAGTGATGATAGTCCTCAAGTGTATGTTGACACACTGTTACATCCACAAAAACTGACTGTTTGGTGTGCTTTATGGGTTCGTGGAATAATTGGTCCGTACTTCTTTAAAAACGATGCTGGCCAGAACGTTACAGTCAATGGTAACCGCTATAGACCAATGATTACTGACTTTTTCGTTCATCAATTGAACAACCATGATGTGCATGAGCTGTGGTTTCAGCAAGACGCCGCAACATGTGACACAGCTCGTGCCACAATTGATTTATTGAAGGAAACGTTTGGTAACCGAATAGTTTCGCGGTACGGATCCGTGAATTGGCCTCCAAGATCGTGGGATTTAACGGCGCTTCACTATGCTTCTGTGGGGATATGTGAAGATATGCCAGTCTACGCCAATAAGCCCGAAACGATTGACCACTTGGAGGACAACATTCGCCGCGTTATTGCCGATATACGACCACAAATGTTTTAAATAGTCATCGAAACCTTCAAATTAGACTACGTCCGAGTCAGCCGGTCATATGCCACAAATCATACTTAAATTATAATGTCAGAAGATTATCTTTCTAATAAAGTAAATTTCATGTTAATTTAAGAAAACGATCCTTATTTGATTCCATTTTAAAATTCTATACCTCTAAAAAACACTCTTTACTTAACAAAGACCCTCAAAAACCACGAAAATAAAGTGATGAAGTGAACGAAACAAAAGGCGGGAGTGAATTTCATTTGTTTATGTTCATAAATATCTTACGATACCTCTCTACAGCGGACACCTCTACATAACGCATCATTATGATGGTCCCGCTGGTGTCCGCTATTGAGAAGTTTCAAGGTGCATCTTTCCTTACACCGAATGGATGCCAAAAAATGGTGGCTGCACATAGTGATCCGGACTATTTGTAGTGTTTTTAACGAAATTTACAAAATTTAATTTAAAGCAAGAGCACAGAAAGCTTGACTAGAACTATGTCCTATGTCCTATGAAAAAATTACGCTGTTCACTGACTTCAACTTCATGACCAAGAATGTAGAGCCTCTTTGTTTCTAACTGAATGGTGGAGAATATTTGGCATTGCACCCCTCTGTCGCCTACCCCCTCCTAATTAAACTGGTGAGCAACAGAAAGGCCCTTGCTTCTAATTCCATGGCCACCACTGTGTGTGCTGTCACTAGTTCCCCGCTTTAATTTAAACACGTTCTTCAAGCGGTTTTTCTCTAATTTGCCACCGTCACGTACACGTGCAAGCGACGTTGAATTGAATCGAGGAAGGGGCGCCCCCTTTTAAAGGCGCACTTGTCAAACTTTCCCCCCGAAAATTTCACGAGAGCAAATATGGAATGACGTTCCATTCAAAATCGTCGTGAAGGCCTTTAATTCAGCACTCTTGCAATAGGAAATCCTTGAATACACAGCAGCACTATGGGGACACTTCCCATGGTCATTCTTCTAGTTATCCCTCGTTGACTGGATGCAACCCTTTAATAACTACACAATAGGGGGTCACCCCTTCGTCGATCCTTCGTAGTGACAAGGTTTCTTCCTTTGAATTTGAACTCATATGTGTGCTGCGCTTGGAGAGATTACTGCTTAAGCCAATCACTTCACCGTATCTTCGACGGAAGGTCACCAAAGTTTCACATCCCATAATTGAATGTACTATGTGTACCTAAAATTCTTACTGACTTACTGAAGCCGCATCCCTTTCAAAAGCGACTACATTTGTCTGATGTACGCCACTATGCGCCCACTCTAAGTTGCCCAAGGGCTGCTGCTGCTGATGCTGCTAAGGAATGAAATGTTCTCGGTTTGCACACACAGCCAGGATCCTTCAACACACAAGCGTATCGCCCTCGGCGCACATCGACGCACTTCTTCTGTTCTTCTGGCAATATCTCAATTCAGTGCAACCGACGGTATGTCATTCATTAAAAAGTTTTGCTTAGTTGCATCTGAATTCCTTGCATGGTTTCTGTTTCCATTTGTCAATGTGTTTGCACGTCTGTTTGACTGTGGATACTTGTATCTTTGGCAAAATTCAGAAAACAGTTTTCTTGAGTTCTGCTGCCACTGCTGCTGCTGCTGCTGAGAAATTTTCATTGGGAAATATTTTCGCATCCACTTTGCGCACAAATTCGGAGCCATGTACGTACGTCGTGCGAGCAAATTCACCACTCACCCGAGAGTCCTCGTGCACGTTCGACATTCGGTTGGAGAAACGCCTAAGTGGACCCGAAGGCCTCCTCAAACTTACGAGTATAAATTGCAAATGCATACATATGTAAGCAAAAAATGTAAACACGACGAAATAAAGTTGCTGCCTCAAACGTGGTTCAAGGAGACTACTTCACGTGTGGCTGCGTGTGTGTGTGTATATTTCTTAGACGGGCAAGCAAAAGAGAAATGATTATTCTTTGCGCGGCAACCAACGCGGCAGGGTGTGCACTCTGCCGCGCCTCAAAGGCCGCTCGTACACCTGTGCGCCTCTAAGCTCGAGGATCTGTTTCAAATCCCCTCGGCGTATGCACTGCATCTACACTGAATGTGTGTCCTGGCGGTGTGCAATTAAATTACCCATTTTTTGGCTTAATTACAGCTACGGGTTGCAAGAAATAGGCCACAAATGTGTCGAGATGGTATCAACTCCTCCTCTTAAAAACACGCTTCCTCGGAATGTCACGTCTGGGCAGCAAAATCAGAAGAAGTCGTCACGCCAGGATAACAAGCAAGCGACACTCCGTCTGGGGTTTATAGAGTCTACCTTAACTCCATCAAAATTCTTGGTGCCATCAGAAGTCGTGGTGCCCTCTGACATCGTTGACATACGTCAAATCGAACTGTCACTTGAAACCGATCATGATTGGTGCAAGATTTGCCATTTGGATCACTTGACATTCATTGAATGCGTTCAGATAGTGAAAACTTACCACAAAATGATTGCTTCTGTAAGAAGTTCGTCTCGAGGCTTTGCGAGCAGGTGTTGGTCGACACAATCCTTTGGGATCTGAGTCACAATCGAGACTGACTCTTGTACAGATTTGTCTGAAAGCCTTTCTGTCATCGAAATGGACGGTCTACAAAAAAATTAAGGCTGACGTCAGTGGAAGTGTTGAGTAAGGTCCAAGTCTAAAGACTACACGGCGAGCATTGCATTCGGGCTTGTCTTACGGCAGCACTTGAATTTGCATCTGCTGATCTATTCACTCAATTATGGACGCCAGTTGACCGCGGAATGCATAGAACGATGGTGCTTATTTTGCACACCGTGAATACGATCCACAAGAAAGGTGACCGTCTTGATGCTGCATACCCCGCCATTCGTGCTTTAGACATTCCTCCAAATCAAAGCAATTCTCGATAGGTAACGAACTTACTGTTCAATATACGACAAAAGGTGCCATGCGGCTTCATCAGTATTGTTCTTGAAGGGATCGTGTAAAACTCGCGCGCCAACATTAGCTGTTAGCATACGCAGATGATATTGAAATAACTGACAGAAGGCAGCGAGTCGTAAATGTGACATTCACAGACTGCCAACATTTAGACGGAAGCGGCTAAAGTGTGGCGCTGAACGAAAGCGAATTAAAGAAGACATCATATTTCGAGAAAAGCCAGAAAGCCTCACAATGGGCAGCTATAACTTCGAGGTAATCAAGACCCAGGGGGACAATGCGCACGCATATATGGACGCAAAAGGAGAAGGACCTCAGCCAACGTCGAGCGCATAATCGAAGGGAGATGGCTACAGATTGTACCAGCTGGAGAGGCTTGTTAGTTGAAGCTAAGGTCCATCTCGGCGCCATTAGAGGCAGAAGTCCAAGATAAAATCAGAGACCGCCAATTGTTTTCATAATTTGTCGAACAAAACAATTCTGTTGCAATTTTTTAATATTATGTCCGTTAGTGACAATGGGACGCTTTGTGCTTCACCCAAAAATGCCAACTTTTGATGCATGAAAGTTATTATTTTTTGCTCATTTGTCTTTAAAGATATATTTTATATTCGTCAGCTTTATCCTTAGCGATACCTAATCAAAAAAAAAACATTTTTCCGCTTTTTGGTCACTCTGCCCCTCTGTATGGCGGTCTTCTTACAAGTCAGACTTAGTAAGATCTGCGTTATCTGTGTTAAAAATCTCATATTAAAATCAAAATACTGCTGCTGCCCTAATCAGTAGGCGTCCGGTAGACATTGCAGAGGAATGAAAGTAACTGAGGAACAGCAAAATTTTGAAGATTGCATGCGTCCGATTTCCAGTCTAAAAGCACGACCATATGGTCCAACACTCGCATATGACTCCGTTTACGAAGACGCTGGTTCTTTGGCCCTCCCCCGAAGGATGCAGCAGCCTTGACACTGATCATCTCAGACCTATTTTACAGCGCAGAGGCATGGGCAATATCAAAAGCAGTATTTGATCTCTTCGAGAGAGAAAAGTCCTCTGAATTACAAATCGACCTGGTCCTATTTGTGTCGATCGTATATGGGTGTCCTTTAGGCCTTGTGTTGAGTCCATTGTTCCCTTCACTGGCTTAATAGGGCATTTTTTTCCTTGCTCCTAAAACCATCTGGATTCATTTATAGAAGGTTTTTTTCAGTTCAACACCGCTCAAGTCGTATTGCTCTACGGTGAAGTGATTTCCGAGGAACTGCTTGCTGGGCTGAACATTCGCAGAGTAGATGTTGGACAGACTCTATTTCTATCTCATCTCTGCAACTTTTGCAAGAGTCGGTGTGCGTTCATTCAGCCGCAATACATGCGTGCCTGTGCATAGTGCCCCGTAAGAACTGCTGCGCACTTTCTTGCGACTAAAGCCGATCAGGGATGTTGATATCTTTTTGCTCAGCATCGGCCATTGTAACCTTGCTGTTGCTTCAATTTCCAGACCAAGTCATCGAGTTCTGGCTCTGTCCAGGGCTTCGTCTTCCAGTTTTTTTTTACATATGGAGCTGAGAATAAGGGATTGCCTGACATTCCTCCAGCTCTGATCCATTTTTCGCCATTTCCGGTTTTTAGAGTCCTTTGATACTAGTATACCCAGGTAACCAGTTGTCCAAGGATATGCCATTTGTGCTTTGTTTGCATAACCTGACCAGTTTCGACATCAAAATGTCCGATGATATGGCCCTTATTACCGCTTGGCTAACGTTGATGGCAACTAGGTGAAAAGATTCAACAAAACGAATTGTACACACTGTACAGCGACACGAGTCTAGCAAGGCGTCAACGCATCCGACCCATAAGATGGCTGTGACATGTAGAGCGAATGGGCAAAGACTCCGATTCCTGCCGATGCAGTAAAGGACCTTTGCATTCACAACAAGTCGCTGGATGATCAGCAATTTGTTCTGTTGATGTCATTAGTTCACGCTTCTTCGAAATTGAGGACCGTGTTCCCGTCACTGCCACCGTCGTCACCTAAGATCGATGCCTGGAATGTGGATGACATGTGATCTCAACAATATGCTGTCACATCTCACACAACACTCACAGCCGTTGTTGCAAGTCCTGGACAAGTTATTTTGCATTTTGGTGACGAAATCAGCTTAACAAGACCGTCTGATTTGTCCCCGTTGGTTCTCTCTTTCAGAGGCTGCGCAAAAGATCGTGTTTATCCACACAATCCACAGACTCTTGGCGCTTTCAACAAGAATATATGACAAGTTGCAACTACATTGTCAGGATCGAGTCATGTAAGACCGTGAATAACCAAACGAGCCAAAATAGGAACTGAGCTCCCTAACCAAAGCCCTGCATTTGAGTAGTCCTCACGCCCAATAACCCACTCGTTGCAGGCCTTTACTGAAGGAATCCCCTCAACAACTGACTTCCAAGAACGTTCGGCCATAGTCCTGATCTAAGTCCTGACATGAGCAACTTCGTCCCAAACACGATAAGCAAAGTCAAGAGTTAAATCCTATTAGGAGCGAGCACCCAAATTTAAGGACGTCTTGAATGAGGCTCACATCTCCTTCTTCGTGATTTAGTACCCCACCTCACGAGTAATTCGCTCATGAATGCACAAGTGATGGAGTCGTATCAACGCACTCAAGCATCTCCGTTTCTAGACAATTTGCAGCTATTCGACATGAGCTCCTCAGAAACAAGTTGAACACATTGAACTGATTTTCATATCGAATAGCTTTATTGCTCACGAGGATGGAGGCATCCTCCGCCTGGGACCACACCAACCACATCAACAGCCCCCCGATGGATGGCAAACAAATGCAAGCATAATAAATTCCCTTTGGGCATAACCAATTGATTGCGGGTCAATATCATCATTGAACCACTCCGTTGACCCCATTCCCCGAGTGTTATTCATTTGAAGTGCCCTTTGCACAGATCCCCGCCTTTCTCTCCTCGCCCTCTGGAAAATCAAATCACATCCCAAAATGCTAAACCAATAACCGAGAACTTTCCATGGAGCATCCTTCGCCCAGACGATTGTTATAAAAACGTATGCACCCCGGTACCCACACATGCACACCGAGAGGCCATCCAAACAATTGAATAACATCAGTACGGCCATAAAGTACGAGCATATTCGAGTCTCCACTTGAAATCTCTTCTGAATCGTCTTCACTGCCTCGATACGATATTTTCCTCATAAATTCCGAGATGTGTGTGCGGATGGCTGTACTGGACGTACACTTTATTTGAATGACACAACAGGACGTCGCGTCGGTCGTCCGGTCCGAGACGGAACCGAGATGAGAAAAAAGGGATTTTCCAATGGAAACAAAATAAAATATATTTCCCTTCGCTCAGCATGGGGCAGAGATGGATCGAGCCCTCCTCCAAATCCTCAGTCCCTCTCAGTTCCTAATGTGTCCTGCAAATCTGCATGGCGTATCCTTGGCTGCCTGTCTCCGCAGCAATATAATTTGCAAAGATTGCTGCAGACGAACCGCACATCCTCCCCCCCCCCCCCACAGTTGTCCGTAATGATCGCACATGGACGGATGTCCTTCCCCGCAATGAAATAAAGTAACGAGCAAAACACTTGCAGAGGATATCGCTCTCACTCACGTCCTTCTGGTTGGTCAACAATGCCTTCATCCTTCGGTTGCTCCATCGTCCTCTATCTTGTCTCATTCCGGACAATGAAAGTCTGCGATTTTCGACAGACTCCTCCACTCTGAAATTCAAATCCTTCCAAGGGACTCCAACTTCAAACGAAGCGAATAAAAGCAATGCCACAAGGCGTTCAATTGAAAGGACACATTATCAAACTAGAGGCGAATCTGATTCATTTTGAGTTATCGATGAAATGGGTCATCCGTACGTATACGTATTTTTTTTTAATAAATTCATCTAGACGGAGTGAGGAGATGAGAGTGGTGGGCGCCCTCGGGGTAGAGGATCCCTTTTTTTATTGGTTCAACTTTGAATGCTTCCGGATGACAGGCGACAAGGGATGTAAGTCCTTTAACTAGCCACCAGCCGTCTCCAATTGTCTTGTCTGTCCGATACACTATTCAAAGAGAAAGTTTCATCTTCGGTTTTTTTCGTTCGTTCGTTTGTTTGTTTGTTTGTTTTTTGTGCTTTTTGTTGTTTTGTTCAAACTCTCTTCGTTTGCTTCCATAAATGTCCTGACAGAACGAATGAGAAGGGTCTGTCGGCACAGTTGGGGGAGATGGAGGTGGAGGAAGGAGTGACGAAACAAATATTTATATGCAGCCATCAGTGACCAAGTTGAGTTGAGTGAGGGTCCAGTCCAAGTTTTGTTTTATTTATCCACTTGGCCTGTTCGGCCTCAGATTGTGCCTGCCGGCGCTGAAAGTGACCAAGAAACATTTTGACGTTTCTTAACTTGGGATGTGAATTCAAAATGTACGGTTATTGTGTCAAATCGTACACCCCCCCCTAGTATGCCGGATGGTGGTGACTTTGAAGCAGACGGAAGGGAACATGTGGGGACTGCTTTCAAGTGGTTATCCGGGGGTGTTGTTACTTCTTATGCTCGTCCTTCAAAACTAGATTAGGATCATATTCAATGACATAATGATGGAAAGTAGCTAAAATTAGACCTTTTTTGTTGTTGTGGAAGCTACGCCCAGGTCCAACTCGGACTGTAATGCAATCAATGTTGTCAACTGGCCTTCTTAAAAAACACCCTTTATTAGCTGAAATTCAACGTTGCTATGCGTCTGAGAGGCACCTCGCAATGGAAGTTGTAAGGAGCTTCTTGCTTCTGGAACCCATAGTTACTTAGAAGAAACTACTGAACACTTAACTCCGATCATGAGAGATTGGATATAAAACACGCATCCCAGGTAGACAAAATTAGGGCAGTTCGATAAGTCCCACGCTGTTCTCCAAATTTAATTTATTTTGCAACGTAGTGTCCTTTCAGGGAGTTACACACAAATATGATTTCTCAAATTTCCAAATTGGCATTTTTTCACTGCTCTAGTGTCTGCCAACAGAAGAGTGTTTAAATTGCTCTTTTATTTCTTTAGTGTGCTGCTCCTTGATACAATGCTTCAACTGCTACGAAACGCCGTACAAAAATACACTCCGATTGAGCTTGAAGTGTTCCAAATTCTTGTTCTGAATCCGTTTTTGGTCCACCCTCAACAGATAAGGCATCCATCTTCCCCATCATTTATTCATGGCCAAATGGTCTTGCAGGACTCGAATGATGGTATGACCTGAAATTGATACAATCTTAGCAATCTCAGAAACCTTAATGCGTTCGTCCTTTTGCCATTGTTGACCATTTCTTCCGTTGTGACGTTATTTAAACGTTCTGACCGCTCAGCATCTTTTGTGCTCACAGGGCCGCAACGGAATGTGAACAACTTATGCCTCATACCATGCGAGGGAGCAGAACTCCAGAAACTATTTTAAATTGTCGACAGTCTTTTTAAAGTCTTGCTTGTGTGGCATGACATACAGGCGGGTACATAAACTCGCGTCACAGGCTGTTCGGAGACGGTTTGGCGAATTAGAAAAAATGGAGTCATTGAAGTTATTCTATGTCGCGTTTGTATTATTTTTATACTTAGCTAAATGACAGATATTCACTCAGAGTCTGTAAAATATAGCCAGTCTTGCAGATTACTGTGTAATAGTAGTTTACCCATGTGCCAATTGAAGCTTCACTCACTCACGGTCACCGTGGGTTAGAGTGAATAACCGTGTCAGAGTGAAGCTGGAAGGCGCTGTGCCAAATTAAAGACCTAAGACCTCAAGCCTCTGTTGCTCGGTGTCGCCAATAGTACCAGTCTGTACAGGCAGGCAACAGTGTCGTCTCGTCCGGGTTTGAAAAGTTTGCATTGCACACCCTGGTCAAAAAACACAAAGTTCAGCACGCGACATTAACACCTACAACTAGCTCTTCAAAAACACACGCTAGAGCAAACTATAGTTCCTAGCCGTCCACAACTTAGAGACTTCTTCGAAACCAATGGTACTACATTGTTGTGTACTCACTAATTTGTATACAAGGCACACATTTGTTGCGAACTCGTGCGAATTTTTTTCTGTGCACTTGATTTTTTTTCCCCCAGCCTTTCGAATGAGTGCATGAATCGATCTTCTTCAAGACTCAACTTTCTTCACACAGGTTTTTTACACTTAACCAGGTGTGCGACACGTTTTCTAATTACTAGTATTTATAAAAGAAAGGTAAAATTCTCTAAGCACGCCCATCTTAAGAAAGACTGACTGGCACGGATTTTACCGAATTTCACTTAGACTCTAACAAGGCCCATTGTGCAATCACTTATGCGGATAAGAACCTTGGCTTTTCGAAGACCATTCAAGAACCTTTCCACTGAATCAGAAATCACTCAGTATTTCTAGTGAAAATGAGGACGTCTCGTATCTTGATTTCATTCATTTCTTAGCAGACTCTACCTGCAAGAACCGAGCATGTACCGAGGTAGAGTATCGTTTCTGGTTCTTCCTCCAAGTCATTGTAGGTTGCACCAACCCTTCTTGACAGATTTCCTACGAGACAGTGTCGAGTTATTACGCCTTCTAGTTTTTTTTTCTGTGCTCACCACATCATTTTGGATGTCCTACCGGTACCTAGTTCCGCCCATCTTCGATTAGTGTCTCCTGAGTTTGTGACAGTGGCAAAACCGTCTCTTCCTTGCTAATTGATCGACTCTTTCATTGCCACAAACCCAGGTACCCAACAGACAGTAACGTTGCATCAGACTCTTCTCCCTTTTGGGAGCCATAAAAAAAAGGTCAACCATCATGCACTTATTTGATGGTGTTTCCAAAGCCTTTATGACGGCCTTAGCCAGAGATTTACCGTATACTGCTGTATAGATCCTAGTCACATTAGCGTACACGACTTAACACCTGTGCCTTTATCCGATTTCAAGGCGTCAGTGTAGATTTCCAGGGCAGTAGGGCACCGGGCGTTGTTTTCGTTACATTCTTCCCTGTTCGGAATTACTTGTCTTGTGACTTGTCTTCGAAATCAACAAAGGGTATTGGAATAAAAATGTTCGTGCTTTGTAGAAGTTACATGTGGCATTAGCTGTGGCCTGTGGCTATTCCTGCAGCGGATGCATTCTCTTAGTTTTTTGACTGCGTTTAATAATAATATGGGTGGCGCTACAGCCCGTAGAGGTCCAGGGCTTCGACATCAGGCTGCCTTTGCTGTTCCAAATTCATCAGAATTGGGATATTTTGTTTACCTACCTGTTTTAGTTTTTTTTCCCATTTCTAGTTAGACTTGTCCGAATCGCGGACATCATCATCATCATCATCTTCTGACCCGCATGATCCACTAAAGGGGTCGCGGGGGTAAGCCACGCACAAGAGATCTCCAGGCACCTCGATTCTCCGCCATCGACTCTAACTCATCAGGAGCTATGCCCAAGCGTAACCAGGCGAGTTTTTGGACTTGGTCCAACCACCTCGTCTTGGGTCCGCCAAGCGGTCGCCTACCTGATGGAATCGCATTCAACGCCCGCCTCGGGAGTCGTGATGATGGGGACATTCGTGCCACGTGATCAAACCACCGAACCATAGCCCTCTCCGTTCGAAGAAGCAGCTGCTCAATGTTGAGTTCCTCGCGCACTGCCGTGTTTCTCACCCTATCCCGACGAGTAATTCCCACAACAGCACGAAGAAATCTCATCTCAGCAGCTTGCACTCGCGATCTTATTATAGGTTAGAGTTGGAACAAATACTGTGTTGAAAACCGCTAACTTGGCTTTGACACTAAGCTCGGCCTTTCTGATTACAGAACTACCAAGCTGTGTCAAAACTGACCCAGCTTGACCAATCCTTCAGGAAAGCTCAGCATTACTCCTTCCATCACTCGTGAAAAAGACCCCGAGATACTTAAACTTCTCCACCTGTTTCAATGGGACTCCACTGAAATGCAGAGTGCATTGAACAGGCGTTCTGGAAATTACCATAACCTCCGATTTGTCCACGTGAACCCTCATTCCAGCATCAGCACATACGGCCACAAACCTATCGAGTGCGCGTTGGAGTTCCGTCTGGGAGGATGTAAGGATAACCAAGTCATCTGCAAAAAGAAGATGACTTACCCTCAACTCTCCAATTGTGAAACATTCCTCACCTCGGCTGCCCTGCAACATCCAGTCTATATATACAATGAAAAGGAGAAGTGACAAGCCACACCCTTGGCGAAGAATGGCCCTCAGAAGAGGACCATCAATCCCATACTCCAGCAGGACACTCCAGAGTTTACCTCGAGGAACTCGGTCATATGCCTTTTCCAAGTCTACAAAACAATTGTAGATCGGTTTGGCATACTCCCAAGCCTTCTCAAATACCGTTCTTAGAGTGAAAAGCTGGTCGGTTGTACTTCTGCCGGGACGAAAGCCGCACTGTTCATCCCCCATCCTGGGCTCGATCATATCTCTAGAACGCGCTTCCAACACCTTAGCATAGACTTTCCCGGGGATGCTTTAAATAGATATGCCCCTGTAGTTGGAGCAATCTCTTTTGTCCCCTTTCTTGAAAAGTGGAACAACCACCCCAGTTTGCTAATCGCCAGGTGTCTCACCGCGTTCCCAGGCCACTTTAATGACACGAGAGAGCCATAAAACTCCCTCTTCACACATTGCCTTAAGCATTTCTGTACGGATTTCATCCACACCGGCGGATTTGCCAATTTTTAGCGATTCAATCGCCAAAATGACTTCCTCCACCGTAGGACTATTCTCCGCCCCACTCAAGACTACGGGTCTGTCAACCTCAGTGCCCTGTTCGGGATTGAGCAGCTCCGAAAAGTGCTCGCTCCATCTGCCCAAGATGTCCGCCTCATTGGAAAGCAACACCCCATCTTTGGATTTGACTCCGCCGATGATGTTGAATTTCCTTCCTCTGAGTCGGCAGTGTCGCTGACACACCAGTGCTTTGTCGATCGTGGTGTCTTGTTGTCAAATGTAATAGCCGCCTAAATAGTAAAGTAATACTCCTAGCACGCTGCTGCAGTTTTATTATTGCGGGACGCTTCAGTCCCTAATGAGCCCGAGTGGACTAAGTGGACTCAAGCCGTTGCCTCTAGCCCGCCGAGTTGGTTGAAGTCCTTCTCCACTCGTATCCACTGCCTTAAGTCCTTTCTACCGATACCCCTCTGGAGTAGAGGAGAACCAATGTTAGCTGCTTCATTGTAAATGTTACGCTTATATCACCCTCCTCAGCTGGCGAATAACAAGTAGTTGATGGCATCTACTTGAGGTCACCCCTCTCCCTGAGGTTGCGCACGCTTTATGAAATCGAAAATATGTATTTACGTCAGATTTAGGATTTGTTCACTTATTTGTTTGGGAAGCAAGTGTTGCTATGAAGACTATAAGCCATGGTAGGGGCTGTACAGCGATGTTCTAGCTTCATTAACTTCGGAATCGTGCAGATTATGACCAACATTCTGAAAGGAAGGCGGCACCTGAACCGAATTCGATGTCGACCTACACCATAAAGCGCAACCCTACTGCGGTTTCGCCGTAAAACGCCCATGAAAAGGTTCACCTCGATCCTATCCACAATCCCAATGCAATTTTTCCAATTGCTGACTGTGCAGAAAATGATTAGCTTTCCCGTCAAACGATTGTGGAATGTTGTTCCATAGGTTAGACGGCAACCTCAACCATGTTGACAGCCACCTTCGTTCGATTCTATTGATATCACAACAAAGCTTGTGCCTTTGCCTAAACACCCAGACATCGCTCACTCACTGGATGGTTCATTAATTTCCATGAATTGCCCCCATGGGAGGGAAAAACCCGAAATGAAAGCACCTCCCACTGATTCATAAATCCGACCAATATGAGATGCAAACCATCAGAGCTCAGCAATCAATGCATCCCAATGGCAGCAAGGCTGAATGAGCCGTCCTTTTGAGGAATCCATACGAATTCCCTACGCACAGCTGGTCTAGTTGTTCGGCGAAGGATTTATGGTGCTGACAAGCGACCCGTTTACACACTCGTACTCGGCATGAAAGCATGCGATTTCACAAAAGGCTGTTGAATTAAAAGCCAATCAATCTTGTCCCTATCTTGTTTTCAATATCTCACTCGCTACCACCTCGTCGTTCGGATCTGAAATCACCTTGCTGCCGACGCCAACCCCGCTCTGGTCCATTTCGATGGCGCAAAAGTGGTAATCTCAGTCGTAGACTTAATTAAATTTCTCTCCCCCCCCCCCCCCCCCCTCTCTCTGGCAGTCCAACGTCACTCGTTGCTCGTCGTCATCCACTCCCCACAGCAACATCCCCATCGGGGCCGCACGAAAGAACACGAAAGGGAAATCTCAGAGAAGCCCTCCTCATGTGATAATTTATTATTGCCACTACGAGCTATCGGGACAATTTATGTATGAAGTTGCTGCCACATTGCCATCCGCAGCCGTTTATGTGCGCTTGGTCTGTGCGAACGCCCCTTAAAATCACGCACGCAAGTGTTTAAGCAACAATTTACTGTTCCCACCTCTTGACACACACTCTGGCTCAAACACACACGCGCACACATACGGTCTTGCCACGGCTTTGTGCCATCGGAAGAATGAAAGAAAGTTATTACCAGGGCAGGCGTATCTCGTCGTGTGTCATAAAGGCAACAGCTTGAGTACTCATTAAAATTTTTTGTTTGATTGATTTAATTTTACGAGTATGTCCCCTCGGACGTGGCGGTGGTGCTGATGGTGGTGGTGGTTCATTGATTGCCAATGCCATTGGGGAATTGTTCATCACGTTTTTATACTCGTACTTTCGCGTCCTGCACTGTCCGCCGCGCCCCGGAACTGTGCGACAACATCTGTACGGGCAGTTAATTGTGCAATCTCTAGATTCTGCCATAACACCAACCAGCAGCATCGTTGATCTATTTTATTTCGGTTGTTTTCTGCTCTTTCGCTCTGCACACGCGAACTTCAGTGCACACATGACCGCAAGTTAAGGGCGGTCCATGGGGTGGTTGTCGTTCATGGCTATATCGAAAGTCACAATCCCATCCGAAGGATTCTAGGCAACCGAGGGGCAAATATGCTTTGCGGCGATGTGTGTGGAGTAACTTGGTTCATTTTTTTTTTTGCTGTGGGATTTCCCATCACTGATGCCACTGGTAGTTCGCTTGCGATAAATTGACGATGACGGAGTGTGTATCGGTATCTGGCCAGGCACCCATGTGTTTACGGCTTCGTTATCGCGGGAGCCGGCGGGGAGGGCGGACGTTTGGCTGCCTGACTGGCTGCCAGGTGCTGGCTGAACGGCAATCAATGTTACTGATAAATTGAAATTAGGCGTGAAAGGTGCCATTCAGATCAAGTGGTGACTGTGGATTTCCACAGCGATTCCCAGCGATTCCCCGGCGAGATGGGGGCTTAATGGGTATGTTGATGCGCCGCCATGACGCCCATGACGCCTAATAGCTAGATGATTAATTGCACTTCCGTCAGCCGATTTGGGGCTGAAATACATCATTAGTGCTGGCTGCGGCGAAGCGTTTCAGATATTTATTGTGCATACGATGATTACATCTATGATCGATGCGATGGTGGTGTTTCTTTTTGTTGTTGTTTGCTTGGTTGGCCTTATCTGGGCTTGTCTGGGCTTTTATGACGATTTGTCAGTGGCAGGTATTTGGGTTATTTCGGGTGATATAATTTGCATACAGTTTCGGGTCAATAGTGTTTTTGGATCGATTGGTACGGTGTTTGTGAGTCAAACAATTCGGTCTGGCCGATAAGGAGGAGTGCTTGATAGTGCTGGCACTCGACTGTGCAGGGAATCCCACAACGTCATAGTGAGGAATTTATTTTAAGCCTTGTCAACAGGTGCTCTGGCTCGTCGTATCAGTAGTAACGCCGTCATGGACGGGGCTTGAAAGAGATATCAATTGTAACGACGGATGCATCAGTGGGGGGTGTTAAACACCTAATCCTCAATCTTCGCCAGATAGGGATAATCGGCAGACAGACAGTGGTCTGGACAGCAGTTAAATTGAAGTCACTGTGGTATCAATGTCCATCCGCCATAACATATGAGTGGTCTCACCTGTGAGACCACTCGTATGTTATGGCGGATGGATACACTGTGCATCTAATGACAGCTTCGTTCATTTTCGGTGGGTTCGTTCACTTTCGTTGTATTCATTTATTTTCGCTAGATTCGTTCACTTTTCCTAACTTAGGAGTGTGTGGGGAGAATGAATCACTCACTAATGTTATATTCGTTCACTTTCGTTGTATTAATTTACTTTCGTTGGCTTCGCTCACATTCGTTTTGTTCGTTCACTTTTGTTAACTTAGGAGTGGGGAGAATGAATTTGCTGACTTGCATTGTGTTCGTTCACTTTCGTTGGGTTTGTTAACTTTCGTTGTATTCATTCACTTTCGTTAGGTTTTGTTTACTTTTGCTAACTTGTGGGGAGAATGAATCGCTCTGTACTTACTTAAGTGTCAGTGGGTATTGGACTTTCGCTTAAAAACGTAGTTGGAGCGCCAACTGGCCATAAATCAAAATCTGAAGCAACGAGAAAACAAAATGTGACGAAGAAAAAAGAGGATAACCAAGACTCTGCCAGTTGAGGCATGGAACACTGGAAGAACACTCCATCCAGATTTCAGGATGGTTGGACAACGTGCTGCAGACATGATTGGGTACGAGGAAGGTGTGAAGAGGAAATGTACAACCCCTTTGGGCGTACCAATGGATCTATCAGGTCCTAAGTGAGACGTGCTTTGCGCTGGCCCACTGACCTAACCTAACCTAAATGTGGAATGAAATTCGTTCTGAATCCTCAACCCTCTTTAATATGTTTAGGTCTCAATCCAGAATCGATCGGTTTCTCCGCCTGTGAGCCTCTAACATCGTAGTCGCTATGGCGTAGGGAGTACATAACTTCATCGACCCCTGCATGGATTGAAATCGAATTAATTGCAGTTTGAACAGGCATTCGCAGTCGACATTCCAGTCCTTCCAGTTGTGAATGAACAAATGTACAACACGCAAGTGGCTGCCTTAGAATCTAGACCAATATACACCCCGGACTGTTGCACCACCTTGAATGGTTGTTCACACTAAGTTGGATTCCGCAGCCACCTTAACTTCGGCAGCTGTCTATTCAAGTCGACAACTCTTCAGACCGGTATCACTGTACTTGGCCCAGCCACCTTGGGTGTTGGATCAGCAGACGCCTGACAAGGCACATGGTTCATGGTTGAATCTTCTCCTCCAGACGCCTTACTATGGAAAAGACCAAGCAGTCAATGTTAAATGACTTTGCGTCGGAAAGCAGGATGGCGATGATCAAAGTTTTCTACAAAAATGGTTATAAAGATGGCTCTGCTACACAGGGGGATCTATCACAGATCTAAATCTCGAGTCCAGTGTAGCAATTAGAGAACAATTTCCAGCACCTAATTGTAGGGACACGGGAACTTTCTTCAGGGGACGCGAAATCGTTGTTGCTTTAGAGCATTAGCTGAGCACATCGTCTACCTTTCGCTGACTCCATCTCAGTCGAGTCTCTGACAACGCACTCACGGCACAACTGCCATTTCGCAATAAAAGAATGAATGAAAGAGTCTTTGGCAACGGTTACATTCAGGAACTATGTCCAACACCCTCCGAAGAAAACGTCACAATTAAAACTAAAAATCAATTCAAATGAATGAGCACAAAGCTCCTTATCACGCCCCAGACCCCACTTCGTTGGCCCAGCGCCAACACGGCATCGACAATTTCTGAAGACATCCGTCAAAGGACTGCCAATCTAAGCGGTCTACGAATTTCGTTAATTAAAACAACGTTAATGGAATGAGAAATTAAAGATTTCAACGGTCCCGCTCAGGCTGCAGACACTGCCCCACCCAGCCCGCATTGCTTTGGCGTCATTTCTCCAGCTAACTCAGCATTACCCTTTCTTTGCTTTTCAATTAATTTCTTTCGTTCTCTTCATTTTCTTTCCGTTGCTTTCATTTAAATTCAATTACATTAGCAAATGTCAAAAAGGAGACTCCATTCCTAATGACTGCAATCCGCAAAAGTACATGGAACCTCGGCTCTGAGACGACGGGTCAGTGGTGGCTGGTGACTGGTGACTGGTGAGTGAACCCCGCAGCTCTACGGACACGAGTTCAATTAAAAATCCAAGTCAACACCAACAGTCTGCAGGCATTTTTTTTTTTTTTTTGACCATGGGCTTCTCTATTTTGTTTTACATAAATTCACCAGCCCCACTCAGACCTCAGTCGCATTTCGCTTGTAATTGTGTCTGTGCCGCACAAAGGCATTCCATTCCGATTCGTTTAAAGTCAGGACAATGTGGTTAATTGAGAGGTGGCAGTTGCGAGCCGCTGTGCTGCGGTGTGATTGTGTCGGTTGTTGCGGGTGAATAGTTGTCTTTGAAGTTCTCGGAGTTGTTTGCTTTCAAATGATTTCGCTGGATTATGGAATGTCGGCTGTAAACTTCGTTGAATTTTGTAAACATTTTTTTGTTTCGAAAGTAATTTCCTTCACAGTAGTCCTTGAGCGAGTAGGCCTGAAGGCCCAACTCTAATGGGCGTACGTAAACTTAAGCCATCTGAGCGAATAGATAGAAACGATACACTGTGAATCTAATGACAGATTCGTTAATTTTCATTGAGTTCGTTCACTTTCGTTGGGTTCGTTCACTTTCGATGGGTTCATTTACTTTCGCTGTACTCGTTCAGTTTCATAGTATTTGTTAACTTTCTTAGTATTTGATCACTTTCGCTGTGTTCGTTCACTTTCGTTGTATGCGTTCCCTTATGTTAAGTTCGTTCACTCTCATTGGGCTCGTTTACTTTTGCTGACTTAGACGAGGGTATAATGAAACGCTGTCTAGCGTGTGTCCGTTCACTTTCGTTAGGTTCGTCCACTTTCCTAGTATTCGTTCTCTTGCGTAAAGTGCGTTCACATTCGCTGTATTCGTTCCGTTTCGTTGTGTTCGTTCACTTTTACTATCTTAGAAGTTTGTTGTGAGGAATGAATCGCTCTCTATGTACTTAAATACCAGTAAATACCGGAACTGCGCTCAAGTCCCCAAAAGCAATTGTGGACACATTGAAAGCTGGAGATACTGCGTGGTTAGCTCTTGAGTCGCAAGCATAACTTTACACCAAAGGTGCTCGTTTATAAAGGTTTTCAAAAAAAAGCGGATAACTCTGGGTTGGCAGCATTGTCTTCTGTGACAGCCGACTTGACAGTTCTCGGAGGTTTCGAGGTTAGTTTGGTTTGGCAATTGACTCCCGACGGAGCAACGTTCACAAATTGTTTAATTGTGGACTACGAGCGACCAAGTTTGAGAAGCCAGACAGTTACACTCTGTGAGTGTTCAGTCAGTGACTCGGAAGAGGTAGGAGACGGGAAAATTGTTGTTCGTACCCGGATTCAAACCAAGGTCAAGTGCCTAGAACTTGACGCACATGCCCACTATGCCTATAATAACTATTTCCTGGGTCACGCAATTCCACAAGCTACTCATAAAGTGTCTGTCCCACGCTCAGAATCCCATTTCCATGCCGCAAGATGTTACTTAAATCGAGAAAGCCATTCTAGACTCTTCAGCCCGTCATCCTGCCCAGTGCTCTGTGCCTTCGAATCGAGCCACATTCTCTCAAGAATCTTTTAAGCAAATTATGCATCCTTTCCCTCCCCACCATTTAACGACTATCCGATATACCGTACAGCGGCACAATTAAGATGTCATCCCGTAGCATCTTCAATAAGCAGTACATCGCGCTGCCATCGCAGTCCTGGCATCAAACTCTGTCCCAAATGTACTCCGCTCCATGAAACCTATCTCAGATGACAACGAATAACCGCCAACTGCGCCAGTAGCCGGTACCAAATGGCACCCCTACCAAGCAGCATCCAATTATTGAGATAGCACTGAAGTGGATATCAGATGAGCTATTTAGAATACAATATAGTCTAGTCACAGACGGCGCTCCATTGTTATTTGTTAAACTGCAAGTCCTCGGCACAGCCTCCATCAGCGTTCGTTTGTGCGTTCATATCTATCTCATCGCACATCGCACTCGTAAACAAAATTTAATCAACACCATACACAATACTCCGCACTCATCGATGGCCATTATAATTCCGACTGGCACTGGGCCAGAGACCCCCGCAGCAGACGCCGTGCCGCCCCTTCACACACTTGTGCGTTCGAGTTCGATTATTAAAACTTTCCGCCACTGATTCCATCTGATGGACGGCATTATCTGTGAGGGACAATCAGTGAAATAGGGAAATTCCAGCAGACGTCACGTCGCCCCCAAAAACAATCGCTCCGAGCTCCAAATTGACTTTCACTTCGGGCCGGCGAGATTGTACATGTGTATCGGCGCGGGATATTGGCAAATTTTCCCATGCGACAATCGACACTCCTCGACACCCCCGGTGACACCCACTAAGCTAACGTGTATCCGTGGCATAACCGTCGATTAATCACTTTCATCGGAGGGTGGGCAACTACCCCACCTCGTGGCGTTATTCATCGCGCTTAATTAAATAAATCACCAATTGAGGAGCCAGTCGCTCAATCTTGCCAGACAGCCGGGCTGGAGTGGTCGGGTGCGCAGTGCGGTCATTTAAGTGGCTATGCAACGTGAAACGAACTCCGACTCATAAAGGAATTTTGAAAACAGAAGCGTGCCCCCCCAGTTGACCCGGTAAACATCTCAACTGCCAGCACACGTCAATGGTCGGAAAATGGTTGCGAGGCGAGGGATAAAATACATCCAAGTGGAACTGATGCCTTGCTGATCCCTTCAAGCAAGAGGCCACAACCCCTTCGCATCGTCATAAAACCGTTGACACCGCTGTACCAAGCCGCGAACGGCGACGGGAAAGGGGTGGGTGGACCTGTCCGTGCGGTCGGATGTGTTCTAGCTCCCTTCCGTCGGGGCACACGCACACGCTCACGCTCACGGAAAAGGGTGGAATAGCCCCGGCGGAAGGGATATTAATTGGTTTTGCCATAAAATTTCGTTGAGGTTATCGATATTAATTGAATGTGTGCGTGCATTTTAATTGGATGTTAATTTATTGGCTGGCTACTTTTTTAATTCGTTTCTCGTGTTTTTTTTTTCTCCGCATTTTTTATCTTCCCGAGCTTAATTGAAAGTATTTTGCTGACGATTAAAAAGCTGAATTTAGCTATTATCCGCTGGGACCGACTTGGGGGGCGTGGATGGAATTTTAATTCGGAATTGTGCGGTTTAGGCGAGAATGTGGTCTTCATCGATTCTCGAGCCACATTCGCAGGGGGGAGGGGGCCTCCTTAGATTTGAGAAATATGGGTTTTCACAGGAATTCCCTTAATAAAAGGGTGATTTCTTATGCGTTTGGTTTTTAATTGTCTGAGGAAAATGCATGGACAATTGGAAAAGTTTACACATTTGTTACATGACTCGATAAACCATTGCTTGCCATTTTCTTTTTTAAAACTATTTCCTTACTTATCAGCCCTACGACACAAAGAGGGTCTGAGCCGATCGCTGTCATCCATAGCTGACGGTCATGACCACGCTGCTTCGAATCATCGTGACCAAGTTGTTTTACGTCGGCGATAACTTGGTCTTTATACCGGAGATTCGGTCTTTCGTCTCCTTCTCGAACCAGGAGACTCGGGCTCGAAGGCCCTCTTAGCTGGAGCATCGACGTTCATGCGTTCCATGTCTAAGCCACGGCAGTCGACAGAGTTCCATTCTGGAAGACATAAACTTCTTGGAACACCTTATAGTCTTCTCCTCCATTCACTCTTCTCGTAGCTCTCTTTGAAAAGCTTGCGTCCAGCTTCCGGCTCCATATAGCAGAACTGTCAAAATAAGAGTTTCGTTGAGCACGATCTTAGTCCTTCGGGTGGGGAGCTTTGTGCCCAGTTGTTTCTACAAACCGAAGTGGGGTGTACCAAGATGAGGGCTTAGATCGTCGACATCTCTGCTTCAGCACTGATCAAATTCGAGCTTTTGAGTTTGAGAAGGAGAGGCAGTCTGAACCTCAGGTATGAAGACCAAGTGATCGCCTTGTTCCTGATGACTGGGAACAGCCTGCCCGGAACCGTCAAATATGGAAGCGAGACAGACCGGCCACCAGACGCTCGCATACTAAAACCATTCAGGGCTGGCTCCATGTGGGACCCCTTGCATCTCAAGATAGGCGGTATCCAAGGCGTTACGCTTCGTTTTCCACATTTGGGTTTGATTTGTTGGTTGAAGTGGCTATCCGATTGGTCTTAAATCGGGTACAAAGAGCGCAGTTGCGAGCCGTTTTGACACCACCTTAGTTGTCTGGTTAGCTAAATCCAGCCTGTGGAGTCTAGGAAAAAGATTATCTTAGATATGTTTTTGTTAGCGATCTCGGAGATGTCAGTAAGGAAGGGCTTGCCAAACAGTCACAGAGTCACAAAGAAAGTGAGGCAAACCTTCCTCTGAGTGGATGTCGAGGCAACTGCGACAGTGTGGGTTGAACGGTATTCCGAGTCTAACAGCGTGGATGCCTATTGGCCAGTGTCCAATGCTTACAGCCACGACTCTAGCGATTTCTTTTGAGGAGGTCATCTTCTGCTTCTTTTAGTGTAGTAGGGCCAGACCATGTACTTGGATGACCTAGTTCACCTTCTTTTAGCTAAGGACAGGAAGTGTTGATAGATGGCGTGTTTGAGGTGGTTGATTGGAGGGCCTACCGACTCAGTGGGGGCGTTGCCGGAAGCTCCTTGCTTGGCCAGTTCGTCGGCAATCTCCTTTTCTCTATGTTGCTGTGGCCTGGAATCCTGAGGAGAAAAATATTACATTTGCTACTGGCCTGTTTGAGTTCCTCCTTACACTGTTGCACCAATTTGGAGTAAGTGTATACTGAGGAGATGGTCCTTATGGCTGTTTGGCTGTCGATGCAGATCGCTACAGCTCTACTATAAGGGCAGCTACTACTGAGAAGCTTAAACGCTTCTCTGATTGCTAGTACTTAGGCCTGGATGATACTCGAGTGATCTGCGGATGCGGTAAGAGTTCGAGATATTGAAGTCCGCAGAGAAGACAGCTGAGCCTACACCGTGGTCTAGCTTAGATCCGTCTGTGTAGATCAGAAATTGGTATTCAGAGACGAGTGATTGGGCTTACCAGTCCTCTCTGGATGGAAATCGGCACTGTGTCGCATTAATGAAGTCTATGTCCATGTTTGGGATGTATGAACAAAATAAATTCGCACGCCCCAACAATTTTGCCCGCCCTCCAACACTAGTAGGTCAGCTGCCGGGACAGAAGGGGTCAATTGTCGCAATAAAAGAGGTCACAGAAACAGGACATTGAGTTGCCAACTCCAGAGTGTACGGTTTATGTAAGGAAACGACTTGTTTGTTGGATGATGATGGAGAATTCTCGCTGCTCCTTCAATGTCAGACGTGCTCTCACAGAAGCCTTTAATGACGGCAAAAATTCTAAGCTATGTGACGCGCTATCATGTGACTTCTTCAAGCAAAACTCGTAAGCAAGGCATCAACTCCTTAAGTGGCTGGAATACGTAGCAAAACATGGAGCGCTGCAGAATCTTCGTCTTCTGGCCTGACGAATAAAGCAAAGAGGATGTCCGCGTTCAAGGGAAACGGGCTCAAACTGCAGGCCAATATCACGTTAGGTAAAGAAGCTTGTTGTTTGAGACGGAGCTCCGACACGAACTGCAGAGCCACTTAAGATGATGCCCATTTCAAACCAAGTACATCAAGCGATGGCGCTCAATAAAAGGCGACGGGTTCCCTCGGATTCAGATTCCTCGCTCAATTGCTGCCACTCAATACGTGGTATCAGCCTGAGCGGTGGTGTACTCGAGCTACTTAAACTGGGTGCCCTTGAAATTGTGTGAATATCACTCTAGCTTCGTAGTGAATCAAGCAGTAACAGATTGAAGAAATCACACGACAGCACATCTCCTTGCCAAAATCCAGTGAAGGGTTTAAACGGCTCGGAAATCCTGGAGCCGAACTGCACGGTACAATGCGTGTGTGTTAGCATGGTGCAACACAACCGGAGCAGTTTTCCCGGGATCCCGAATTGGGTCGTCGCATCGAATAGCTCCTTGCGATGAATGCCACTTGGATGCGGCTTTAAAATCGATGAATTGGCTGTGTATCGATTTGAGACTCGCTGCTCTTCCGCGGGATTTGCTTTGGTTTCAATATTTGGTCTACAGGCGACACGGACCGAAGCTACACTGATACATGCTGATTAACGCTCAATATCTCTTATCAACCGCTGTTCCTTTGTCATTCCTTGAATGGCTCAAGGTGACTTCATTCAAAACTCGGACATATTGTCAACAGTGAATAAAGCAGCTCCTTGTATATTCTAGAGAGGTGTTCTGAGTGAGATCTGTGATCTTGTTTGCAAGGTAACTGAAGGAGAAGATTCAACCACGAATCATGTGTCTAGCCTGTTGTTCACCGATCTAACATCTAAGACGGCTTGGACAGTCCATGGCGTAAATAATGAGTAAGGAAATCTTAACTACTATCTGAACGTATCTGGAGAAGAACCTCAGCCAAGTTGGTGTTCGCAACGGTAAGCACCTAGTCAGGGATTGCTTTTTTTGGAAAGCCTTGCCTATTGAGGCCCAACTCAGGCCCGGACTGGAGAAGATGTAGTCAATTAAACCACATTTTGATCCACTAGACGGACTCCTAAATGTGTTTACACGTCCAACCCAAAGGTACCCTTAATCACAGCATTAATTCACTAAAAACGAAGCGGCATCCCAATGCAATGTGTGGCATCTTCAATATCCACTCACCCAACAGAGCATTCAACAGGATCCCGTATCACAGACGTATCCCGGCAAATTCAGTTTAGAACACAAGCGGAATGGTTCGCAATGAATGTCAAGTCTTTGAAACCTGGATACGGCATCGTCTATCCACTCCTGCTGCCTGCAATGCCTTCTTCAACTCAATAATTCCGGTTGCACTTCGTATTCGCACACAATTCTTCACGAGATATCAAAAGACGTAAAGCACGTATTCATCCATCAATACCACTTCTAAGGTACATTCCAGGACATCCTCCCCCCCCCCCCCTTCTGCTGAAACCAACCAACCACCAAGTAGACCAACAAAAGACAAGGCCACCCCACCGAGCATTCAGTTTCTCAACCTCACATAATTGCTTCGGACGACTTTGATTCTCAACTACCACTCTCTCGAAGGGCTGGGCATTCCATGCAGTCAAAGAGCCAAACAGAGCCAGTTGATCTGTGCCACCCACACCGGGCAGCAGCCACTGGCTGTTGCATGCAAGGGACCCCTGCCATACGCTGCACCACTTGAATGGAACCGCTCGAAGTCAAAAGGTTGCGTGTGCCGATGCTAGCCGGCATTCCGAACATGCAATCATCCATTAAGGAGACATGTAGTGGCGTGTAACCCAGGAAGATCCGGATCCGGAGAACTGGTGTTTATTTGCGCGTCGAGAACCGATATAAGATGTGTTCGACGAGAGCAAAAGGATTTTCAATTTACTCTAAACAAAAGGACCCATCGAGCAGTTCCAGTTCAGACGCATACCATCAGGCGACTGCGGTAAGCTTTGATACTTTGTCCTTGTCGTTGCCGCGGCGCTTGGCAACTATGCCAAGTCTCATTCGCATCAGATTACCCAGAGAATGATCCCAGGCGCATTGTACACTTCTCAGATTCCTGGTACAGTGGCGAGGCGCGGCGCGACGGTGTCCTTGTCACAAAGAGCCATCGAATCGGGCGAAATCTTTTGCGAAGACAATTTATTTTCCACTTGTGCACCACTAAGTTGGACGTTTTAATTTTGATTTCCCCATTGGCCCCCCCATCGCACCAGACGGCAGAAGGACAAGGGATGACGAGTAAGCTTGTGTGTGTGTCTGCTTTTTTTTTCCACTCACCCTTGTCGAAGGTCCAGACGAGGAGCGAACGTCGCGCAATATGTTGATGCCCCTTGTAGTCGAGAATCCGGTCCCCAAAGATGAATTTATTATTATTTTTTCTTGTTTGGATGGCACGGCTAAGGCCCCACTCTCCGCGGCGGTGTCGGTCGGGTACATTAGCTTGTAGATAAATGAATAAACTTACAGCGCAGCAGAGGAGAAATAAAATACGGCAAGTTTAACAGTTATTCATTTGGGAACTACCGAGCGAAGAATGAGACCCGAGAAGAATGGAGTCCGTAGCAGGAGCGGGAGCGAAGGAAACTGGTGTGAAAATAAAAGGAATTGATCCCAATGGGAGTGTTAGATGACCGTGACAGCAGGGATGCGGTGCCAGTGTCAAACTGAAGGAGACACTTGAATTAAGTCTCTGATTTCGGGGAGGTGGTCTAAGTTCGTGGAGCGAAGCTCTTGTCGTTCATCTTCTGAGATGGTGCTTAACACTGATTTTAAAGGTGCCCGACCGGAGCTAAGGTTAATCGGAACTTGAAGATTATGTGAATTGTAACCGAAAGCAAGTCATTCATCTTATGGTGCCAAAAGGAAAATTGCATAAAGTACATGTGTGATTTAGATTTCGATCGAATTTTTATTTCAGCACATTGTGTGGATCATGCCGTTCTGACTGGGTTATGACATCGCCCAAATATCATTCACGGTAGTATTTGTAGGAACCGATCTTTACAGGATCTTTTTTTATGACTTTTTGACACATATCGGGCAATAATTCGGCCATAACTAGAAGAATATTCTAGCTCAATGGATTTCTAGTACCCTGTCCGGGGTCAAGACACAGTGCGGGCCGAAGGTATAGAGGGAGAAAGGGAGTGGAGGTACCTGTGCGCATTGGTCTTAAATAACTGCGGGTTGTAGTCTGTGGGAAATATAGGGCTGGGAAGAGCATTCCAAATTCGCGTAGTACGGCTGAAGAACGAGTCTCTAAATTTAACTGTGCATCCGAATGTAGGCTTAAGGGTAAACTGATGAGCATTCCTGGCGAGACGATTATTGCGGGTGAATTCATGGAGAGGAGCAATGCAGTTGGCTAGCTCACTTGAGCATCGTTTGTTGAAATAGCGATAAAATACGAACAAAGAAGAAACGGTACGTCGATGTTCGAGCGAGTCTAATGACTTTGCGACACTGTTGTCTCCTATAAGTGTTATCGCTCGCTTTTGGATTCTATCTAGTAGGTGCAGGGTGGTCTTTGGGGCACCAGACCAGATATGAGCGTTGTACTTATAAATGAAAGCCAAATCAGAGGGGGTGAAATATTTCTTGCATCGATTAAGGAAACCTAATCATTTCGCAGCATTTTTAGCGACCTCAAATATGTGATCGTTCCAACTAACCAAGGATGGAAAGCTTTCCGGTTTCATCGACACAAGCGCCATTCATGGATAATGGCTGATTAACAAGGGTTCGCTTGAGTGACAGCAGACAGCATTGAGTTTTTGAAGCATTCAATTCCACTCTGTTGTTGTTTCCCCAGTTAATTATACTGTAAAGATCGGAATTCAATGTGTTTAACATATGCTGCCGTTCCAATTCTACGGCCGAAGGGCAGGGTCGTGAGCCTCGGAACGAATATGAAAAGCTGAGGGTGCTGTCATCAGCGAAGGAATGGATTGGATTAGAAGTAGCAGACAAGAGATCATTAATAAAAATGAGAAAGAGTGCCGGAGACAGAACAGTGCCTTGGGGTACACCAGCATTTATTTGGTGGATATCATACTTGAACCCACCAAATCAACTTCAATTGAACGGTTCGAAAGGTAATTTCTAATCCATACAAGAAGAGATTCATCGATACCAAATGCACACATTTTCGACAAAAGAGCTTGATGCCAAACTCTGTCAAATGCCTTAGAAGCATCAAGTGCAACGATCTTGTTTTCGCCTGCATTATGCAAAGATGTGTTCCACTTTTCGGTGAGATCGCCAGTGGACCTCTTGCTACGGAAACCGTACTGCCGGTCATTAAGAAGCTTCCGCGATTCAAGATATTTCCTAAGCTTCCGATTTATCAGCGTTTCCATCACCTTAGAAAGAAGGTACGTAAGTGCTATGGGTCGGTACGAGGTGGGTGACGAATATTCGCCCTTTTTAGGGACGAGCTGGACAAATGCTGTTTTCCATCTGCTCGGAAAAAGACCTAAAGAGTAGGATAGATGGAAAAGCTTACGCAATGGGTTTGCCAGCGCAGAAGAACACCTCTTCAGAAGTAGAGGGGGAATACCATCCGGGCCAGCGGATTTGTGCACGTCGAGATCTTTAAGTACTCTTGCAACTGTACTAGTGCGGAAGTGGATTTGTCCCATGGTGAAGTCAACACTCTCAAGTACAGGTGGAGACATATTGGAATCTGGCAGTGTTGAACTAGCTGCAAAATGCGCTGCAAGCAGATTGGTTTTGTCTAAACAGCTGACAGCTGGAATGTCATTGTAAATGAGCGTGGGAATTGAAGACGAGGCGGAATTCCTTCTGTTTTTTACATAAGTTAAAGGCGTCAAAAGTCTGTGTAAAAGTAAATAAAACAGCGGCAATTCCCACTGTTTTGGTAGCCAGTTCACATCACAAAAGTGGGATGTCGAGGACTATTTCCAGCTTTGACTGATGTGTCATGGTTTCGCATCATCACTGCCGTCGATTTGAGGCAAAACGATTCAAAATTTACATTTGCTGAAGGGTACAATTTCGTTATTTTCGAAGAACCATGGACCAATGAAATCTTCTTCTTCTTCTTTTGAGGGCGCTACACTTCTGGGTCGCAGCGATAATGCCTCTCAAACTAGGACGGTCCAGTTTCATACACGCACCCAGCTGATTGAGGTTCCTTTGCAGGAGAGCACGCCAGCGTGGTTGAGGTCTTCCACTACCACCCTGTCCTTCGGGGTTGGATTCGAAGACATTCCGGACTCGAGTTCATGTCCATTCGCTCTGCATGACCTAACCATCTGAGTCGGGACATTCGAAGTCATATGACTAAGTCGATGTCGTTGAACAACTCGTAGATTTTCAGTTCAGTCTTCTCCACCAAAGTCCGTCTGCGCAAACGGAACCGACTATAGCTCGAAGGATTTTCCTCTCGAAGCGACCAAGAATCTCTTCTTTCAGTGCTTAAGCGCAATACAACAGGACTGGGATTGTCAGTGTCTTGTATAGAGACTGCTTGGTACTTCGAGAGAGGGCTTTATTTTTCAATTGCCGTCTAAGCCTAATGACACGGCGATTGGCCAATGTTATCCTTCGTTTTATATCCGCACTGGTGTCATTTCCGGAGTTTACTGCGGAGCCTAGGTAAAAGTCAAAGTCCTTTACTACCTCGAAATTAAATCTGTCCATTGTGACATTTTGTGAAAGACGTCGGTGTTGATGGACCTTTTTTATGTAGACAACATGTGTTTCGACTTACCCTCAGTTATCGCAAGACCCATCTTAACCGCTCCTTTCTCAATACTCACAAATGCCCCCATTGACAGCCCGTTGAGATCTTCCGTTGATGTCAATGTCATCGGCAAATGCGAGCAGTGGAAGATCGTGCCTCGAGGTACGCGCGAAAGCCACAGCCTCGAAATCGAAGCACCTGTCCATCTGTCGCTCCAATCCTCATAGGTGTTGTATGCGTAGATTCCTTGCCAGACTCACGTCGCTGAACAGCGTGTACATTTTATGGCTGAAACTTCTCCTCCAAATGCCATAAACGGAAATACCATAAACGTCGCACTAAGGGCTTCCCTTTCGAGGATACCAACTACTTCTCGCACTGCGTGACGGCATCGCGGGAATTTGTATGTCAACAGAAACTGAATGGCGGAAGCAAATAAACACTAAAAATCATAAAACGGATTTATGTTTAACCTTTTAATACTCATTATAGTTTCGACGTAGGCAATACATCTGTCCAGTGTCAAAAACGGACCCACAAAACAAAAAGATGGCGGATTTGACAAACTGTTCAGCACACCTTATTATCATTACGCCATACGTTTGACGTATGTGAATGAAAGAGGAATGTCAAAGTCAGCAACGAATGGATGATCCTATACTTAAGCGGAAATGCTGTCATCATGTGGCATCCACAATGTTTCACTTTCTGCCCTTTTTACTCCACGACGGATTCGATTAGTCTGTTCATCGTGGAAGAAATGTTCGTCTATAACCCAGTCTATCCGTCTACAAAGTACGTAGAGTGTGGACAAACGTCAAGACCTGTCGATACAAAAGTTGTGTCAGAAATACCCTACTTTACCTCATTTATAAGTATTATCAACACAAATCAACCAGAAAGAGGTCCCATCGACCAGTTTGACGGATTATAACGAATCTTTTGACATTTCTTGATAAACCTATAAACATGGCAGACGCACACTTGTTTGAATTCATTGGTCTGTCAAAATGTTAGAAAAACGCTGTCAACACAAGGGAAAAAGCAAGGAAAGTACGAGTTAGTAACTACGACGAAATCCTGATTTTGACTGACTCCACTTCGTTCAAAGTGCAAAAGTTAGAGTCTCTTCTCGTGGCAGCCATTACTTGCATGACAGAATGTCTCTACCTTTGGCATGTTTATGTCACATACGTCAACTCGAAACGAATCGGTATCATTCTGCTCACATTTCACTTAAGCCCGACAATTTTCTCACCCTCACCCATCACTCAACCACTCTCTGTTTTATTTCTCGAAACGAAGTGATCTGCTCCACCGTATGGATGTGTGTGTGGCTCCTCAATTCATCCGGAGGACCGGCCAAAATGCGAGTGCGTGTGACAGGCCGGTGAAATCCGATTACACGAGAAGTCATCGTCCCAAACACGAACACGCTTCCAAATGCGTGACCAATTAGTATTTTTTTTTTTTCGCCAACCATTTGACGGTAAGTTTTATGAAAGCATCCTTCCGTCCATCACCCCCAGTGAATTGCGGGTGAGAATCCGTCCGAAATGATGGGTCAGGCACGACTCCAATTCGGGCATCTTCATTGTAGTCGTTATCATCATTTCTGAGCTTACAGCATTGTGCCAGCCGACTGGTCCCATTCAATTCTGTGTGGGAATCTGTGGAAACGGTTGACCGTTTAGCAAAATGTATACCTCCATGGATGCCGCAGAGGAAGGATTACGCAAGTAATCCTTTTTGTTGCTGCTGTTTAATGAATTTGGGGATACTTTTATTTGTTTCCTTTTTTGTCAAAGTTCTCCATGCGCACTGGCGTGGCCGATTTCTTGCTGATGGATACTCTCGGTTTGGCAAGTCGCAGAAGTTATGGGTTTCGGTTTGATACCCCGGCAAGGTGAGCCGATTTATTTTAGGAAGGGATTAACCGAAACATTTCCTGGTGTCGATTCGAAATGGGACTTTTACGTCCGGCGCTGGGCTGCGTGGTAATGAATCGTAAAAGTTGCCCAAAGCTGTTTCAGATTGTAATTGTCAGGTAATTTGGAGGATTCTTAATATGGCTACTTACTTTTGGATCACGGAACTTTGTGTTTGCCATCGCTTAACAACAAGAAGTAAACGCTCTCGTGGCTTAGACATAGTTGCGAGTTGATTTATTGCTTCTTGATTTGGTTGGGGAAAGGGATGCGTGGGAATTTAATAAGCCATTCGTACACGTCATTGATTGGGTGTTATAACTTGTTTAGGTCGCTGCTAGAAGTAGGTTCAGGCAGGTTCGCACGTGGCTTGCTAAATCGCGACTTACAGAAGTGCAAATGAGAAAGAGAAAGGATTGGAAACGGCTGAGTGGTATGGCGATTCCTTGGTGAATGGTGACTCCTTTTGACATTTCTCCTTCTTGTTCATTATTTTGCCGCTTCGCTTCATTACTCCTCTGCCTCCACGAAGTACACAGCACGTGGCAATTTAGGAGGTCATATTCTGGCCGAAGGAATTTATGTAAGGAGTTAATCCATATTCCTTGGTTGTCGACAGCTCCAATAACTTCAGAACTGGACAAAAAAAGCTGTAAAAAAACAGTCATGACTCAATAGTCGCTGTCGTTACTTTAAGAAAAAATAGCACAATAAAGTTGGTCCCATTTTCACTGAATAATCTTTGGGAAATGCAAGAAAAGGGTAGTATATACAAGGCTGCCTTGCCAGATGAAGTTTATATCCTTTTGTCATCGTTTCTTCATCGTCTTCTGGCGCTACAACGTCCGGGGTTTACATGGGTCTCAGCGTACAAGCCTCTCCATCTGGCACGATCTTTAGTCAGCTGGCACCAATTTCGCATGTCAAGTAGGTTGAGGTCCTTCTCAACATCTCAGCGTTCTCTATTGTGTTGACCCACTAGTGCGGAGTCGAAGATTCTTCGGACTAAAGCAGTGTTGTCATAGCCATCTTAGCCGTTGAGTCCGTAGACATCTGACTAGGCTCATGGCGCTTTACAGGTCCGGGTTGAAACCTTTCTCTCGAAGAGACAATGGACTCCTCATCCGCTTTTAACATTGTCCATGGATCTGCGCCGTACAGCAAGGCCAGGACGGTCAGTGTCTTATATAAAATCGACTTCGTCCTTCGAGAGAGGGCTCTCCTAGTCAATTGGCTCTTGTGCCCGAAGAAACAGCGTTCAGCAAGTGTTCGTACAACTTACTTGGAAGCCGAGGTCCTTGATTACCTTAAAAGAATATCTGCCTATGGAGACGGTGCCACCAAGTCATGCATCCTTCCTCGAAGGCAGCCTATACTTAGTTTTGCCCTCATTCAGGCTAAGCCGATTTTTGTCGCCTCCGTCAATGCCAGCAAAGGCTTCATTGACTGCTCGCTGTGTTCGAACAACCACGTCAATGTCATCCGCGTATGCTAGTAATTGTACAGACTTTTGGAATATCGTGTCTTTTGTGTTGGCGAGTGAGTTCTGCACGACCTTCTCAAGAATAATTTTGAAAAAGTCGCATGGCAGCGCGTCGCCTTGTCTAAGTCCTTTTTTGACATTGAAGGTCTCGGTGAGTTCGTGTTCGACCTTGATGGAGCAACGATAACCCTCCATCGTCATCCTGCACAATCGGTCGAGTTTGGCAGGAATGTCTAAACTAGACATAGCGTTGCATAGCTTGTCTCTATAAGTGCTATCAAATGCAGCATTGAAGTCGATGAATGGTTCGATGAAGGTGAGCTTTTTTTTGTAGCATCTGCCGAAGTGTTTCGCCGGCCTGAACCGCGCTGAAGATTGCGTATCAGGTTATCCACGAATGGTTTCAAAAGCTCACACAAAACGGCAGAGAAGATCTTACAGGCGATGTTAAGGAGACTTCTCAATCTATAATTGGCGCAGTTCAAGGAGTCTGCTTTCTTGTGGATCGGGCATGCCATATCTTTCGTATGACCTGCCATCTATCACCAGCTGCCTTAAAGAGTTCTGCAGACAGTCCATCTGCACCTGCAGCTTTATTCGACTATTTTTTCTCGACATTACTATCTTGACTTCGTCTAGGTATGGGGTCGGAAATATCTCCTATCATCGTACATTGTGTGCAGTATTTATGGGGTCATTATCTTGCCGGAAATAGTGATCATTTGAAATATCCAAAATGTCAGCACTTGCTCATGGATTTCATTTAAGAATATCGATGTACACGAACTGATTCACATCACCACTGATGACGCCATACAGCCGCACTCCATAATGCTTCCTCCATAGTGCTTCACTGTCTGGACACAAGACGTTGTAGTTTGTAGTTTAACCCGTCGTCCGAAGTGAGGAGACTTGTTAACATACTCCTTTGTGAATGCGACCATTTCCTCTTGGTTGATTCTGTTGACCAATGGTTTGTTCCTGGTTGTGCATGAGATAAACCCCTTTTGAACCCCCCTTTGATTGTTCTTCTTACTGTTTCTGGATGCGCTATATTGTTGCATATTATATTGCTCAAGTTGAGCGCTGATCTTATTAGTCGTTCTTGGTGGTGGTGATACCATCTGCTTGAATCCACGCTTATTCCTTGCGGTTAGCGTCAGTGGTCGTCCTAATCTCCCCGTTGATTCGACCAATTCTTCGTACCTGAAGCGAGGGATCGGTCTTGTAATTTTTGACAGGCTTCTTGAAGTTTCTTTCGATATCTTCGTACAAATTGATAATAAACATCGCCCACTAACTCTATTTCTTGTCCAACTGAAACTACAGGGTGGGCCATCTAGTGTTTTTTTTTAAATCATAGGTTAATTTAACACTGACAGCTGTTTCCCGGTCGATATACGAGTATATGAGAGAAAGTCAGTATCATACCTCCGCGGAACGAAATGCTTCGCTTTACGCTTGAACAACGCTGGGAAATACTGGAAACATATTTCCAAAATGAGTGCTGCGAAGCCCAAATAGTGCGTTTTTTGATAAGAAGAAGTTTTGGTCGAAATGATGCACCCACCGCAACTGCTGTACGCAAGTTTGTGCAAAAAGTACCTCAGACTGATATGCTAGTGACCAATACTCATGGTCCGCGTCGTCGTACGGTGCGCATAGATAAGAAAGTGGCTGCTGTGGTCGAGAGTGTGAGACTTAATCCACGATCTCAACAGCTCAACATTTCACGCACTAGCCTGAGAAGAGTTCTGCACAAAGATCTCGGATTAACCGCTCATAAGGTCCAATTGACTCAGCAATTAAAAGCGCGCAACCCTCGGCTTCGTTATAGTTTCGCAGTTTGGGCCTGAGAGCAGCTTGAATTGGACAACGATTTTTGGCGAAAAATCATCTTTTCGGACGATGTCAGTTGGCCGCCTCGGAGCTGCAATTTGACTACTTTGAACATTTTTTGTGAGAAAAAAGTGAAGGACCGCTGTTATGCCAACAAGCCGGAATCAACTCAAGCAGTTAAGGTCAATATCATCCAAGCAATCCGTGAGCTACAGCCCGAAACCATCAACAAGGTCTTGGAAAATTGGGATGACAGAATGCGCTTCTATAAACTCAGCCGAGGCAGCCACTTGAACGACGTTGCATTTCGCAATTAATGGGAGTGTCTGTTCTTACTAACAAAGCCATAATACATGGACAAAATTAAGGTTTGTTAATTTTATTGCATTTTTAAAAAGAAACTTGTATTTGGCCCAGCCTATATTTTCGTCACGCGTCAACAACGTCAAAAAGAAACAAAAACAATCTCGCTATGTGAAGTAACACCAACTTATTTTTCGGTTTGTATTAACTATCTTTCCATGTATTTTACAGCTGTACACAAACTTTTGCAACTCTCTTTGGTTTTTTTTTTTGTTTTATGAATAACAATTATTCATTTCGTTGAAAACCGAAGACTTAAACTTCGTTTTGGAAGCTCTTTTTTATATTAGCCATCGCTGCGCTCAAACTTTTGCGGTGCACTGTACCTGCGTTGTGCAGTTTCTTCAAAAGAGGCTTCATAACAGTTTATCCCCACGATTATCCTGAGAAAATTTAAATTTTAACTCACCACAGACAGCTGTTAATTTCAATTATGCACACTTTCCTTTCCGGGCTCTTCGCAAAACTGACCGTTTCCCTGGCTTCCACTCGACAACCAGGATAAAAATGCTAAGAAACAAACTCCCTTCGCAACCCATGCCCCCTTAAAACCCCCGCACCAGGTAATCGAATATTACCTCGTCAAAGGAGCCCCTGCTACGCACACATTAAACGAACTATTAAGTCGCCGTTGAGCAAATTTTCCAATATTCAATGCTTTCCATTGCACGACTTGCCAAAGCGAAAAAGTCCTCTCGCCTACCACTTGTTGTGCATTCAATTTAGCTCCACTCCTCCCCTCCCCCACCATTCACAATCGCGCAACTAAAAGCGGATATAGTCAATTTGAAGTAATGTCGTTTCGTGTAAGATGCCCGCCCACTTGCAGGGCATGCAATCAGTAATGACAACAACCACCGGCAAGATTTATTCGCAAGTGCTGCAGACGGGAAATCAGCTGCGAAGAAGAAGAAGAAGAAGAATGCTCAATTCTGTGCGAGTTCTCCAAAGTTAAATGCAAAAAGTTTCCGTCTCCGTTCGGCCTGCCTGCCGGCGCGACTGGAAAATGCAAAACACTCAAAGACGTTACGCACAGAAACAAAATATTGCCAAGGACAGCAACACGAAACAGCGTGCACTATAAAATATCCATTAGCATTCACTTGGATCGAGGGGGCACAATAGACGAGCGGAACCACGCGTTGGCACGGCCGGCGGGCGGCGTGTCAGGGGGCAATAGATGGAAAGTGGTTGGAAAAGTTTCCTCGTGATTGTGCTCGTCGTCCGACATGCGAACAAAAAGGAGAGGAAATCTAAGCAAACTTTTCATTGACTTTGTCGGGTCGCCGGTGTGGATCGTTTGGATGGATGGCGCTTTGTCGTCACGTGTAAAACTTTATCACTTCGTTTGTTCCACGAGCAAATACGCAACGGTGGGCGAGAGAGGAGAACGGGCACTGCGAACACACCTAGAAGTTATAATGACGTTGACCGCTCCGATGGAAGGTGATTGGAATGCCATTCAAAAGGGGCACGTTCGTTGAAAGAATGATAGTGCTTAGAATGTGTGAGAGATGTGCACAAGAGATTTTCAAAGTTTCAAAGAGACGCTACTTGCGGTCCACTAATGTGTTTCATCTTCACGCAAAGTTGAAGTGCATGTTGAATGAAGAGAGGTGAGTGCATCTCCTTCAATCAATTCCATTTTGGGGTTCGGAAAGTTAATTTAAATGAAATTCAACCATTTTGACAATAGTCGTTGAATGATTAAGGGCGATTTTATTCACTAAAAGTTAAGCACAACTTTAGAATCTTTCTCTTCAACTTCTGGGCTTGCTGTCATTCAGACATTCAGATTGTATAGTTTCAACTTGCAATTTACAACTGAAAAGCTTTTCAACTCCCGATTTTCTCAACTTACGGAAATAGCTGAAGTTAGGGAGCAGAAGATCTCTTTTCATTCATTATCGTAGTTGCCTGTTCGTTTTTGAATTGAAACGTTTGTAAAACAGATTTCTCAAAAACGAATAAATGTAGGATCTAAAAGACTACACGCTGAGTAACTCGGTACTGTGACACTGACAGTCTTTATGAGCAGTTCGATCGATAGTGAACTCAAACGCCAATCCAGCACAGCACCGAGCTACCCTTGAATCCTGTATTTACTCAAGCAGGAAATTATCCTGACGGTTTTCTGTCACTGAAGAGAAGAGTGAATTCAAATGCATGCCATGTTCCTTTTTAAAGTAGAAAATCCGGTTAACATGCTAAAATAAATTTCGTATTTAAATAAAAGCATTTCAGTCTCTGTTGAATTAAACCTAATTTAGTGACAAAAGTGCATAGAAATGTTTCATCCAAATTATTTTTGGGAAGATTGGATATCTTCGAGTAGTGAAGATGTGAAGTGACTTATTTGCATTTAGCAAGGCGTGAATACAAGATATTTCAACGCATTGACTTTAACAAATGGGATGACAGGGATTTCGTTTATCGTTTTTGTATATCAAAAAGCACAACGATGATGGTGCGTCATGTCACATCACATCACTTAGTGCTTACGTAAGAATCTGTTGAAATAGTGAGTTAAAATAGTGAACAGAATCAATTTTCAACTCTAAGGTAAAATCTCAAGAGTTGCCGGCAAGTCGAGCAACAAAATTTGATCCAAAGTTGATCAAATCTCAAGTTTCCGGCAAGTCAAGTAATAGTGAACAAAATTAAAGCCAAACGCGTCTATCACCGAATCACCAACTTGTTCAACTTGAACACTTCTCAGCGGTCGTTAATCAAACCATATTACAAAATGGCGATCCTTACACTGCACACAGTCTCTGATGAGAGTTCGCTTTGACGTGTCTGTTGAAACAGGAAAATCTAATCCGGACCATGAATTTAATGACCCTAAACAAGGTACAAGTGTTCCCTAATTTAACTGAAAACTAGTAGTCGCTAAACTTAGAGCTGAAACCAAGATGGACTTTAGAGACGGAGTTTCAGTCCAGTGTTATAGACAGAAATGTTTCCACGCGAATAAGCCTATCGCAGCACTCAAGTAATGCCTGAAATTGAATGCCGTGCTACTGCTGCCCTCGTCTTTCAACACAATCAAGGGACAATGGATTAAATAATGCGATTGCGAAAAAAAATATGAGTAGAATTGGATAATCGTAAAATAACGTCAACCGCAAAACGAACGCAGCCATTTTCCAACACGTCCTGACGCTAAATTTGGAGAGAGCTGAGTTCAGGTGTCATTCTATTCCAAACTGAGATATTTTATTGAGAGTTTTTTTGTGTTAACTGACAGTTGAGAAATGATATGATCTGATACATTGAGTACGCAGCGTTGACGAACTATGTACCCCTGTAACGCGAAGTCGGCTGTAACAACGCAATATTGATTTCCAGACATAATGCTTTCGGTAGAGCCATACAATCTATGGTATATGGACAGCTGCTCATAGTCAGAAATCTCTCATATTTTGGCTGTCCATGGCAGATGACTGAGCATTTCAATATTGACCAGACATACACGAAGTCGATAAACACCCCACCTACTTGGTTGTACCTCTCGCAACAGGTTATGCATATAGAATACTATAGGAGCGTCAGCGGTAATTTGACAGATACATAAAATACCCATAAGAACGAAAGCTGAGGGGTAGACCAACGCCAACGCGATTGATTTCTGGTCACAAGGTGACAACTGTCAACGCTGAAGAAGAAATAAAAGTTAAAAGTTGAGCTACAACATAACTTTTAACTTTTATTTCTTCTTCAGCGTTGACAGTTGTCACATTGTGACCAGAAATCATTTACTAGAGAGATAGCCGACATCACAGCTGATCGACCCATTGTCTATCGAAGAATTTGAGAAACATTTTGACAGTTATTCACGAATGGTTGACTCTGATTGGTCAGTTGGGTTTCAGAAAACGATACACAAAACGCTGTCAAAAAGGGGCAAGACAGGTAGTAGTCGGCTATTTCTAGAATAGTTTATGTCTGAATGTGACGTTTCAACAGTATTTGGAATTTAAATTAGGTCTGTTCCAATTGATTTGTGCACAGAAATTCGTAGTTGAGTAAATTGTCAGGAGTGGGAGTAAAAATCTCTCTTTGAGAGTGAAACTGTGCAGAAACTTGTGGAACGACTTTTCGTAGAAACGCACAGAATTCATGAAACGTCAAAAAAACTATATGAAATGTTGTTTTTTTTATTTTGAATTTTCTCTCTCTTCTCTCGTCTTCAATTTTGTGCCCACAGAAATTTCTGTTGCAGAAATTCGCAGAGTGGGGAAAATGTCTACTTTCTCATGAGCACGCTCTTCTGCGGAAAACTACGAACAAATCACCAAATGGAACGGCTTTTGGCAGTTTTTGGGTTATTTTCGGTGAACTTCACACCAATTGGAACAGACCTATTAACGCCTGAGAGTTTGAGGCTATATCTCAACGGCACGTCCGAACGTTCGAGCTTTGACAAGCGTTGATACGCGTTTTATCGAGCTTACAAGAATTTTGCGTCAGAACCCGAAAATCTAAATCTTATCGAAATAGAAGGCGCGCGTTTGACAAGTCAAATGATCTGAAATATATTTTCCAAGGAAGCATATGAAATTCATAAAACACAATCCCTATCAAAAATGAATTAATTACACGGTCGCCTAAGTTTAAAAAAAAATCCTTCGCAATCGGCAAAGCGCCAGAGTGTGTAGAGTCCACCTAGAACTTTGTGCTCTGGCTTACGATATTACGGTCTGTGACATATCGACAACCGACCGCCCCATTCCGACTTAACAAATGATTTTACATGTACGAGTACACATACGTAAAATGTCAAAGTCGGAATGCCCTAACGCGCCATTGCTATGTAGCCTTTATTCATGTTCCAGCAGTATTATTGAACACTTTAGTCACTCTAGTAACTCGCATGTATACTTTCTTATAACATAACCTTTAAACTGCTCTACAGTGTAACCAAAAGAACTTGAATTTTAAGTATTCATGCATCAGGTACTTCACCGTCAACGGATGCTTTTGACATTACGAATGTAAACTATTCTATGTGCCGAAACCTTAAATGTTAAAAATTTTAAAACTGTCTACGTGTTCATTTTTTCTAAACTGATACTCATCATCCGGGAAGTGTCAGTCAGTAAACAAGGAAAATACATATGCCATAAATGGAGTGGAGTGGAGTGTTCCGCCTATCCATCTCTATTTGGTCTTTCGGCGCATTCCAGTCATCTCACTTCAATTAATGGGAAATCTTATGCTTTCTACACCTATGTGTCCACACTCCTATACGCAGACATACTGGCTACTGGCTACGAAATAAATTGCGTGCGACCGATGTGCTGAAACTGGCTGGAATAAATAATACATGCCATCAGCCCCTGTTTGGGAATGTTGAGAACTACGATACGTATGATCGGTTTAAGGAAACTTTTCCATATTGATTTACACAGCAGACGATTACATTCGCGTTTTTATTTAAATAGTGTTCTTCTTTGGAGGCGGTTAATTTAAAGTTCGCGGCATTACTTTCTGTGACAGCTAATTTGACAGTAATCGTTTAATTTGAGGTTAGTTTGGTTTGACAATCCATCATGAAAAGTCTAGATTTTTTTTGAAAAACATGGTTCAATTCGGAAAAGTCAGACTGAAGCCGTTGTCCAGACATCATTACATCCAGAAAACGTCATCGTTTGGTGCGCTTGGTAGAATCATTAGTCATTATGTCTTCCAGAATGATGATGGTCAAAACTTTAAAGTCGACGGTACAGAACAGAGACATGATTACTAACTTTTTCGTAGCAGACCTGGTCCTGAAAGCTCTTGTTGCCAAAATTCAGCCTGATGTACTGTGAAGAGCCTACAGATTACGCCAAGTACACGCCTGTCCCATACTTAATCATATTCAAACATTAACGCCATAAAATGGTCTGCCAAAATAAATACAATTCTGTCGATATTAAAATCATTTTCTGTGACTTATTTTAATTTTAAACTTTCCGCCCCTACAGAAACACCCTTTACTTAAACACATACAAGGTGTACAGGCCAACGAAGCATGGAGTCTGAGCCTGAACTAAAGCTGCCATCCATCGCTGAATGTCATGAGCACTCTGCGCCCAGTAATCATGAGAAAGATGTCCGCAATGGCTTGGTCTTTAAACTGGAGGTTCGATCTTTCTGTCATTCTCGAACCAAGAGGCTCGTACTCGAAGGCCCTCTGGACCATTGTAGCCCATGCGCTTGATGAGGCCAAGCCAGTGCGAAGAACGGACTTTTGCCTTTCGAACTGCATCCACATCTTGGTACAGCTCTAGGCACAGCCCGTAGCTCCATTCAACTTCATCGCACCAAGAAGCAGCTCTGCTATTTTCTTTATCGTCGAGTTTTCGGCTCCACATAGCCGAGCATGATTTCCATCCTTCGAGTTAGTTTTGACAAACCGAAGTAGCATCGGTTGCCAAGGGCGACCAATAAGACGTCCTTTGTGGAATTCACGTTTATCCCCAGGTGGACAAATTCATTTCCTACAAGGTGTTCAGACCTAGAAACTCCAGAGGGGTGATGCCCTCATAGCACACATGACTGCTGCTGTATGTTGAATACAGGTTAGACCTTTAGGAGTCGACGTAGAAATTGAGGAAGATTACTCAAAGAAAGACCAGTTTTCAATTGATTCGATTTTCCTCCTTTGTACTGCGGCTTAAATATCTTTCTAGAAACCATTCAGCAACAACTAATGTATTTAAATTTGCGGCATATGCTGTAGAAGCAACCCCCTTGCACTTCACATCGCTAAGTGATGCAGTGACGTTTACCCAAAGCATCTTGAAGATTTTCCTTTAAATCAATTTTAATCCGTTTTTCCTCCTCATCAGCGCTGCGATGGTCGACAAACTTATTCAATCTTCTTCGTTTTTTTTTCTCCATGCAGAAGTGTTAAAAAGAAAATCCGAATTACTACAACGCTTCCTAAATCCGCTCGAATAATTTATCCACAAAAACAAAAAAAAAAAACCTTGTCCACCAAAGCAGATGTCCGAGGAAAAAACAAAAAAAAAAACAAAAAGAAAAAACGCTGGAGCAACCCCAACAAGATGCAAAAGGACGCAGTAAAAGGAATGAGTTAAGAAGAAAACGGTCAGAACTTAAGCGTAAATGGAATCTGATTTGCACCAAACGAGACCAGACAAAACCAAATGAAACGAGAGGACAATCTTTGACAAGGAATAAAAAAAAGGCAGAAAGAAAGTTTGAAAGAGCAAAAAGTAATTAATGGATTTCATCCTTCCCTGCCTCGGACATCGCTTCTGCTCGCACGGAAGAGAGCGCACACACTCAAGGATGGCACATGCAAAAAGCGTTCAACGGAGGCAGCACTAAGTGGCAGCTATCGGACGTAGAACGCTTGCAAAAGCTTATCGGTCGCCGCTCGTACTGTCACGTCTACGATCTAATGACTGACATTAGGGCTGCGGCAGAAGGACCGTCGTCGAGGGAAATGCCTTACCAATCAGCAGACGAGACGAGGAGGAGGACGCAACTAGCATGTGGTTCAATATGTCCTCGCAGTGTGCTGGAACACAGAAATTTCGATGTTCGGCTCGCAGAGAAGGACAGAAGGATATAAAAACTGGAAGCACCAGCGGAAGTTCGATACAACAATAATTATTGTGAACTATAAATTAGTTCGGCGAGAGTTTGCTCCTTTCGGGCATATGTGCGTTTGTTGTTTGCCGGGGTGGCAGAGCGCCGGAGGACTTGTAGCGGCAGCCACAAACAGATGTTGACTTCGTAACGTTCGCAATTAATTTCGCAAATCTGCGCGCGTATTAAGACATCAGATTTGCAGATCGATGCTTGGGCGTTTATTTCGTTTAAGTTCGTTGAAGTTGATAATGACACTTGTTCGGTGTGTCTAAGGGTATTGCTTTCCCCTCCTTATTGAAAGTTTGAAAGGGTTTGAGGTTCATCGTGAGGACGAGAGAGGCAATCTGTGGCATTAAGTCTTGAAGTGAAAGAGTGGCAACTAGAGAAGGGAGACGACACATTTTGCTCGGTAATGAGCAACGATGATTAAAGCAATGAGCATGGGATAGAAATTGTCTCTCGAATTGTTCGAATAAAATGAGAATGGAATGCAAAATGGTTTTGTGCACAACTGGAGTGGTCCCAAAGAGTTTTATTGAACGACTGGCACGTTTGAGAGCCTTGAGAGCCTCAGCCACAGTCACTCGAAAAAGGTGGAACCGTGTATTATGAGAACCAAGAACTAACCAGGATCCGACGGTCTTAATTCGACTTCTATTCATGTACCCTTCATAAAACATAGTCGCCTTCCCCACCCTGGTCGTTTACTCAACAAAAGAGCAAGCTTGTGGGACAATTTTCTGTCGTTCCCCATCTACTTCTGACGATTCCAACTATCTTGGCACTTTCATTAATTTCTCTAAGCCTTCTAACTCACATCTAGACTTGTCGCGCTAACATTTAAGTGGTGTATCCATCGCAGACTTACTTGGCTTCGTCCCCAGTTCCGATTGGTTCTTCACTAGTGGTTAATGGACGACACAATAGTGTTCCAAGTGTCAGTACAAACTACAATGGACTCAGTTGATGAACTTCATCAGCGATTGAATGAGGCGCAAGCTTGCCTTTTTATCGATCTCAAGTGCTTCTTCTAATTTGTCACCTATTGTAGCAGCCCTCATAACGAATTCAGGCACTCTTCTAAGAAAAAGAGATAAACATGTAAAAGGGACTACCGGTGTGAGAGCAGTGAACATGAATAAAGAGTCACTCTTGTGTAGTTTGCGAAGCGATACGGACGTACCTTCAATAAAGTGGAAAAGATATATTCAAGTGTTTTATTATTGTTATTTCTATCGGTTACACTATGAAAAAAAAATCTAACGGTAACCCCAAAGTCAAACCTAAAAAAGCCCATCGCGGAGCCTTCTCATATATAGGGTGTCCCAAAATTCACGCAATATTTTAATTAAATGAAAAACATAAAATACTTTCTTTATTTTTGAAAGTTTGTTCAATGAAGGAGATACGTTGCTCTATTGTGCGACGCTCCATTTTTAAAAGAAATAAGAGAGCAAGGAGCTATAAAACTTCTTCTAGGCAACAGTGCTTTCTGAAATGTAGCTCTACAACCACTCACATGGTTGAACTGATTTCATTTACCCCTTTTTTCCTTAGAGGATGAAGTCGACCAACTATAGTAAGTCTTTTAAAAAATCCCAATAAACGGATTCTGTTCAATAGTAGCTATGTTTCACCAGCTGTCAAAGTTACCAGTGACATCGAGCAGTCAAAATATTCAGTGAATCATGCATCCTTTCACGGAAATTATTACAAAACATTATCGAATATCTTAGTTGTACAATAAGTACGCAACGTGAACTTCGTCTTGAGGTCGGTCAACATCATGGCTTTAGTGTACAGGAAAGTTTGCGCGTAAGTACAGTCTTTTGGACCTTAAACCAGCAACCAGACAGAGATTAATGCGAAATGAAGAAAACAGCCGTAGCTGCCAGTATCGAAGAAGACCCAAAATTATGTCGATTTAGTGCCATTCAATTCAATTCAGCATCGAGAGAGAGAGTCAATGCGACATACTTCGCCGCTGCATTTGGGTCTACATACGAACATGGACGACTATGGACAACCCTCGTGAGTTCGGTAATTCGGAGCCGGACTTTTGTCCAATCATCTTGTCTTCTCGAACAATGACCATTTTAGTCTCAGCGGTTACGTCGACCAAGCGCCAATGCATCCACAAAGACTGACTGTGGTTTATGTCATGGCGGCATAATCGGGCCACATTTCTTTCAAAATTATGAAGAAGACACTGTTGGTCTCAGATATAGAGCGATATAGAGTTCACGCGAATTTCTGTAGCCATATTGTCGAGCAACATCGATATAACTGACCTCTGATTCCAATAAGACGACTCTACATTCCATACAAGCGCGAAGTTGGGACTAGCTCATCTCACGACGAACGTTCATTACTTGGCCGCCGCGGTCTTGCCACTTTTACACCACTCGATTATTTTCTGTGGGCCTACATCAAGTCCACTTAGAACGCACCCCACTTTGGCCGAAATAACATTCGGGAAGCTATTACTGAAATAACGCCGCACATATTGGACCGAGTCCTTAGAAATAGGACCGACCGCTTGAAGTAGTTCCATCGACTCCGATGCGACCACTTAAATGATGTGCCCTTCCCTACATACTGGCACGAATGTAGCTTCAAAATAAAATCGGAAGCCTTGTTGGTTTAGTTCCACTGCCTTTCCTATTACTCGTGGGCTGGTCGCCCTGTATTGCGCTCTCCCACAATACATGTACCTATTTGTAAGTAATATTCCTCAAAACACTTCAACAAATCCCATGGCGAGCCGAAAAACTCACACGCTCCTCCAATTATTTGCATACCTACCACAAGTCTAATCCAGCGGTTACACCTTCTTGTTTCTCTCAGCAAAACCCAGACCCCAACGAAAACATCACAATGAACGAGCATAACGAAGAAGGACGTGTGCAAAAACATTCCGCCCACGAAACGACCAACACAACGACAACTCTGAGTCATCCTTTTCACCTCAAATTAAAGCATTTAGTACTTACTAAACTTTTGCTGCAATTCTCACGAAATCTCAACACAGGAAACTCACTCAAATAATTATCATAAACAGAGGTCGTGTCCACTGAGGACTCTGCCTGCGCTCCGTTCCCCGGCTGAAATTTAAATTCACCAACCGCCGCGCCGTCAACGCGATGCCAAAGCTCGCTGAAAAGGATCCTCTTAGTGGGCAGTGACTGTCCGCAAAGAAAAGAAGAAAAAAAAAAAACGACGACGACGACGACAAGGAAAAATGTTGAATACTTCAGCTTGTGGCCACTGTTGAAGGGAAGAACTTTTGCGAAATTAAAAAGAAATATATTTTTCATTTCTACAATCTACACAAACGAAGGATATTCGCTCCTTCTCTCTCTCTCTCTCTCTCGTCTGTTGGTCAAAGAAAGGATTCCATTCCACACAATCACCCACAACCATTCTAACAAGTAGGCGACAGACAGACTCTTTATATTCGCCAGCAGTTGTCGTGATTCCGTTTAAGTATCTCGCCTCGGTGCTATGAAGTCCTGCTACTTGGAATTGATGGCGGTGATGTTCGTTTTCGGGGCACTTATCACGATTTTATCCTTTTTGCAGTTCATACAGTCCGAGGAGAAGTGTTAAGAAGAAAAACCCGCTGAGCACAGACAAAAACCTGACGTGATTTTCAAACCAAGAAGGGAGGAAAACAAACGAACAAAAAGAATGGAGAGAAATCATAAAAACGTGAAGAAGATACACCAGAGTTTCCTCTTCCGCTGCAAGGACCTTCCTTTGCATTATTCGTCGCTGCTGCCTTCTTAACAAAACAACTTTTGCACTCACTTCATGGGACAGTAGAAGTTTGTTCCTCATTCACCGCTCCGCGCAGGCATTCGTCCGATTCCATCTCAGACCCGGATCAGCGCGCCTTGAACTGCATCACTGAAAGAGGACTCAAATTGAATTGGTTTTTCAGTTTTAGAATATCCCTCGGTGCTCTGCTCCAGTGTGGGTGGCGCTGGGGCTGGTTATACAAGAATCTTTCGCCTTACAGGCTCTAATGCCGAACTTAAACAAAGTTTATTTGCTCCGCACCGAGTCTACGACAGTGGAGATGACAGTCCTCGTTGTCCTTGCGAGTCTCCATTCCAATAACGTGCTTTGGCCTAGTTGCACACACAGACCAGATAAAGCAAGTTAGATTTCATTCCATAAATCTTCTAGCAATAAATATTTTCTCAAGTCCAATATCCCTTTACAGGATATCTCCTTGCAAATAAGGATCAAATGCATGAAAAAAAAATCACCAGTATCAGTGGCCCAACAATGGGACAGATGACCATGAGCCTGAAGATGAATCCGGCGTCCTCGTGTAATGCGTCTTCATAAAAATTTCTTTGCTACTCTGGACAGGGAGTGTGTGCAAACAATTTTGGCATTTGATACGATGCATGGTTGTCAGATTCACAGAAGACATTCTCACACAGTCATTGTCAAGTCGCATTCAGAAGTTTGGCTGAAGGACCTTGTGTACCCGGATACGGATGTGTATCGACAATGAGAAGAAGTTTTGTAATGTATACACGCACGTGGCTTATTTTGCAATTTCACTTCCTCCGTTTGGGGTGCAGTCATCCAATTCGTGGTCTGAATTTGGAGATTATGTTCCTGGACGAGCTTTTCTTCGCGTTTTTGTGATGTGAATTAGCCACGAAGAGCTCTTGACGCTTTACAAAATTAATATTCGTCAAGTTATGACTGAGTTGTTGCTCGATACGTGCCGAGAGTCGAGAGAACAGCAGTACTCACTCTACGCACACGGGTAGGTAGCAACAGCGTGAAATTGGTGCAGGATTTCGCCACTATGACTCAAATTGCGTACCAAGAAGGTTCATAATGATGGCCGCATGATGCTCGAAGTGCCCGAACAGCGTTCTCTCTTTTCTTTTAAACGACGGAGTAATGATCCGAATTTTGGGGATCATACCCTCCCACTTTACTGCATCCCTACTGGTCGGCATGTGGGGTTCGCCGATACGACCTCAAGAAATATCGACAGGCCTCCCTATCTCGGATCACTTCATCACTGAGGTCGATCAAATGTTGGTGTTTTTGCATTTGTGTGATCCAGGAGTTTTTAGGCCTGGCTCTCTTTCGAGCCTGCGTTGGAACGTTTATTGATATTACGCTTACATTATGGTTGATATCGTCATCACAGGTTCCTTCGCTATTGACCATTTTTCCCAAATATTTGTACTTTTCGCACTTGGGAAGCACTTCTCCATTTAAATAAATATCAGGAATAGGCTTACGTGGATCGGATAAAGGGCAGCACAGGTACTCGGTCTTTTTCTGGCTAATGCGGTTCCCATTCCCCTACAGAACATCCACCCACACATCAAGTGCTCGCAGCAGGGAAGTTTGATCATCACTTATGATGGCTCCATCGTCAGCAAAGAATAACTGATGCACTTTTGGGTCCGTCACTTTTCCTTCAAGCAGAAAATCAAGGACAACAATAAACAGCAAAGGACTTAAGACGCTCCCCTGGTGTACACCGAATTTGATTGGAAACTCCTCGGTGACTCCGGCAGGACATCTTACTCTTGTCTTTGCTGTCTCGTACATGTCCATAATAATCTGTACGTAGGTTCCTGGAACTCCTCTTTTTCTTAGCGCCACCCATATTAGATCTCCTGGTTGTCTATCAAACGCTTTTTCAAAATCAACCAACACCATATGTAAATCCTTTAAGGAATCCCGATGTTTTTCGATTAGGATCCTTATACTTTGGACTGCATCTGTTGTTGATTTGCCTGCGACAAACCAGCACTGGTCATCAGATAACCGTATTATTTTTCGCAATCGGCCATCTAAGACCCGCTCAATGATCTTCATGGTGTGTGACATCAGCTTGATAGAACGGTAATTGTCACAGTTTCGCGTATCGCCTTTTCCTTTATACAAAGGAAGAAGATAACTTTCCCTTCACTGATCAGGCATTGAATAGCCTCTCATGAGTTTGGAAATGAAAATCATGAGCCATTTGAACCCGATGTCTCCCATCTTTTTCCAGAACTCAGAGGGTATCTCGTCCGGCCCAACCGCTCTTCGTTTTTCGGAGGCTTTGACCGGCTTTTCGCACCTCTTAGACAGTAACGTCGGGTACATAGTTGGGGACGGCTATTGGAAAGCATGTCCGAGGAAACTGTTCGTTCAAAAGCTGTTCATATATCTAAGCATATCTTTAATTTGACACATGTCACGAATCACTCGTCAGCTGCCAAAAATAGAAGACTGAGAAACAAATCAGCCACTACAATAAATTCATCTTCTCCGTGTGATGCTGCAGTCCGGAGTTGGGCCTGGGCCTCAACCGACAAGCCTCCCCAGCTAGCGCGATCTCTAGCTAGCCGTCTCGAGGACGACTCTACTTCAACCTTCTAGCTATTTGTCGATGATTGGTTCATGAGTTTTTAAAAGATGGGAGATGCTTAGAGGGTGGATGTTCTCTTGGTGTGAGAGAAGAGGTTGTACCACACTAAGCTAGTTCATCGGTTTGCATGTCACAGCGTCTCGGTAGCTCAGCTCACCTTGTTAAGAGACAGACGTCAATTGAGGGATGATTTTGAGCTTAAATAGACTTTACTGCATGGCTATCCGAACAGATAGTGACGTCTCTTTTGGAAATTGCATTGTTCTTGAGTCAGCACAGTGCCTCTGTCATTGCATTGATATCTGCCTAAAGGACGCTACAGTGGTTAGGGAGTTTCAAAGAAAGAGCAATGTTGAGGTCCTTGGAGGAGACTCCTACACCCACCCCTTCATCCACCTCCGATCCGTTTGTGTAGACTCGAAGGGGATCCTTCAGCGATCTGGAAGGAATGCCGGTAGAAAAGGTTTTTTTCCAGAATGCCTCGGTGTAGCTGGCCATCGGTGTCGTTGGGGAGTTGAATTCGTGGAGCATGCTGGATTTCTGACCACAGTCGAAATGTCTTGAGACTTAAGGTTGGTCCGTCTACCAAATATGTCCTCAAATAACACGTATAACGTCAACGCAATTGTAATAGTGGTGTCTGCCGCCGACGTTATTTGCCACGATCCATAGGCAATTGGCGACATGATGATGGGTCCCTTGATGTCGGCAAACAAAGCAAGGGTTGGGACGGCACGGTGCATACTACGGACAGTGGCGTTGGTGAGGACTGCGTGTGGATGAGTAAAAATAAGGCGCAGTCGCAGTCGAAAAGTAGAACCGAGAGGATCGTCGAGAGGATCGAGAAATTTGAATAAAGTGATATATTTAATAGAAGAGCTGCGTTCGTGTTTAACACCATTTTGTGATGAATGAATTTGTGATGATTATGGTGGCCAACCAAGAAGTTCAAATTGATTATTCTGAAGTCAAGTTTTGCTGATTCTGGCGGTGTCTTCTTCCAGCAGGATGAAGTCCGTCAAATGTTTTTTTCATTTTCCCAAACACCTCAGGAGTCATTCTTCCAAGATGGTGATGTACTGACCGGCATTCATGCGACCTTAATACACTCACCAACCCCTTGCATGCGCATGCATTCCCACATCATCAGCCTTCCTCCTCCAAATTTAGGTGTTAGCTTATCGCGGCGATCCCTGATGGGCGCACTAAGCTTTCTCCAACCCAGCCAAACTAAACTTTACCGATGGATCGTTAACTGAATTGTTGTAGTGCAATGGACAGCAGAGCGTGGTGCCTTCGAAAGGATACTCGGTTCTGTCTGAATGGAGAAGAAGACACAACCGATCCGGAAGTCGAAAAACCATCACCAAGTCTGTTAAATGCTGGTTCGTATTCGAATCCCAGGGTTCGAGCAGAGGATGAGCCAACAACAATGTCATCGCGACTCCACTCGTTCGTGGAGGTCCTCTGTTCCTCGGAATCGGAGATGGAGCCTCAAAAGCTCATTGAGATAAATTAAGGGACCGTATGCCCTCCCGCATGGTTGCTGCACCGTTGTCCCCTCCAGAAGCCTTGACACTCCTTTCGAATTAATTGCAACCTCGGAGCATAATTAAGCAAGCTGCAATTATCATATCTGTTGAAGGCATGGCCGTAAATTACAGAAGCGCTCCATCCTGCCTTCATTAGCGTTACAGTCCAGCCCGTCGCGTGGTCCAACAATAGAATCAAAATCATTCTCTGTCGCGTACACAGTCGGCTCTGCTGTCACAGCCCCTCTCACATCCAATTACCAGTGCGCCCCTCACGACGAGAGTGTTGACAAAAACGAAAAAGAAATTCACTTCCACTTCGAATTCTTCTTATTGCTTATTTTTATCATACATTCCGGTTTTTGTGTTGTGTAACATTTCTTCGTGGGGTCCACGTGAAAGTCATCAGCGACGTCAGCTCACGTCCCTTGTGAAAGTCGGTTGGAACATTTCCTCCTCGGACACTGACGACGTGCAGGACCTTTTTTATCAGCGTGCCTTCACTTTGCTTCCTTTTTTCACTCACTTCCTTTTTGAATTTTTGCTCCTTTTCGATGGTGTGCCTCCTCCGAGCCAGTAATGCTGCCGACATTTTGTCAAATAAAAACGAATGTGAAGGCAGCGACTAGTGTGGGCACACCAATGCGGTTGACAGGCCAATTCACTACGTTTGGCCGATTCTCAGCGCTTCGTTCGCTCTTCCTCCTCTTTGTCTTCGTGTCTTTCTTTAATCATTTCAAACCACATCCATTCGTTCAGCTGTCCAGTAGGGGGAGGGGGGAATTCGGAACAGGATGAGTGTTGTGGATATCCTTTAATTTGTGTGTTTCCTTTCTTTTTGCAGATTTTGGCCGTAAGTGTGTCTACTTGTGTGGCCATAGCAAACGCTATTGATGACGACGATTATGGGGACGTGTCAAGAGACGTCTCGATGCGACTTGAACAGCAAAATCAACAGCAGCCGTTCGATTTTGACAAATTACAGCGTTTACGTGCGAAATACCAACAGGACTCGCAGTATCGCAACGTCAAGGACCGTAGCAATGCTAAGAGCAATCGCAGGAATATGTATCAGTCATCAGGCTCAAGGTCGGTGTCAAGTACACTGCTGAAGGATCAGAACGAAGATGGGTAAGTGCGAATAAATTCACAGAATGTGTGCACGTACAAATATAGAATCACGACTGATTGGCGATGGCGGCATCGAATCCTAAAATAGACTAAATCGAATAAATTCTTCTCCGAATTGTAGCATTTAATGTTTGATGAATTCTGGTTATCGACACGACACATCGGTTTGCAGACAAATTAGACTCCGAATAGACCTTGAAAGTACTCGTGTGCTTAGTCACTCCTCGAAAATGGTTGAATTTTGACAACACACCAATTGTCGGTGTGATTGTATTCCATTCTCATTTGCACATGGCCATGACGATGACAGCAAAAAGGACTGCTGTGATCGGGAACTTACTTACTTTCGTCTCAGACAGCGGCCCATTAAAGCCATCTTTCATTTTTGACGGACAGGTTGCTCAAAGTCACAGCTGCGATCACTTGATCTATAGTTAGACTTTCCGCTCCCTCTCTCGAACTAGGAAACTCGAATTCAGAGACCGTCTTTGCTGGAGAAATGGTGTTCATTCGCTTGATGTGACAGCACATATGTCCAGGGTGACCAGACAAGATCGATAGGAAAAGGAATTTAAATAAAATAACAACGGTGTGAGATGTAAAATTAATTCTGACCTTATTTTGAAGCTGCATTCATGCCATTATATATGAAATAGCACACCATTTAAACGGCCGCCTCGGAGTCGCTGGCAATGCTTCAAGCGATCGGTAAAATTGTTGATGACGCAATAGGTACAATATGTGCGGCTTTCTTTCGACAATAGCGTCTCTAATGCTGGGCTTGGGGTGTTTTTTTAGTGTAGTCCAGCCTAGCGGACTTGATGTAGTCCCAGAGAAAATATTCGAGTGGCGTTAAGTCGCATGATTTTAGCAGGCTATTGAGAACGCTGCCGTGAGATGACATAGTCTCCAAATTTGTCCTTCACAGCTTCGAGTGTTGCGTCGCTTGTATGGCTCGATGATGCCTCCATGATATAAACCGCAGCAAATAGTCAATCTTTGTGGCTGCATTGGCGCTTGCTCGACATAGCCGGTGAGACAAAAATGGTCATCGTCCGAGAAGAGAAGATGATTGGACAAAAGTCCGGATCCCCGGCCATCATTACCAGTGCCAAATTACCGAACTCACGGGGGTTGTCTATAGTCCGATACACGGGGCGACGAATTGCTTGCACACTGAAACCATACTGACGCCTGAGCTCAAGACGAAATTCACGTTGCGTGTTTATTGTATTAGATCTTCCAATAGGAACTTCCAAAATTTGACAGCTGATAGCGGCCATATTGTTGAAGCTTCGTCTGTCAAATTGCCTGTCATTTATTCAGGCTGTTTTGCCAAATCACCATGGACAGGCATAGCGTTCGACAATGCGTGCAAATGACAAAATTGTTCTGTTCGGGCAACGTTCCGCACGCTTCGCCTATTTTACGGTTGCCATAAATTGTGGCCCATTTCTGGATGAATGGGTACGTCAACAAACAATCTTGTCGAATTTGAGACGATGCCAATCCACATAAGATTCAAGAGCGTCCAATGCATACCGAACGTCACTCGGTCCATATTTCTTTGAGAACTACGCGGGCTAGGCCATCACCGTTAGCGGCGAACGCTATTGGTCGATGATTACCAGCTTCTATTGGCCGGAATTGGTTGATATGGACAACAACGGCATATTGTTTCAATAGGACGGCGCTACGACGTACGCAGCTCAGGCAACATTAGACATTCTGCACGAGCGATTCGAGGGCATGGTCATCTCACGTGAAGTTGATGTGAGCTGGCAGACACAGATTTGACAGTGTTTGACTTTTTCTTGTGGGGTTGTCACAAACCACCACCACCCATGCTATCGGTCAAATTCAGCATGATTTCTAAACTAGAGTCGTTGAAAAATGGACATTTTTCATGAGCGCCACCCAGAAAAGCCGCGGCGGACATTTGAAAGATGTAATGGCATCGATAGGCTAAATCATAGCAATTGTAAAAACTGTCATTGCTATCTGGTCGCTCTTTATATAGTCGGCGGCACGTTAACTCCGGGACTTCTTCTAAGTTTCTGTACAGCTCGGAATTAATGTTTATGTGTACTAGTCCATTCACTTTCCTCTCAGACAGAACCAAATATCCGACGGAGATTTTTCTTTCGAAGGAACTAAGAATCTGTTCTGGAATAAAGGTGATAAAGGTGGAATAAAAGTGATACCTTTCCTCAATCGACTCAAATAACAGCAGAAACTATCCTCTTGAGCAAAAGAGAGAGTGACTAACGATCGGCTGAATCAGAGAGGACATGCCTTGTCAATCGTCTTTGGATCGCGAAAGGATACGGTCGTTAGTTTGCTCGTGGTCCAAATTCGCCTTAATACGTTGTTTCGTCTGCTTTTCATCCAGCTTTTGGCACGATATGAGGGGACTATCAGACTAAGTGCTCTGCAAGCCATGATTTAAGCCCTTCGATTCAGGAGCTTTAACCGACAAACTGGCAACAGTTCCCAAAGGCGATTCTGCAGGGATCCCTGCTACAATGTCATTCAAAACCAATTCAGTTAAATTGGTGCGTAATTGTGCATAATTGGAGACAGCTGGCTGGGTTAATATGGCTGATTTCGTAAACGTCAAAAAAATGCGCATTGCGTAAGCATCACTGCCTTTATGATGCTATGCAATGATTTTTTGATGCTACGATGCATCACGTTAATTGCTTTTGTTTGCGCAGCGGCTGCTTTCATATTACGACAATAGAAGAACGCGATGCATTGCAACATTGCCAAATGTTTGCAATTAAGAACGCTTGGCGTTGCAGTACTGCGCTAATACCGCGTTTTCGAACTTATCCATGCCATCTGAAGAGGCTTGTTCTTAGAAACCCAGCTCTGTAGCCCCATCAGAAAATGAAGAGGGGGTTAAGCAATTAAAATACGAGTATAATGCATTAAATGAAAACTGGAATGTCGTCTGAAATAGCTCACAATTTGTACCAGACTGAGAACGTCACTACTTCTTAAATAAATTATGGCGCTTGTAGATAGCAATACACAATAATTGTAAAATAAAAAGGAAGCTGTCTGCATAAAAAGTTGCCTACTTAATCTCGAAAGTCACTCAAAAAAGGCAGCAGGTCGCAAAATAAACAGTGTCTGAGTAACACATCGTCAGACTGAAACCATACTGTCTTCGTCTTCGTCAAAACTAAGCTTTCCACAACTCCACAAATATGCAATCACAATATGAACCATATGAATGAGTTATAGCCATCAACATATGCCAACAATTCGTAGAATCCATAGCAGCGATTCATTTGCATTTCAGCAAAAAAAAAACGAAATGAGTTAATCTCCTTTGAAAGGGATTAAGTTTCTGGCTTCTTTTTCTGACCATTCATTTTCATCTTTCCCCGCCAACTTTGAGATCAGATTCAGCTGGTTTATCATCGCATTCCGAGGGGATGTGTTCACAGTGACGACTGACGTATGCCTTGCAACGGAGTTAACGATGGCAGCTGTTGTGGCATCCACGATGTGGATTATTTGGATGCAAAAGGTTTAGCTACAGAATATACGAGGAAATGTTAAGCCTAATTGAGTTAGGATCTGCCCCTCAAATCACGCCCCAATAACCCACATATCTTTTGTCAATGCTAACAAAAAAACAATAAACAAATATTATATCCATTGCAGTGACCACGCGAAAGAGAATCTGGCTAAGTTCGGTGAAATGGAATTCTACGATGAGCTGGAAGCCGATCTCCCCTATGGCATACAGAATGTCCGTCGGGACCTGACAAGCCGGTCGACACGAAGCCAAATGCGTCTACACAAACCAAAGGTAAGCTGGCAACACTCGGACATACCACAAAAACCAAACACACACTCAAACCGATTTTACTCCACCTCCTCCCCTTCACCTTACACACCACCCACGAACAGAAACACAAGTCTGCCTACACAACCAACACCCGAATCCGTTCAATGGTGTCACAGTCGTCTAACAACGCAACGCGATTTGTTTCTTCTTCGAAAAAAAAAATCCAGACCACCTTTCAATCGCTGTGCCCATCGAGAAGGACCATCATACCGCTGGAGACCGTCTCCTATGAATATCGCCCAGATCACTATGAGGAAGTTACCTGCTTCCACAGCTATGCACCATCCCGAGACTACATGTCCGAAACCAATAAGGTGAGCAAATAAATTTCTCTACATTCAGCTGCCGCCGACTGGTATTGCTGCATGAACGCATTGTGTTGCGTTTTGTGGCACAATCTGCGGTAACTGCATGGAGTCCCATTTCACTCAATGTCCACTGTACACTGTACACTGCCATGCCGTACTAATTTTAAATTATTATTGCTTTTGCGGTTTCATTTGAAGGTCTGCAGCGAAGCTGGTTTCACATGTATCCAATTGAATCGAACCGTATATCTGACGAGGCGTGCCAAGGGTACCGAATGCTGGGAATCCGAGACTAGAATTGTGCCCTCCGGCTGTGAATGCATGTGGCCGAAGCACACTTTTGGCGACATCATCACGTACCACTGAGCTGCGAAGAACCACATTCATTTCACCGACATCACCACCATTGTAACCATCAACACCACGTGATCTAAAGGCATCCCATTGCACCACACCATCCCAGTGCTGTCATTGGAAAATTAAATTTTATTGTTTAATATAAGAGAAAAAAGGATCCAATTGTTAACCGAGATTGTACTTTACACACACACACACACACAATTTAAGCATTTGTACTGTCCCTCTGCCGATGTAACTCTTCACCGTCACCGCCATAAACCATTCGCATACCGCTGTCCTTTCAACGACGCACCCTGCTTTCGGTTCAGTTACTGCTTGCAGGTTGCAGCAGATCAATATTTAATTGGTTTGTTTGTCCATGGAATGAACAGGAAAAGCGGATTTGCAAAATAAACGATGACAGTTGGACACTAACCTTGTGCCGACTTGTATCGTTCTATTAAATAAAATTGCTGAGTATTACATTTGTTTTTTTTTTTTTCCTTAATTCATTACCCTCATGATCGTGAAGATAGATATTGCTCATATTTTGAAGTCACAAAGGCTGCAGGGAACGGAAGTGGTTGCTCATGTCTGCAGTAGGAGTCACCGAAAGCGGGCAGGTTAAGTGGGGGACGTTTTAAAATCTGTTTCAAGGTATGTTTGTCGATTTTTGCATATTTTCCTAGAGATTTGTCGAATGGAATAGTCGAATTAGAATTTTTAATAATTTGCAACCTTCATACATACGTCTTCCCCTATAATTCTTATCAACTGAAAAATACTAGGCAATAGGAGCATTTTCATCGCAATCGACGGACTTGGTCGACTGAAGTCGAAAAAACGGTGTTGACCGACCTGTCGAATGTTTTCCAGCTTGTCCAATGACAATCTGCCAGTGATAGTTAGAGTACAGTGAGATTTATTTGCTCTTAGTTGACATCAGAATTGTATAAGTCCTTGCAACAACTTGAGCATTTGCGAGAATGTCTCGTATTGAAGGAAACATTTCATCAATGCCGTCATCTTCGACCCAAAACTGACCTATCATTGAGTTCAGCAATCGCTGCTTCAATTGTGAAATAATATCATTTCTCTTTTGCGTGTTATTAAGAACGGTGACCCTCTGGATATCAGATGTACCATAATTGCTGCTAGGAATACATCTGTCATGCCTGAAATTCCCTTCAAACTGATATCTGACAGCATATCTGACCGTGTAAATGTTCCACTATTCCGTTCTGTCCATATTATTAGACAATGTAGCCCCCTCCAAAATATAATCAAAAAAATAAGCTTCAATGCTTCACAATTCACTTTAATTTGAATTTTTTCCATTTTTATTTAATAAATAAAATATTTTATTTAACTTTTATTTGCAAAATTAAGTAAAAACAGTTTCTGACGAATTCACCTCACGACTTATTTGATCGAACCTAGCCTAATTATTCTTTTTCTCACAATTTATGTCATTTTCCACTCTGCAGGTACATAAATATAAACTGAAGCTGCACGCTACCTTAAAGTCACATCTGCTTAAAATATGTGCAGACTGTTTCTATACATGTATTGCAAGACCATAATTGAACTCAATACATGACAATCTTCCATGGTGGAAGGAATATAAGGTGTGCTGGACAGCTTGTCAAAACCGCCATCTTTTTGTTTTTTGACGTCACTCAGGGTCCGTTTGTGACACTGGACATGTATTGCTTAAGCTTGCATCACAATTAAATTTCGTATATTAACAAATTAAGAATGGAAAACAGGAATTATTTCCAATTTGATGCAAGATGAAATGACATTTATAATTGGTATTATATAGGAAATGCAACAATGGAAAAGTTTGCAGAAACCATAATGAATAGTTGAAATGTTGAAAAGTAATCGGTGTTTTTTGTTTTTTTAGTGTGTGAAAAATGTTTGTTTGTTTCTGCCTTTAAGTTTGTGTTGATATACAAGTTTCCCCGATGACGTCACGCAGGGTCTCAACAGAACTGTCCAGCACACATTATATTCCTTCCACCATGACAATCTTCCATCTGTCGATCTTCTATCTGTCGTTTTTGTTGCAAGCTCAACGTTTGTCTACACTCTCAAAAAGTAATAAACATATTTCTTGCATTTACCATTAACTACACAGTAGACCTCAACGATGCGAAATTATTTGCAGCAGATTATATATCTTCACAGAGTTATCAGCTACAAATGAGACGTTTTCATCCACATCCACATCCACATCCTTGTACAGCTCGTACAGTTCGCGGTTATGTTTTCTCCTCCATTCGCCTTCCTCGCCTAGACGGACCGTATATCCGACGTAGAATTTTTCTTTCGAATGTACCAAGAATCAGCTCTGCAGTTTTGCTTAGCGTCCCGCTTTCGGCTCCATAGAGCAGGACTGGCAAAATAAGATATTTTGACACCTTTTATGGTCGAAACTGGAAAGTAGGAGGCATAACCAAGCAAACAAGTTGATTTTTTTCAGATTTGAACTTTGTTAGGTCTGAACATACAAATGACAAGCAACAACCTTAATGTTTACATCGTTCCGATCAAGATCAATCTCATGTTCCCAATTTTTATTTTTAATATTACTATTTACCTCATCTTTATAAATATGTCCACATGACATCGGTCTTAATTAACTCATTAAGCTTTAAAACAAAAATAACAAACATAGCTTAGTTTTTCTCATTCACAACAGAATCCAGTCATCTGAATGGACTTATTGTCAGTCTTCCGTCATAAAAAAAACTCCCTCACTCTACAGGACCTGATAACTTCTTATTCCTTGTGTGGAGCTACAGCTACAGTGCAGGGCGAACCAAATCATCAACAAAAAATCGAGTCTTGCCCGTTGAAATCATTTGACAGCGTTTTTTTATTACATTTTCGCAGTGGACATGTTTAAGCTGATGGCTTTAAACTATGGCAGAGGATTGTAATTTTATTTTTCGTTTTGAACATTATTTCAATTCTTGGTAAATGAAGAGGAGGGAAGGGTTTTTTTGCCAATTAAAAAGTTACAGATCTTGACGTTATTGACATTCATATGTATACCAACAAAGACAGACTCTCCGGCTGCCGCAATATCTGACTACCTGTTTCCAATTTCGCACGCCAAATAGCTCATTTTCCAATTGTGTGCACCAACTTAACCGCGAGTGTTCCCTGTTACACTGTCCCACAGGTTCGTAGTCGTCAACAATATATGCAATAGCAATGGAAATCTATTTTTTTGTTCAATGCAACACCACCACCAGATTTCGTAGACACAGCTACTAATGTATTCTCTTCTTTAAAACGTTCATTCAAATGCCTTCTGACAAGTTCACTGACTAGACACTGGCTTCCTAAACTTCACCCTTAGAAGTCGGCATAATACTGAATGTCCCTTCCACTTGTGAGAGAACAATATCACAAGTACAATAATTTTATAATTGCTGTGCTATGCCCCGGTCCACTGTAGACTATCGAAACGCCCAGAACACTTATACCTTTCAAGCCATCTTCAAAGTTGAATGGGTTACAGTCAAAATACGATACTTTGTACTTTGAACCACGAAATACGTCTCTTTCCAAAGTTAGTCTCTGAGTACCACATGGGGGCTTAAATGTAATTGATCATACACATTGGCCTTATAGGACATTTCTAGAAAAATACGTGAAGACCTATGATTTAACACATTTGCTGGATATATGGCTGAAACTGAGAATGAAGCTGCTGAAAAATTAGTGTCTCGACCACATTGCGGTTTGGTTCATGTGTACCTTGTGACAGTGTCCAATAAATTCATGCTGCCCTTTAGGTTAAGTTGTTGTGGTTGACTTCTGGTTCTATCCGCATTGATTTGACAATGTTTGTTCTTTTTACTTAAGCTTAAGTTGTAATCTTGTCAGTATAAAGTATTTGATGATTAGTAATTTCCAACTGGATTGATTCTATACATGCACTCACTAATTCCACAACCAGAGAGATTCCATTTCACATAAGACGACCAAGCCTGGGTAGGAGCTGCTACATCCCCCAATGGACATAGCAATGAGTCCAATCGGACCTAAGTGAGACATGGCTCGGGGCCGCCTGCCCACATTCCTAATTACCTATTCCTACGAACAAAAATCGCTTGTTAAAGTTGATACAGTTTACTTGTGGTTTCACTTCAACAATCTGCGCTAACATGTTAATGTCGGCAACACGACGAAGTAAAACATCTGTCGACATGTGCAGCGTCAGTTGGCGACTTTCCAAACTAGCCATTTTGTATCCGTGAACGACTATAGGCAGCAAGACATTAGGTAAACTTGTAAGACTATAAAATATACACATCTCACCTATTCTGTCGACCATGGCGCACCCGATTGCCGGACTCTATATCTACGAATGAGAAGCGAAACCCTTTTTGCCAGCATTTTTGATTATTCATATCAGAAACTAAAATTTCGTCAGCACCTAGTGACTGCCTCAAATACTTCCTGTGGTATCCGCTTTTTTTTGCCGAACAAATATGAAAATCTGTGCCATTGACACAAAGAAAGTCGAAGCATTTGTCAGTTTAATCCCCGACGAGGGGAAATGTCGGCAAATGACTACCCACTGCTTCGTAACGACTAGCATTCAGACAATCATATTTCACTTTGTGGTATTTTGCAACCAATCATTTGTGATTCGTTTCACTGTAGTTGCTCTTTTTTCGTAATCCAAGAATGTAGTCCTCATATGACGGCTGGTGTCGTTCATGTAGCGGTTTTCCTTTTCCAACTTCTGACATTCGCTTAGCATTCAATTCGAATCTTAGGTTTGTTGGGAATCTGCAAAAGAGGAACATCCTCCGTGATCAAGAAGTCTTGTGCCTTTCAATTCAGATTATCGAATGTCTTTAATTTTTCTTAACCAATTTTGGTGGCCCGTAGCGTTGTGAGTATGTTCGTCGACTCCTACGCACTTGGACCTACATGTCTAGGTTCGATTCCTGGTACGACAAGGAATACTTTTCACGGCCCACCTCTTTCGAGTCACTGACAATGCTCAAAGAGTATGACTGTCTAGAAAAAGCTTCTCAAACTTGGCCGTTCAGAGTCGGCATTCAACTGTAGGTCTCCTTCCACTCGTGAGAGAACAATTGCACGCACAACACGAGTGGTTGCTGAGAAGTTAGGCCCTGGCACTCTACGGGCTGTTGTGCCTTCCATATTATTATTAACTAATTTTGGTAAGAGTTGTTCGCGTTCCAATTCCTGCCTGTTCTAAAAATCGCGATGAAGTTCTCAGCAAGATTGCAAGGACCTATGCAACTCGTATCCACAAAGTACACAGTCCGTCGCATTTCTGATGGGAATGACTTAAATTAACACGAAATTGTCTGAATTATGAAATATGGGAAAGACTGTGAGACCAGTCAGGAGTACTTCAGAGAAATATGCATTTCCACTGTCTGCCCTATAGCGAGACTGTAAATATTCTAATTGCGTGTTGTTCTACAAGACCTCATCCTTCCATGCAACCTTTCAACTATCGGTCTTCAAACGGTGACAAGAACCAATCGGCTCGGGTGGCCTTATTTATTTTCTTTTTTTTTTGGCAGAGATGGGTAACATTTGCTATAAACATTTATTTCATGCTTGTTGTTGATTAAGTTTAAAATTATAATTAATATTTATTTCCCATCAACACTCCATTGGTGCGGTGCAAAGATGAAAGCAAAATCATTCAACGTCTCAGAATTACTAAAAAACAAAAATGTTACTATTCGAAATAAAATTAAATGTATTTACTTAAGTAAGCCAAGTAACATAAACTTACATATCTATTCTCTGCTAATGCATCATATTACTGTTATTTAAATGAAACTATTATCAATTAATTATTTATTTAAAAAAAAAAAGAAATAAAAGAATAAAATTAACACATATCAATGATATCATGTATCCGTATTCAACTTCATCATAACATTCGAAATTTACTATTTAAGTGTATCCACATGCAAACATATCAATTTACATTCAAATATTCACTAAGATACATATTATTTATATTGCCACACTGTGTAGTATTTATTTTATAAATAAATTTATTGAAAATAAATGGAAATGAGTAGTTTATCCAATGCAGAAGTCTAGATCTATGTATCCGGAGAATCTTTTCCCTCGTGATGGCTAGTGTTTTTTACGCTAGACTGAAGCACTCAGACTCAAAACTGGTCCATTGTACTACCAGCAGCAGCCTCTGTAGGTGGGTAAGTGGGCTGGGAACGAAATCGCCTTGTGATACCTATAGTCGGACTACTACCACTGATCGACAACTCCAGTGATAGTGCCGTTAATTTGATTTTTTTTATTTTTAGTTCGTTTTTGTTTTATTTTATAATTCATTTTTCTTACATGCTAGACAAAAATAACTAAAACTAGCTTAACTAACTTAACAATCGTTCTTACATCTAACCTACTGACCCTATACGGGTACTCTAAGCTATTCTGAACTAAATTTAATTGTGCCTTTCGGCTTAGACTATGGTTTTTTTTTTATTTTTTTTATTTTGTCTGAATGTACTTTCTGATTCGTTTGGCCAAGAAAACTGGTAAAAAACTTGGCATTATATATCTATCTTAACCTATCTTAAACTTACGTAACCTAATATAAAAACTTATGAGCTAACTTAACTATGTCCGTAACAGTACGGCACGTGCACCAGAGCGTATATCTTATGTATATGCCTAACATATAAAATTTATACGCCGTGGTGCACCTTATTTTTTTTTTTCTTTTAAATTTTTTTTTTTTTCTTTTTTTTTCTTTTTTTTTTTTTTTTTTTTTTTTTTTTTTTTTTTATATTTTTTTTTTCCTACGCTACCCTAAGATCTATGTAAGTTGGCCACTATGGTCAACTACCGCGTCATTTTGAAAATCCAGCGGCGGCGGGGGCTGGTTTTGGTGTAGCCACCAGTAAAATTGCCGTTCTTTGGCAGACTCTCTCCTGTCTCGAGCAGAGATCGCTCTACTGAACCGGAGGAGATCCTCGTGAATGCGAGCGACATCCCGTTCGTATTGGAGTCGCCTGTCCACTGTTCGGCGTACGACATGGTAGATGACAGGACATCCTTGTGGATCCTGTATTAGGCCAATTGTGTCGAGATAGAGGAACGCTTCAGGAGGAATAAAGCCGGTGAGGCGCACTCTCTCATGGTACATAACATTGGGGTAGTAAGCCCCAAAGATCAGACTGTTGGAAGAAGTCATAGCTAGTGCAATATGCCTTCTGATCAGTTTAATAATAAAATTATCTATCCTGTTCAAGTTTGCCTCGTTGTACAGGACCTCGTTAGGATAGGACTTCTTGTACTCAGACTCGGGTGTACGATACAACCGGAAATAAGTGCGAAGACACTGATTCTCGAACAACCTCATCTTTTCCATCCGGGAAGGACTCACATTGAACCACAGTGGACAACCGTAGGCCATAACTGGCCGGATGAGGGCCATATAGCAGATTACCTTCACCCTGGAATTAAGTTGGCTGATGTAAAGCAACCCCCTTGCCACAGCAAAGGCCTTTTTAGCTTTCGCCAGAGCAACATCTATATGTTTGTCAAAATACAGATATTGGTCCAACCAAATGCCTAGATACCTTACTACAATTTTCACATCTAACGGCCGTCCCTGCGGGTCAACTATGCCGAACTTACGCCAGTTTGTGTGTGTATCCCATGCTGCCATGTACAGCGGGGTCCTGAAAAGGATAGTTTCGCACTTCAGGAAGTTGATAATCAACTTCCAGTCGTCGCAAAATCGCTGAATTTGTTCGAAGTCACATTGCAACAAGTTATTTATTACTTCGACCTTCGGAGCTGATCTGTACGCTACTAGATCGTCGGCGTACGCAATTAAGTGCGGCATCGAACCTATAAGATCTGCAGTGAATATTGAGAACAAGATCGGCGAACCAACCGCTCCCTGTTGCAGACCATTTTTGATGTCAAAGACCGTGGAAGAAGTTACGTCGCCACTTTTCACGACGAACTTTCTACCTATTATCATGTCATAGATCATGTATAGCAATGATTTGCTTATACCGCGCCTGACCAGCTTGAGGAAGAGGCCCTCTAACCAAACGGTGTCGAACGCTTTCTCCAAGTCAATCAGACAAGCACCCGTGCATTGTTTTTTGTCTTTGTTCCACTGAATGTCGGATGCCAGTTTGGACGCGGCGTGTATAGTTTCATGCCCCGCCCTGAATCCGAACTGGTTGTTCGGTATGATTTTATTTTCCTCAACCCATTGTTTCAGAACTCGAATGACTATCTTTTCAAAGACCTTGCTTATGCAAGGAAGAAGACTAATCGACCGAAGATTTGTCGCGATAGATTTGTCTTTGTCCCGTTTAGGGATTGGTTGCACCACAGCTGTTTTCCAGTGTACCGGGTAATAAGCATTACTCAGCGCATTATTGAACAGTGTTGTGTAAATCTGCACGGCTTCGGGGGGAAGATAGCGAAGCACAATATTTGGTATACCATCGATGCCCACCGACTTTTTCTTCTTCAGCGAGTTAAAGATACCCTGAAGATCTTCTTGAGAAATCAAGATGTGATTTCCATCATTGGCGACGGCATTATTTGCCGTGTTATCGTCACTGAACCTGGTAAAACCAGGATTCTCAGATCGCCATTGACTTATCTCGTTTCGGAGCTCGATGTGGTTTTGATCCCAACGGCAAATGGTGACTGGACCAGATTTGAAAACTGGATAAAAGCGTTGCTTTCACTGGGATTCGAACCGGGGACCCCTCTAACCAAGGGCAGGCACTCAACCAACTGATCCTCGTCAAGATATTCAGGTTCAATACCGACTGCAGGATCTTCACTTTAATGCAAATGAACATGATTTCTGAAATCGTTTAGGAGCGTTCTCCTAAATTGCAGCACCAAGCACTTAAACTTGGAGCGATTTGCTGACGAGAGGCTGAGGTTTTATTCAACATTTTTATACATAAATTTAGCTTACACTACGATGTACAATTGCTTCTTAAACGCAATTACTGCCGGCAATGCACCGTCAGCATAATGGGTCGATGGCTTGACCCAGTGCGAAATAATGCATTCGTGTACTCAAATTTTTCCATATTCGCTGCGTCAGTGCAGAGATTTAGTTTTGCAATGAATTCCACTTACTTTATGTCTCTGTTGCGCTATCGGTGATTCAACTGAACAATATTGTTTGTAACATGCATGCAAACAAACATGTAAGTACATAATATGTTAAGGGGAAAACAGCTTCAAAGAAGGCAGTCTGTTCCGAAAAACAATGATCGTAGACATGAATCGACTATCAAGCGATAAGTGATCACCTGGGGTGGAATCGGCTAAAGCGATTTGCGATAGTTGACTATTTTATTAGGGGGTTAGGGTACGTGCACACAGGGTAAAGTTGCTGATCGCTCCCAACTTGGCGGGATGCCAGCAACGATCCTTGTCGATGCATAGATCAAGTTGACATGCGGCCTCCTAGCGGCGCTCCCTGAATAGCCTCCACAACATACGTTGTGAGGCGAACTAATGGATGCAACGACTCCCTTGTGGTTGAGCGGAGGGCTAACAACCCGCCCACATAAAACAACAATCGTTACGAGAGAGCAAACTGCCTCGGATCTACGGACGGAATCACAACAACGACGACACGGCGCGACAGCAATTTGTGAGTGTGCTCCTGGAACGTAAGAACACTTAACACTCCAGGGGCCGCTCATTAACTGGAAAAGATCCTCACGGAGTATAAGGCGGATATTACTGCGATCCAGGAAATACGCTGGATGGACAAGGAGTAATGAAGAAAAAAGAGTGCGACATATATCACAGCTGTCACAAAAGGTTGCACATATTTGGATGCGGATTCGCTGTGGAAAAACGGTTTAGGTCGAAGGTCATCGACTTTAAACCGATAAACCATCGCCTGGCTGTGATCCGTATCCAAGGCAGATTCTACAACATCAGCCTTATATGTGCACACGCCCCTACCGATGAGGCTGAAGACTCCGTCAAAGAGGACTATTACGACCTATTGGACGGTGCCTACGGAGCCTGTCCGGAGTACGATGTCAAAATCGTGCTCGGAGACTACAATGCCAAAATCGGTAAGGAAAGCACAGCCTCCACGACACGACAACAGATAACGGCTTCCGACTCACTGGCTTTGCGATAGGACGTAATATGGTCATAAGTAGCACAAGATTCCCTCGCAAAAGAATCTACACAGCAACTTGGCGATCGCCGGACGGTCGAAGCCAACCGGAGCCAACCAAATTGACCATGTGCTCCCTGACGCAAGACATGCGTCAAATATCCTGGATGTGCGAACATTCAGAGGGGCACACGTCGACTCTGACCATTTCCTCGTGGCAGCACGATTCAGAGGCCGACTGTCCAATGTCAGAAAGCTGCACCAGCCAATAAAGAGGAGTTTTGACATTGGACGCCCGAGCACAACGGAGATTGCCAGAGCCAATCGCCAGAGATTGCCAGAGCCTACGAAAAGTAATTAAGCGAGAGACTCTCCGGTATGCCTACGACGAACACCAACGCCAACGAGATGTAGCGGAAGTCACCTTAGGCTAGCTACCACCCCCGACAAGAAACCCGAGGTATGATGGCGAGTGTGAGCAGAAGAAACGCGCAACCGACGAGGCATAGCAAAAAGCGCTGCAACGGAAAACTAGAGCAGTGCAAGATAGGAGCCGGGCGAGAAGACGAGAGAAGAAGAAACTTCTACACCTGTAGAAAAGGTCTCTCGCAACCTCCCAGCTCAAGGACATCGAAGAGTCTAGGGATAGACAAAAAATACGGGCCTTTTATAAAGAAGCCCGAAAAGCCTGGCTTCAGGCTTTAGGAAAGACACCCAGACTCTTTTAAATCGTGAGGGTTACTGACCTGCAGGGAATAATGAATGTGTTCAAGCAGCACTTCCAACATCTGCTTAATGGGCCTGACCAGGAGAGAGTGATAGGGAATCAAGAAATCCCAACTCCAGTCGATGAAGTCGTCCTCCCACCTAGCTTTGAAGAAGTCGGAACATCCATTAAAAGGCTGAAGAACGAATTAAAAGCTAATTAACTTACTGACCCTCTGCAGGCACTCTACAATAATAATAATATGAGTGGCGCTACAGCCCGTAGAGGGCCAGGGCCAGGGCCTAGCATCTCAGCAACCACACGTGTTGTGCGAGCTACTGTTCTCTCACGAGTGGAAGGGACCTACAGTTTCTTGCCGACTTCGAATGGCCGAGTTTGAGCAGCTTTTTCTAGACAGTTATACTCTTTGAGCATTGTCAGTGACTCGAAAGTACTGGGTTTCTAAGGCACTCCAAGCTAAGCCTTAATATTAATAATGAATGTCTTTCGACTTACATATCTGAACTAGATCGTGCTTATCATGGACACAATTGGTAAACCCGGTATCATGAACAATGTTCGAAAGGAAAGGGAGAAATTCCTCCCTTTACGAAGAACATTCCGAAAAAAATCATCAGATATTGCTAATGGCCTCTCTATGCGATGAAAGGATCGAAATAAAATTTGGAAGAAGATGGAAATAATGGAAATATAATTTGTCCTGCTTGTCGGCATTTGAATGATCAAATAAATCTGAACTTTCAGTCGGGAATTGAAGACACAATCCTTAATTCCAATAAGAAAACATTTTCGAACATAATTTCGAATTTACCCCGTGGAAAAACATTCTGTCGGTATCCATGATAGGAGGAATTTTTTCCTGGGAAGAGAAAAGTTCGGGGGAAATAAAATTCCGCAGGAATCCAGGATAAAGTGGATACCTCCTATGCATATCTGAACACGCGGTGGTCATGTTCTGGTAGGGACCATGCACCAGATCAGATCACCAAGGCGATACTACCTCCTTACAACACCTACAGATGTATATCTCTGCTCAACGTTCTCTAAAAGATCCTGTCCAGCGTACTGTGTGAACGTCTTAAGCTGTGTTGAACCAATCGACACGTACTTACGCCGGTTATATGGTCCTGTCTTCGAGGAAGTTGAATGAATGAGAAGACATAACCGCGAACTCTACGAGCTGTACCAAGATGTGGATGTAGTCCGTAAGGCAACAATTTGTCGACTACATAGACTCGGCTACATCGAGCGCATAAACATTAAACACCAGTGCTCCAGCTAAGGTCATCGAATCCGAGCCACGCAAGTCAACTTGATCTTGATGACTAGAAGCTGTGTGCTGAGGACTGTCAGCGATGAAAGGCAGCGACTGCTCAGGCTCAGGCCGTCCACAGGTCGCAGACCTAAGAAGTACCTGCTAAAGGGTCCGTCAACCGACGCTAACATCTTCTACGTCTTAAGAAAAAAGTCTACCATATCCCCTGGCGGCCTTGCAAATACCCTCGCTCGTGACTGGTTCAGCATCAAGAAATTCGAATCATCTTCTTTAAGAAAAAACATTTATTTTTTTTTTATTTTAAAGCGCCTTTCTCCAAATGAAATATAATTAATATAATTCCATCAAAAATTAAATAAAAAAAACTGATATTCTTGCAAGCGAATGTGATTAATCCTTCTCAGCGATCTTTGTGAGGTGATCTTCGATCTCCTTCTCGTCCAAGGTCCTGAATTCCGGTCGTTCTTTACTCACAACACCAACCTCGATGCCATTTGGCTTGAAGTCAACAGCTAGGACAGTGGACAAGCATGTGATTGCCAGCTGAATGGCCTTCTCCTCCGACAAGTCTTTCTTGTACTTCTTCTCCAGGAAACTGTTGGCTTCAGTTTGCTTTACGCCCACAGAGACCGCACGGAAACCGCAGTAGTATCCAGCTGGATCGGTCTTATACACGCACGGACCATTTTCGCTGTCGTACGAGATGAGGACCATGCCTGCGAGGGACATTGGATTGAAAATGGATGGATGAAGTGGACGTGGTTTACTTACTGCAACCAAGTGGTCTCATTTCGGCGTTCTGCGTGTACACCTGATTAATGTCGGCAATACGACGGCACAATACCTCAATTGGCATGTTATAGCCGTGCTTGTAGCGCCAGTTGGCGGCTTCCCAACGAGCTCTTTGAACCTGTGAACGACTGTCGGCTGACGGGAAGAAGGGTTAAATTTGAAGGACTATGCAATGGGCACGTCTTACCTATTCTGCCGGTCATAACACATCCGATTTCCTTGGTGATCCTGAAGATGTGCGTCACGGTGTTCGGATCAATCAACTTCTCTGTGACTTTCTTCTGAGTCGCAATCACAGCACAGTCGCCACTCTTAATTGCAACCGAAGTGATTCCCTCCTGATTGATCGACTTGAAGGCATATTCTGAAGGAGAAAAAACGAATATTGACGTCGAAACAGAAAACAAAGAATAATGGAGACTACACAACTCACCAACTTGGTAGAGGCGGCCTTCTGGTGAGAAAATGGTAATGACTCGATCAAAGCCGGCTGAACTTCCACGCGACATGATGCTGTTTATTTATTTGTACGGATGTTAATATAAGCGATGGAATCGAGTTGCACAAATAAGACAAACTATCTAAGAAAACCTTTTTTCGACTGAATTTGAATAAATGTTGCAAATTACCACAAAAGACAACGATTTTCTGTAAATCACCGATGACAAGCAAATTCACAGAGTCACTTCAAAGCGGGAGCTGTCATCGGAAGGTTTGTTCCATTTATTTGCGATGAAATTGTAGTAGAAGCGGAAATGCGTTCGTAAGTGCTACTTGGAAGGGGTTTTTATAATGTTACCAATGTTTCTTAAAACTTTTTAAACATTTTTGATAAGTCTTCATAATCTTTGTTATTTGTGCCATTTCAGGTCGAGTAATAAAATAAAATAGTCTTACGAGATTTTTAGTAGCAGTAATTTAACCAGAAATAATTAAATTATCATTTATTTCTGAATTTAACATTGCTTCTGTCATTCCGAACGAGGAATGTTGTGTTCTTGTCAACAAAGATTGTAGCTTGATTATAGCTTGGGCAAGCAACATCAAACCATGCCTTGTATTTTTAAAATTCAAGCACATTCCAAATATTCTTGGAATCTTGAACAGTTTGACAGATTCTAGTCTCCATTGCATCATCTGTCCCACTCGCTCGCCACAGAGTGCTGTCAAATTTGACATTTCTCAGGAGCAAAATTCACCCACAATACATTTGGAGCAGCCGCACTCCGAAGTTTTCCTCATTTTCCTCAATTTTCCTTTTTGTCCGCTCTCGTTATTTCATTTATGGATTTTCTCCCCCGCGACGAGCCTATGGAAATGTACATGTAAACACACAGCTTTGTCTCAACCACTCTCGCACATGATCAATGGTAAGGAAAAATTGCATTCTGTTTATTTCGCGCGCCTGTTGGTGGGGGGGTTCTACAAAAAGGGGATTATTGCTCGCAACTCCATTTCCTTCGCAACGGAAGAGACGGGGGAAAATCGGAAAAACTCGTTCAAAGTGACACACTGAATGTGTGATAGCTTTTTTTTCCTCCGAAAATCGAGCTCGTGAAAATTTTGAAAACATTAGAATAGATTTGCCTTGAGTTCCATCATTTGGACAGAATTCCATTGATTCAGAATTCGCAGAGAAACCCCTTGGGATTCGGTTGAGTTTTTTTTTCCTGCGCTCGGTTGGTCGTGTGCCGATGATTTTCCGACTGCCATTTGAAGTATTCTTCCTGTGTCATGTCTTTGGAGGATCCATTTTTTGTTGTTAAAGAGTGCGTCCTTAACTCTTAAATTATTGCTGTTTTCCTTGACTACTTGACTATATTTGTGGTTTTCTTTTTTCTGCTTAATGTAATTCACAGCGAAGTGTTTAAAGCCTTGAACAAGACTCGTGGTCTGTATTTACGTTGGCGTGAGCTGGGAGAAACCAGTGGGGCTGAGGTCGAATGGACAACCACAGAGCTGCGTAATTCACTGAGGAGCATCGAATGGGATCTGGAGGACTTGGAAGATACAATCAATATCCTTTTCAAACATTTCCAATTCAAAAAAGACGGAGGAAAACACACAGAACCCGTGTAAGGTGGTTGCACGGGAAAAATCAATGAACACACATTTTTTTCTTATTTCTTCTGAAATGTGTGTTAAAATTTGCGGGGCAGATGATTTTCGAATGGATTTCGTTAAAAGGGTAGTTTTTCAGTCTTAGGATGAGGGCTCCGAACAGGGTTTGCCAACGATTGTAATTTTTTGGCTCGTTGCAGCCTAGTTGCACTTAAGACCAATTAGTGGACGGAATCTTGAGAGCGCATATAAGTATATGCCATGTGCATGTCGTAAACAGCTTTTGTTTGTTGCCTCAGTGAGGCCAAATCCCCGCTGAGGCCATCACGGCCGTAAGAAATGTCGACTTCAACAGTCCCCATTCTATGTGCGCGCAATTTCAAATGTGATTTCATTTTGCGTGCATGCCGAGGTAGAGAGCATTGCAACTCGTTCTCAATTCAAAAACCAATTCCATCTGCCCCAGAGCCCCTCGCAATAGACCGACCATGCTTATTAGTGCCCCCATCCAGTGTCAAATCCTTGCTATTTCCTTAACACTTCTCTTTCTCAACCCAATACGTATTGTCGAGAAGAATCCAAATAAATTTCGCATCGATAACAAGGAACTATCAAGCAGACGTCATTTTATCGATGCAACACGCGATGAAGTCAAGTCGATGAAAGAAAAAATGAGCCTGAATCGCAACAGGGACAGAGATATAACTGCACGTCAACCGCTGCTGGACGAACAGCAAAACGAGAAGAATCTTTCATTGACAAACAATACGGCAACATCTGTTGTGGGTGGAGTATTAGGCAATAGCGTGAGCGGCAATATAGCAAGCACTCTGGCTGGTACGATGGCATCACGACATAGCGGAACAAAATACTCAAAGCTGGAGAACACTCTCGACAGTCCGGGACATTATGCAACGTTGGACAGTCCGGGACACAAGTTCGTTGGCGAAACTGTGTCCATACAGCAGCGGATGATGCAAGGACAGGACGAACAGTTGGACATGATAAGTGATTCGATTGGAACATTGAAGACTGTTTCACGCCAAATTGGTGTAGAGTTGGACGAGCAGGCTGTGTAAGACCTTTTCAGTTAGCATTAGACAGCAGTTTTGATTGTTTTCTTTTTTTCTTGTGCGTCCTGCCAGTATGCTTGATGATTTTGGAAATGAGTTCGATACAACTGAATCCAAACTGGATTCCACAATGAAGAAGGTTGCCAAAGTTCTCCATATGAATAATGGTGAGTAAAATCGACTAAAGGTAGATAACTTTCTTATAAATTTCGCGGATGCGAGTCAAAATCTCTTAATTCACTTGTTGAAGACATAACCTGGTACGACTAGATTGTGCATCGTGCTCTTACCACGTTCATTGGACAGAATGTTGGGAGACGTAGACCGTCTCAGTATTAATATTGTTGAGGGTAAATTGCACTGCGACCTTTAGATCTATTGCACCCCCTATTCATACATTTGCTTTCTTAAGAGCTCCCCCTCCCATGTGCCTCTCATGTGGCTTCCTATTGCGCAAAGGCGGAAGAAATTAATCCTTCTCAGCGATCTTTGCGAGGTGATCTTCGATCTCCTTCTCGTCCAAGGTCCTGAATTCCGGTCGTTCTTTACTCACAACACCAACCTCGATGCCATTTGGCTTGAAGTCAACAGCTGGCACAGTGGACAGAGTATTCTCTCTAAGCCAGCTTCCATTAGGAATCCGAGAATGACAGCTGGTTCTGGTGACTTCAATGCTTCCTCTGATATTAGCTGTTTGCAAGGCTAACGCCGCACAAAATCCCAGTACATGTTCCGGAATTTCATTAGATTCCCCGCAGAATCTGCAGAGACCTTCTTCTGACACTCCTAGTTTCCATAGCCGCTCCCTGAGTTTTCAGTCCCCTGTTAGGAAGCCTGTTTGGATACGGAGGTTGTTTTTGCTCATGCTTCAAACTGCTTGCGGTTATGTTGACCCAAGAGTTTCTTGGCCTGCTTCATACCATGAGCGTTGTTCCATGCATCTGCCCGGTTACTTCTTACTAGTTAACTGAACTCTTCCCTGAGGACGTGATCTCCTATAGCCCAGAATGGTTCGGGGCCCATAAAATGTTCCGATGCTCCTTTCCCAGCGAGGGAGTCAGCCATTTCATTGCCTTCCATCCCTGTATGGCCAGGTATCCAACAGAGTCTTACTCTGTTACTCCTACTCAGCTTCTGTAGGCATTCCCACACGAGCCTGGATTTGACGATACCGGAGTCTAGTGCCAGGATAGCGGCACGACTGTCCGATATTATTGCTATGTCACAGTTGGTATAGTCCCTGTCAAGATTGATCTGAGCGCATCTGTCTATGGCACAGACTTCTGCTTGAGAGATGCTGGTGCATTTGTTGCATTTGGTGCATTGCCCGGGGTCCAAATACTCCTGCCTCTGTTCCTTCGTCATTTCTTGATCCATCCGTACACCATTTTACTGTATGGACTATGGATTCATTGCTCCAGTCTTTTCTTGGTGCTGAGCTTAATGGTAGACTCCTTTTGGAAATTGAATTTCCTAATCGCGTCATCCTTCGGAATGGCCAGGAGTGGTAGCTTTTTGACTAGTGCATCGAATTGTCTCGATGTAATGCACCTGTCTTTTCCTATCCCTTCTTTTGCCAGACCTTCAGAAGGTACAGAGTTTCTTGTTCGAGTTCAGTCAATAAGCTGTGACGAATTCAATTTCGATTAGATTCAACTTCTCGTAGCTTTTCTTCTTTCTGTGTGACGATACAGTCTGGAGCAAATCTGGGCCTCTACCAAAAAGCATATCTTAGCGCGATCTCTGGCGAGGTCCTTCAATGCGCCAGTTTGAGGGCGTCTCCTGTTGCGTTGCCAAAAAGGGTCAGAGTAGAAGACTCTCCGGCACCAAGCTGTGCATTCCTTCCACATGCATTGGACATTAGATTCGCAAACCTCTGGTTAGACATGTGTCGCTGTACAAATCCCGACGGAATCTTTTGCTCCAGATCTCATGAACAACAACAGAACCAAAGAGCGTACGAAGTTCTCGAAGTAACCGAGCCTGCTGTCGCTTTTTAATGTCTCTGTCCCTCTGCGCCATTGGAACGATCAAAAGTATTGTAAAAAAAACAACTTGGTTCTTAGAGAGAGGGTTCTATTACTGAATTACTACTTGGGCCCAAAGTAACAGCGAGAAACACCCCAAAACAGGGGCGCAATGGACTCAACAAGTTGGTCTAAGTGAGCCACGTCTTAAGGCCGACAGGGCACCCTATCCTACTAACCTAGTAAAATCTATCGCGTAGTCGAAATAGTCCCCAACCTAGCCAAACTTGAAGTTATAGCTCGCCATTATGACTCTTTGTCCAAGACGACGATTTTACATGTTTCTTTTATAGGACAGCATGTACTTCGCTATTATCGTCTTTAAACTTCTCAGACCGTAATTGATTTAAATCTGGAATCAAGGCGTTCAGTTCGTCTCTCAGTTCGTCTCTCAGTTCGGAAACGTTTTATTTGACCTGGCATCCAAAAAAGCAAACTTCTACCGATCTTGCTGCTGGAATTTTTGTCTTCCGGAGGGAATTCGCGTATATGTATAGGTTGAGTTAAGTACTCTCACGTCCATCATGGCTGGACCTCTAACTTCACATTTATCAGTCCAATCAGCATTGCGAAACATCTCTCGCAACTTGTTGTTGCTTGATCTCCTGAGATAATGGACATGCAACGCGCCTGACATGTGCCAAGAAGACATACGGTTGCCTTAGCAGACTTTTTGCCCGGCTCACTTTGCCCCACGAATAATGTGTCTATTTGATGGGTGATATATTTCTACCTCAAGACCTTTCATTGTTTTGAAAACAACTTGATCCATATTTGTATCGCAGGGAGCGATCGTTCTGCATAGAAGTGTTTCCCCAGAAACCACATCTTCTGCCTTGCTGAAGCAGGGCATACATGGAACAGATTCTATTTCTTCTTCGTCTCTGCATAGTTAATCTACTTCTTCTTAAAGTTCCTCTCCGCTACGGAGATTGGAAGTGATCGTTCCTAATGTGTATTTATTTGTGAAACCTCTTATTGTTTCCGAATTGGAAAGATTGAGCCAGTCCCGCAGATTTGATGGCCATGAGAGCATTTCTTCTCACACTGTTCTTCTTCCCTCTATCTTTTCTTGCAGAATTATTATTATTATTTTTTTTTTTCCATCACAGAGTACACAAAACACTACGTTCTCTAAGTGTTAACTCTCAGTATCGCTTTACACAGCAGATTTTGCTGCGCGACTAAGGATCATCTACCGATTTTGCATCTCACAGATTACATCAAATAAACAGTATTAATTATAGCATAGTGCATGGATCAATTTTTTAAGCTCCAATCGAGACAAGCTAAAATCAATTTCGTTGCAAAGGTCATTAAAAGTGTTTATACACCTTGTAATAGGTTCATTACAACCATAGTTGGTTCTATGCCTCTTATCATATAGTAAATTTCTCATCCGAAGCGATCTTTGGGGAGCATATATATTCATGAGAAAAAGTAAGTCTGGTGAATTTACACGGCAATTAATAATATCGCGGATGAACATGGCTGACGCTGCCTTACGCCTGAAACTTAAGGTTTGCAAGCCTAATATTTTACATCTATCGTCATATTTAGGGAGTTCGTCGAAGGAATACAATTTACGGACAGCATATCTCGTGAAATTTTGTTGTACTCTTTCGAATCTGAGTTCTTGTGTATCATATGGAGAATCCCAAATGATGGACGAATATTCTAAATACGGTCTGACTAACGAACAATAGATGGACTTAAGACTAGTTATATCCCGAAAATCTCTACTATTTCTTTTCAGAAAACCTAACATAGCATTAGACTTCGCAATTGCATAATCATAATGTGATGCAAAATTTAAGTTTGTATCAAAAATTACACCCAGATCTTTAACCTCTTCTAGGCGACTAAGTCTATGATCATTTATGAAATAATCATGGACAATCGGGGATGTAATTCGATATGCCGTAAAGATATTACATTTTTGAATATTCAGCTCTAGTCCATTGTGCTTGCACCATTCCACTAGTGCATGTATATCCAATTGGAAATTATTACAATCAGTTAAACTATTAATAGATAAATACAATTTAAAGTCGTCTGCGAATGTTAGAATTTTACAATATTTGAAAATTTCGTGAACATCGTTTATAAACAATAGAAAGAGTAATGGCCCCATATGGCTACCTTGTGGAACGCCCGATGTAACTTTTATTACTCGAGATCTAAAACTATCGATCATTACCAATTGCTTTCTGTCCTGGAAAACTGTAATTGGAAAACCACTCTAACATTGACGAATGGAAGCCCAAAGACTTTAGTTTGTTTAAAAGCAAAGTGTGATGTACTTTATCGAAGGCTTTCGAGAAATCGGTGTAAAGTACATCAACTTGTAATTGATTTTCTAAATTTGTATAAATGTAATTTGAAAATAATGATAAATTAGTTGTACAAGACCTGCCTTGCATAAAGCCATGTTGGTTATTAGAAATAATTTCTTTTACCATGAAATATAATTTTTCTTTTACAATACTTTCAAATAACTTTGGTATCGATGAAAGCTTGGATATTGGTCGATAGTTTTCTACTTTTTGCCTTAAACCGCTTTTATATATAGGCGTCAGAAAAGAATACTTCCATTCATTTAAAAATTCACCCATTTTTAGGGATTGATTAAAGATAATTCTTATTTGAAGGACGTTGTATTTATCAGTACGTAAGACGTGTCCAGGTAGTCTACTTTCCTTTTTTTAATTGCATATAAGAGTTATCTTTTTTATCCCCTGCGTCGCAGCACCCTTTTCGTTAGTTATTCTGTCTGTCCAGGAAATACGAAGTATCCTTCGGTACAACGCACAGTGTGTTAATTTGCGAATCTAGCGGAACTTAATTCAAAAATCAAAGTCGTCCGAATGAGACAAATTTTGGTATCAAACGACAGGTATAAACCAAGGTATTAACTATCCGCAAAAAAAAGGTCATGGAAACGGTATTTACCGTTGTGTGACATCGCAAACAGAAATCATTTTTGAGCAAGAGAAATGTAAAACATTAGTTGCATTATGTGACTCAAATGCATCGTGTTCGTGTGAAGTAAGTAGCAACGCTATCTCATCCAATATCATCCAATTTCTAGCCTGTTATCTAAGGAATCTTTTTGGTAAGTTTGAACCTTGTACGATCTCAGCAAATGGTAGTAATTACCGCAACGGTGCAGTCTTCATACAAAATGGCTTAGGTTTTCTGTAAGCTAGTCCGAATTTAAAAGTTCAGTTTTGAGTTGTCCCTCACCCCCCATAATTTTGTTAAGCAAAGTTTAAAGATAAAATCGTGCACGCTATTTTAACTCAGACAATTTATTATAATGAAAATTAGTGAACTTTTTAATGTGTGGACAAATTTAAGCTTCAGCACAGAAATAGGCGAATTTCGGTTCACATAATGAAAAGTTTCGGCATTTTGAATACCAAAGAAATTCCCAGAGTGCTACAGACTAAGCTCTCTGAGTTCCAAGATACATATAAGATGGGAAAGAAGTAATCGAAAAATACTAAAGTTTCAGAATAGATAATGCGGAATGGTTGGATCAGGAAATTGTATTTCCGGTAGAGTTTTATGATCTAGTCTCAACATCAAGCACGACATCGAAACCTGGACGACCTTCGAAAACATTTAACGAATGCACACGCAAAGTAAAAAATCGAAAAATAAAAGAACTTGATGCACTAAAACGACGTGTGAAATTGCTACTGCCGCAGAAGTGCCTTTAAGATTGAGTGGCAAGAGAGATGCTGCAAATCTTTTAAAGGATTTGCAATCTGGTAAAATCTGGTAAAAAAATCTCGATCAAGTCAAGAAAAACATAATCAAAATATTACTCCTGACGAAGCTCTTTTGATGATGGTTAACATAAAATTAAGCACCTTGCAGTACAAAAGCATGCGCCAGCAGCTTAGAAATACAAATTCGAATGTGTACCCAGTTTATTATTTAGTAAAAGGGGCGAAAACAGACTGTTATCCCGAAGAAGAAGCCTTTGTGACGGATGTGTCACATAGAAAACCCACTACCGCAACAATGTATTGCCCTGTTAAAGGCTCCCGAAGTACGAGTAGCACCACCTAGTAGCAGTTCCGATGAAGACGACGATGATAACTTCAAGTCAAAAAAAAATGGACTATATTGTGTTAGTTTCATCAAAATATCTTGGGACTTATTTGAGATAATGGGCTAGAGTAGAAAAAAGTGTCTATTGTCTTTTCTGAACAGATTGGTGAAAATTTTAACAAAATCGGTTCAGTGGTCTTTTAGTTAGAGACGTTTGTATCCATGAGGTTTATGGAGGATGGATGCCGTTGGCTATACCTCCCCTATCGCTATTTGTTTTAAAATCTTGATAGAATTACTTTTTTTCCTTCACCGAATAGAAAAATCCATAGTTTATCTATACCAAGCGCAACAGGAATAAAGTTCCGCTTACTTACTTACTTAAGGTGGCGCTACAGTCCGGGGTGGACCTGGGCCTCAACCAACAAGCGTCTCCAGCCAGCTCGATCTTTAGCTAGCTGTCTCCAGTTTCGCACGCATAGTTGGTTGAGGTCCCTTTCCACTTGCGTGCGCCACCTGAGTTGCGGTCTTCCTCTACTCCGCCGTCCCTAGGGGGTGGATTCGAAGACTTTTTCGGGCCGGAGCATTGGTTTCCATCCGCTCTGCATGACCTAGCCATCTCAATCGTTGGATCTTCACTCTTCTGGCTAAGTCGATGTTGCTAAATAGCCCGTATAGTTCGTCATTATATCTCCTCCTCCACTCTTTCCTCTCGAAGCAACCAAGAGCAGCTTCATCCGCTTTTGACAAAGTCCATGCCTCCGCGCCATATAGCAGGACTGCGACGATTAAGGTCTTGTAAAGCGTTACCTTGGTTGTTCGAGAGAGGGCTTTGTTTACCAACTGCTTTCTTAGCCCAAAGAAGCAGCGATTGGCAAGAGTTATTCTTCGTTTGATTTCAGCGCTGGTGTCATTCTCTGAATTTATAGCGGTGCCTAGGTAGACAAAGTTTTTGACTACCTCAAAGTTATATCTGTCTGCTGTGACGTTCTGACCGAGACGTCGGTGTTGGGTGTCCTTTCTCGTTGACAGCATTTACTTGGTCTTACCCTCGTTTACCGCTGAACCCATCTTCGTGGCCTCCGTTGCTATACCCACAAAATCGTCATTGACATCACGCTGCGTTCTTCCGATAGTGTCAATATCGTCGGCATATGCGAGTAGTTGGACGGACTTCTGAAAGATTGTTCCTCTGGTGTTGGCGTTCAAGTTTTGAACAATTCTTTCAAGAACGATGTTGAAAAAGTCGCATGACAGCGCGTCGCCTTGTCTGAATCCTTTTTTGACATCAAAGGTCTCGGTTAGGTCTTTACCGACCTTGATGGTGCAGCGTGCATTCTCCATCGTCATCCTACGCAAACGGACGAGTTTGGTAGGGATGCCAAAACTAGACATTGCTCTGTATAGCTCGTCTCTATAGATGCTATCATACGCGGCCTTAAAATCGATGAAAAGGTGGTGGGTATCGATTTGTTGCTCCTGGGTTTTCTCCAAAATCTGCCGTAGTGTGAATATTTGGTCGATGGTGGATTTTCCTGTCCTAAAGCCACACTGGTATGGACCGACCAGGTTGTTGACGAATGGCTTTAGGCGTTCACACAGTATGGCAGATAAGATTTTATATGCGATACTTAGGAGACTGATGCCTCTGTAGTTGGCGCAGTTCAAAGGGTCTCCTTTTTTATGGATCGGGCAAACAATGCTGAGGTTCCATTCATCGGGCATGTTTTCCTCCGACCATATTTTACAGATGAGTTGGTGCATGCTCCTTACCAAATCATCGCCTGCGGCTTTAAAAAGCTCGGCGGGTAGGCCGTCAGCTCCCGCAGCCTTGTTGGATTTCAGTTTAGATATGGCAATCCTCACTTCATCCGGGTCGGGTGGACGGAATTGTTGATCTTCGTCGTCCCTTTCATTGGGGTTGAATGGTTCGTTCTGCCTGACAGCGGGATTTGGTTCTTCGTCGCCGTTATACAGTCTGCAGAAATGATTTTTCCATATCCTCAGCATCGACTGTGACTCTACTACGATGTTCCTTTGATCATCCTTACAGGCTTCGGTTCGGACTTTATAACCTTGAGTTCCGCTAGATGTCGAAAATAACACACTGTGCAACGAAAGCATTTATTTTTCTTATTAAAGCTCTCTTTAACGTCCACTCCATATAGCAGCACCGACTAGCATTTCACTATTATTGTCTTGATTCTTAAGTCAACTTCTATGTTGTTTATCGTTTTTCTTCAAAGCCCCGTAATTTTCTCTTAGTACTTCTTTAAATATCTCTTCGGCTATTGAAAAATAATGGTGATAGGATGCACTCCTCTACGAATCTCAACTTCAATGTTTCTTCCATTACAATCTGAGCCTTCTGACACCCATTATAGGTTTCTGATCACTCTGCTGTCGCTTAAATCAATAACTTTAGTTTCACGGATCTCCAACATTTCCTTGAGCTGTACTCTATCAAAGGTTTTTTCTCGTAATCAACGAGGCATACACACATTTCTTTGCTCATTTCTGCGCTTCGTGCTCAACAAGCGAACAGTGCTTCTCGAGTACCGAAGAAATGAGCTTATACTATAATCCAGTTTATTATAAATTCTCTTATGTATTCTCTTTTGGAAGATCTTTAACGTAAGACTCATTAGGAATTGTACTGCAGTCACAACATTGTGTGGCTTTACTTTTCTTCCGTGGAGTTATGAAGGTAGTTCGTAACCAGTCATTCTGGATCTTATCATACCTACAGATTGCGTTGAATAGGTCAACTCTTCGTCGATAAACTTCAGAGTTCATGCGGCATTTCGTCTCGACCTGTGGCTTTTAGAACGCCCAGACCTCTTCTTTCGTTGTTTCTGGTCCTTCAGATTCATGATCGTATTCTTTCCATCTTTTTATCTGGTCTTCCACTCCCGCTAAGATTTTTAGATAAACTGAAGATGTTTTCATAAACGTCGGGAATCTGCGGTAGTCGAATCGCATTTCTTTTCTCATGCGTTTTTGAACACAGACACGGTGCAGAATGTCTGCAGGCTTGCCTTAGTATAAAATAATTTTTGCCAATCGACCCTGTTTGCAGTCAAAAAATAATGACTGCACCAACTGCCCGACATCGATGAGCTATTGACGTTTATGAACAGTAGGCACTGAAGTTCACCTAAGTTGGATAACGCAGTCCTTTGTCAGGCTAGGATAGGAATGTGGGTAGACGTGCGGAAGCAGGTCTCACTTAGGTCCGTGTGGACCCGTTGTGTTGCCCATAGGGGGAAATGTTGCTCCTTGTACCCTTATCGCACTCATCGAGACGTTGTATTCGTTGTTGTCCTCTCTTCGTCCAGCCAGCCCGACATCCTAATGAACCTGAAAAAGTTAGATAGTCGGATGTTATTGATTTCTTGCAGGTCATGGAAGAAGAATTTTCCCATAGTCCTGTATCGCAGTTGGCAGATGCTTGGGCAGTGGCAGAGATAGTGAGGAGTATCCTCTCATTCTCCCACATCGCCGCATCCTCTGCAGTCCCATTTTTGTTTCATTACACTTCAGGTGATTATGTCCCGTTAGAGCTCCGACCACCATCCTCAGTAGGCTTTTGCCACACTGAAGGAGTTTGTCGGTTTTAGTTCTTTTTATATCGGGCCTAAGGTGCTATCTTAGTAGTCTTACAGGTGGTGTAGTTAAACCACATTTTTCTTGCTAATTCTAGAATTTTATCATTCACCTTCTTCCTGACATCTGCCAGTGGTGGTGTTGAATCTATTCGATTGCCTGGGATGGGTCGATTACGGCCCCCTTTCTGGTAAGTTCATCTAATGTCTCATTGCCGGCTATGTCCCTGTGTCCTGGTGGGACCCAGCATAGAGTTTTGAGCTCCTCGCGGCAGCTCGCGACCAGCTTGAACTTGATTTCTATCGCCGAAATTGCTTTAATGGCCGCTTGACTGTCAATTAGAATGCCGGTGGTATTTCCAAGACTGTTATCATTCTGGCCGCTTCTTTGACTGCCAAGACCTCCGCTTGAAAAACACTGCCATATTCAGGAATTCTGATAGAACAGAGCATGTTTAACAATTCGGAGAAAACGCCCTGCGCCTGTTTGCATCTTCGATCCATCAGTGTATACTTGGATGCTCGAATTATTGATAGGTTCTTTTGTGATCCACTCTTCCCTCGTCGGGAAATAGCATCTGTAGGGTATTTAAAAGTCGAGGAAAGGGAGTGTGTAGTCACTTTCGGACTGTTCTACTTGTAGTCTATTCAGTATACTAGCATGTCCAATGGGACTTGACAGTCTTGTTAGTCTCACGTTTATGAAAACACCCTTATGGCTCAACTATAATGCGCAAGAGCGAGCATTAGCTAGTATCAAACGCGCATGGGTGAGTCAGCAAATACACCCACCCCTAAGAGGCAACCTATAATGTCGTCCATTTAAGCTTAATTTCGCTCCATTAATGCAGCGTAAAGCACTGAAAACGTATCCAAACTAATCGATTTGTTTCTTTTGTTTTTCTACTTACAGATAAGCGACAGTGGGCTGCTATTATTTTCCTCTCATCACTTTTGATCATTGTGATACTTTTGTTTATAATTTTGTAAATCAATTCCGCATGTGCTGTTAGTCAATTTAATTTATTATCCTTTAACCTTAAGTTGTTTGTTTTTCTTCTTTTTTTGTTTACATTTTTAACAAATTTTAAGCCCCAGTAGAGGTAAATATAGGTAATCAACGTACAATGTCTTTTTCTCCTTAGCAGCGTGAGATGTTTTGCATTTTTTTTAATTTCTTCTACAAAATATGCATTGAGGTTAATTATTAGGAAAAGCATTCAGATTGATTTGTGTTCTTTTGTTTTTGGGTGATTTCTGCAAATATACCTTTTTTATTTATGCCCACTATCTATGGTCGACTATACTGCTTCACTAGTAGTTGTACATATTTGCGATGTAAAGACCGATTAAGGAACTAAGAACAACTTGCAACTCATTGGAGAATGACGGACAACAAATGATGATAACGATCGGATCGATGAAGACGAGCTATTCTGGATTGTTCTGATGAACTTTTATATGATTTTGAAATATGTTACAAAAATACGTGTATAGCATATACACCTAACATAGGGAGACATACAATGAAAATTATTATCAAGAAAATTGAGTACGAAAACCAAATTATTAGCCTATTTAAATATAGTGATCATAAAATTATATACACAATTTAAAGACATATTTAAAGAAATGGAAATATATATCTTATAACGAAAATCATCTAAACTTGGATTTTGTACTTTGTTGCTGCCCTCGGATATATGTATGTGCCCGTCTGCGAGGAAGGTGAGTGGAGGAGAAGACATAACCGCGAGCTGTACCAAGATGTGGATGTTGTCAACAATTTGTGGACTCCACTGGCTCGGTCTCCCGATGCTCCAGCTGAGAGGGTCTTTGAATGCCAGCCTCCTGGTTCGAGAAGGAGAGGAAGACCGAACCTCCGGTACAAAGACCAAGTCATCGCGGACGTAAAACAGCTCAGTCTCAATGACTGGATGCAGCGTGGCCAGGACAGTCAGTTATTGCTCAGGCTCAGACCCTCCAAAGGTCGTTGACCTGATAAGTAAGTATGTTGCCCTAGGGATCTGGCCCAGGAATCTCGGTTCAATTTGTGTAAAATCGAATGTCAACAATCCGTCGACTCCACTGACTCGGTCTCCCGATGCTCCAGCTGAAAGGGTCTTTGAATGCCAGTTCGAGAAGGAGAGGAAGATCGAAGCTCCGGTACAAAGACCAAGTCATCGCGGACGTAAAACAGCTTGGTCTCGATGACTGGAAACAGCGTGGCCAGGACCGTCAGCGGTGGAAGGCAGCTATTGCTCAGGCTCAGACCCTCCAAAGGTCGTTGGCCTGATAAGTAAGTAACTAGGCATCTGGCCCAGGAATCTCGGTTCAATTTGTGTAAAATCGAATGTCAACAATCCGTCGACTCCACTGACTCGGTCACATCGAGTGCATGGAGACCAATGCTCCAGCTGAGAGAGTCTTCGAATCCCAGCCTACTGGTTCGAGACGGAGAGGAAGAGCGAAGCTCCGGGATAAAGACCAAGTCAACGTGATCGTGAGACAGCTTGGTCTGCAATGAAAGACAGCTATTGCTTAGGCTCAGACGCTCCAAGAGTCGTTGGCTTGATGAGTAAATAAGATATATGGCCCAAGTGCTCGGAGTCTCCTTTTAACTTGTCTAAAATCGAATGGTGTGCGGAACCCTTTGTCACTTAGAATCTGAAAAGAACTGCTGGATGTCTCTTGGATTAATATTCGGTCCTTGTCTGTGACGTTTTAACTGAATTTCATCATCATCTTCTGACCCGCATGATCCACAAAAGGGGTCGTGAGTTTGTAAAGCACGCATTAGAGATCTCCAGACCAACCGCCATAGACTCCAACTCATCAAAAATGATGCTCTATCGCAACCAGGCGAGTTTTTAGACTTGGTCCAACCACCCCTGCCCAGCAGTGGCCTCCTTGTTGGAATCGCATTCAAGGCATGCCTCGGAAGTCGTGATGAAAAAAAACCATCGAAGCATAGCCCTTTCCGTTCGAAGAGGCAGCTGCTCAACATTGAGTTCCTCGCGTAGTGCGTTTCCCACCCTATCCCGGCTAATAATTCTCCCAAAAGCACGAAGAAATCTCATCTCGGCAGCTTGACATGCCCAAATTTGACGTCCATAAGTGAGAGTTGTCTTCAATCTTCAAAATATTTTTATTTTTCAGACTTTGGAAGCATTGGTGGCGTCTGAAGGAGAATATTGGAGCAAGGGTATGTACATCAATTCGGGTAAAAAGAAGGTCTACTCCTAAATTCAATTTCCCAGAGCTACTTTCATAATTCGCAGCTTCACTTCTGAACGCCCCAAATCGTATAAATCCTCAAGAAATGTCTTCTAAAACCGCGCCGTTTTGAGTCCACATAGACTTGCAGGTCCCCTCTACTCATGGAACGTCAATAGCGCAAAACGACACAAACAATAGCACAACACGAGCTACTGCTTTAAATGCTAGGCAGATTTAGGTCCGAGTGCGCTGCCTATATTCAGGGTGATTCAAATTGTAGTTTTTTTTTCTGTCGTGTCGTGATCGGCATTCCCTAACCTAAAGCTCCGTTCGTCTCCAAGAAAGTCAGACTTTGAGAATGTGGAATAGCTCAAGTGACGACTGAAGGCCGCTCACGATTAGGTTGGGTTTAGTAGGAGTGCCACAGCTGAATCAGTTGTGAACCAATTATGTAGATCCTGTCTGGATCCATTGTGTTATCACTATCCGGTGATTGATACGCCGATTCCTCGTTATCCCTGTCTAGTAACTGATATCAAATAAATACCTGCTGATATCCAAGTGGTCTCTCCAGCGATTGTCCACGTTGTTTTCTTAATCAATTTTTCTGAATCTTGATGCTTGACATTTCGTCCAGGCTGCTGAATGAATAGTTGCCTAGCGTGTGCCTTTCCTTGTTCTTGCAAGAGCTGGACAGGTTCCGAGGTTGTGTAGCGTGGTTTCTGCTTCTTCCCCACCCTTGCAGAACCTACGAAATTCATTGTAGGGGGCTTCCATTCTTCTTGCGTGTTAGCCCAACATGCAGTGATAATGCCTACGACCTTCCGGCTCACGATTAAGATGACGTTAATTTTCACACTCGACACAACCAGAACCAGATGTCAGCTGGAGTAGTGGATCCATCCGTCATCGTAGCCCATTCTCAGAAGATGTTACATATACATTACCCAAGCTCTCTCTTTCGGCCGGTTACGACGAACATCACACAACTCCTGGCATTTGCAAGACATGTGAGAGTCCTATTGGATTTCAAGAGTTTACACGTCTCTCGAGTGGTAGCAATGAGTGTGCATGCCGAGAAGATGTATCAAGTCTTCCATTCCGAGCATATCTAATAGAGGAGCAGAGGATGGGCGCAGTCTAGAGAGAGCTGGTAACTAGCAATCGCGAGATCGCAGCAGGGGGAGAGGCTTGCTGGTTCAGTGTCAGGTCCACCCCGGACTGCCACAGCTATCCGGAGATTGCAGCAAATTAGGAGGCTTGCTGGTTGAATGTCTGGTCCACCCCGGAGCGCAACACAACACAAACAATGGTGAAGAATAAAAGACTATTAATAAAATGGAAAGCGCGTCCCAGTTATGGAAAAACCTAACCAGTTTAAAAACAACACGTAACAATCAATTCCAACAGTAGTTTTATTTTTTCTTAGTGTGTACTTTTCCTCCATATCGAGCGACAAAGGCGGAAATGTCAAATTTCCTCTTGCAGCCCTGATAGTTCATGTAGCGAATCTTGCCAAACACAGGTCTCTCGGCCCATCCCTGATCATGAATCCCTCCAATAGACCACATGCATCCTGTCAAACGAAACGCATTAACAAACTCGATACGATCATTATTCAGCACACCTACCGACATATCCATTTGGATCCCGTCCATCCAGACTATACTTATCGTTTATAAATATAGCAAACTCAAGTGCTTGTTCGGGACTTTCGGTCCATTCGAGAATCTTCTTTGCCCAGTACATGCGGAGGAACCCGTGCATTTTTCCCTCCTTGTTCAGCTGAATCTGAGCGGAGTTCCACAAGTCGTCGTGCGTCTTGGCCGATTCCAATTCATCGAGCGTGTATACGTAACTGCGCTTGTCTTTACGGTGGTCGTCGAGGGTTTTCAGAGACCACGCAGATATCCCGTTGAGATTATCGTAGTTCTTGTTGTAGAAGCAAAAGTTGTCGGCTAACTCCCGGCGCACGATTGCCTCCTCGCAGTATGCCTCCACTGATTCCTTGCAATTTGCTTTATACTTACGAATTTCAAGGATACACCGCTGCACAGAGATTTGTCCTAAGAGTAGAATTATAACAAGTTTAGGTCAGTCGTTGCAACTTGGAAAAAATCAAACGTATTTACCAAAGTGATACCACGGCGATAGGTTTGAGAGAGCATTCAAGGTGGGATCATTCCGCTTTGAATTGAAATTCTTCAGTCGTTTCTGACAGAATTCCAGTAGCTGGGTGCAACCTGCTGTATATCCGGGAGAGGCCCAGTCTACTTCATCTACTGACATATCACACTGCAACGAGTCATAAGCGGATTTCCAATCGACTGCCTTGCCTTTGGGCGCAGCGGAGTGGGGATGTTTAATCAACGGAGGAAACTTGGTGAGATACTCATCAAGCTTAGAATTTATCTTGTTGCGAATTGTTCGGGCGGCGTACTCCTGTTTCTCAGAGGCCACCCACACAGGTACAATGTTATGCGCATCAATTTGCGTAAAAGGCACGTCCGGTGGAAGTTTGCTCTGTACATCCTCCACCCACTTCAGAGGTACACGGAGTGGTGAGAAGTCACACACAACCCCGCCAACTTTGTGTTCCTTAACAAACTCAGGTATCTTCTCTACAGCTGGTCCCAAGAGAAGATGAAAATCTATGTTCAAGCCTCGACACTCTCGCTCAACCTCTTCCAAGCCCTTCAGCAGAAACTTGTAGTGTCTTATGGTGGCGTTTAAAAACGTCGGCACTAGACAGAAGCACACCATCAGCGGTATCTCATTCTTCAGTGCCAACTTTTGGGCAAAGAGAAATGCCCAATTATCTTGGACACGAGCGTCCCTGGACATCCAGTAGAGGATTGCCTTGGCATTTTCAGGTACTTCTTTAGCATCGGAGAGTATGCGAACACGCTTCTTTTTAAATGGAAAATCCGTAATGGATTCGGCTGCCTTTGTGCGGTTTTCCTGCAATTTCGCCACGAATTCCGCAACCGCGGATGGAGATTCTTTTAGAGATATACTTGACGATTTGGGTTCATCTTGTTGTTTTGGTTTTTTCACTGAGCTACTGGTGGATTTAGCTGTGCGCTTCATGGTTACAAATGTGGAACTACCAAAAGAGCAAATTTCTATAAAGCAAGATTTTTATATGCCAAAATGTACTTCTTTGTAAGAATTCCCCGCTTAAGGCTTCGCAGTGTAGTGTTCAACATAAAACAAAACAAATACTGGGATTTGTTAAAAGGAAATCAGAAGGAAAATGTGTTTACTAAAATTAGGCAAAAATAACCTTCACAAGCATTTGGTCCACAAAAATTGTTTATTGTCTTTTTTCCTGTCAATTCCTCTTCTGTCAAAATGTGAAAGGCACTTTGGGTCTGTTCGAGAGGTGAATGCCAGCGTTGCCGATGTGGCACGATTGTGGCATTATGACACTTTTTGATTGAAATGGCGCTTTAACATTGAATATTGCACTCTCGTAGAAATTAGAAAAGTTAACATATTTGCATCAACGCTTGTAAAACAAACGCTGCATCGCTTACATCTACCATCCGAAAGAGTTGAGCGTTCGTTAAGTTTCGTTGAATATGTGTAAATGGTGCTTTATTTAGTTATTAGCTTAATTATTTAATGGATTTATGTTTGTTCTCTAACATAGATGATTATAATATACAAAAATGTATATATTTGTTAAATTTCCGTTTGTGGCACCCATGGCCATCAAATGGCACTTTTTGGCAGCAGTGGTGGCACTTTGAAAAATATTCTTCCGGCAACTCTGGTGAGTGCTCGGGAGTTGTGTAAGTACTATCACGATACTGCTACTAAAAATCTTTTAACACAACGTCTCCAGTGGACATAGCGCGCTTATGTGTACAGTGGTCCCGTTGTATGGGAAAGGTGGATATAAATCTGTGACTTTTGAACCCGTGGACCGATCTTTATTAAATTTGTAACATGGTGCAAGTGCCACGAGATCTTATTGTTACCATAAAATGGTTGATATAGCTCAAAGACTAACAACAAAATCGTCAACCGTCAAATCGATCAAATGGCAAGGCCACACACGAGTTGATTTGGGGAAAAACCGACTGAGTTGACAACTGAGTTGAATCGTGTATGGAGTGGTTAACAATTTGTAACATCGCATAATTGTATGGTGGAGATGGATGATGGTGAGATGAATAAATCTGTAACTTGAACTTGAACCCGTGGACCGATCATAATGAAATTTGTGGCACAATTTGGTACAAGTGCTACGAGATCTTATCGTGATCCAAAAACGGTTAAAGTAGCTATAGGATTAAAGGAGTAATCTCAAGATAAAAAAATAAAATGTCACTTTTTTTGACAAGATCATGACATTGCTGCACAGAAACGCCTCGTTCTGGGGTATAAGGCTTTAGAAACAATTGGTCTCACTTCAGAGACTCTTGGAGAAATTGTGTTACAGCCCATCAAACACCGCACCTCAAAAGGTGGCTTTAATTAAAAGCCTTGTCTAGAAAATTGTAAAGAAAATAAGTTAAATGAAATAAACCAATTGATGCAGTTTGAAGGTGAAATGTATGTCCTTTGATGCAAAAATAACTTTAGCTTCTAAAGTACCTAATTTTAGTAAATATTCAACATCAAATTTTCTTAAATTTACTTAATTATTTGTAAATTTCAAAGTCTTACCTTTGACCTGACGGTACAAAGAAACTTTTGTCAAAAGTCAACACAATTTTGGTGTTCTAGATTCTCATACTTGTAAAATCGAAAAACCTAAACCATTTAACCGAGAAAAATATGTCACTTTGGGTATTTTTTTCCAATTCGAGACCACTGTGCACCGTCTTCACTAGTGGCGACTGTACTTTGTAGGTCGAGATTTCTCTTAAGGGCCATTCATATGAGCTCACTACGAATTGCGAACTTCGCAAACACTGACACTTCATTCATATGGAGATTTCTCGTTCGCAGAGAGCTACGAGTAGAATTAAATGATATATTTGCTGGAAAATAGTCGTTTCTAACAGTTCGCGTTTGCAGTTCACATGAATGGCCATTTAAACAAATTGATACGAAATTCACAGAGTAAAGTGTAATAATTCCGGTATTTAACTCAATCTTAGTTAAATTCTACTAGATTGGTAAGAGAGTGCTGAATACGGTCAATGAGTCGACTGTAGAGTCCACTGTCCGTTTGTTCTACAGCGCAGATTCAGGTTTTGCCCAGGGTTCTCTGCTCCGTGGACATCATCTGAAAAATCAATGCTCATTGATTTCTGGTCGTTCGTGATGGAAGGACGTCAAAGTGCTCTTGATTTTTATTCCATTTGTATACTTGAATAATTTTTTTGTCAAAACGGTTTATTTTAAACAAAGTTTGTGAAATTAATTTGATCCTGGGAGAGCAGTGATTAACAGATTCGTGGGCATGGCACAAATGGCAGTTTTCCGAATTCAAAAATTATTCAGGTAAGGTGTTCATACATATATATATATACATATATATATATATATATGTATATATATATATATAAACTAGATTCACTATTAAATGCATGATGTTCCTGGTTCAATATCCTTTTATCAATATTTTTTAAATTTGAATTAAGGTTTTCCTTTGAAAGTTACGCATTAATAAATGCTCAATATATATTTATATATATATATATATATATATATATATATATAAGATACTTTTTTATCGTATCTCCGAGCAGTCTAAGTTGCAAACGAATTATGTAAAATTACATATTAATCAATGAAAAATAAATGTAACTACTACTAATCAATATTTTTAACGAATAACTAAAAGAGGAAAATTTAATTGTGTAAGTACCTATATTTCATCGATCGTTTATTTGAATGTAATCGAATGGCAATTGGGTAGATAGAACAGTGGATACACACATTCACTGCAATACATATTATGTACCTACAGTGAAAAATGTATCCGAAATGCGTTTAAATTGCAATGAGCCTGCGTAGGATTTTACTGCGCTTCTACGAAGGCCAGCATTTAGGAAAAAATATTTAAAAGAAAAAAATGTTACGCTTTGAGATGGAACAAGTTTGCTTCAACAAAGAAGGGGGTCGAAAAAATTGGCTATTTTCTATTTTCTTTTTTTCCAGAAATTGTACAAAATAAATCGAGATGCCAATAAAGAGTATTTATTATACACATCAGTGACTGTATACCACCATATTTTCAAAGCGATTCATAACAAAATGGCTACTGTGCAGAGCTTTTCCGATGACGACTCCGTTTTTTCAGGGTCCACGCCCGCACAAAAAGCTCCTATAATTTTTGAATATTGAATATACAACTTTTTTCTTGAATCTTATATAATAACTCCTATGTATTTTCTATATATAATAATCGTTGGCCAAATGGCGCACTTCCAAAGCGAAAAGTTAACAATTCCAATCATTGTTAATGACCAGGGTTCTTATTTTGTTGACCTAAAAAGTAAAAAAATGGCAAACCAAAACACTTAAAACCGCATTTATTAACCCTTTGACGTCCGAATTCTTTCTGATTGTTTAAGAAAAACAGTCAAAATAGTTGCATGAGACTAAAAAAGATAACTACAAAGTTTGAGTCCGATATTCGGAGTGGGTGGGACGAGAGCGAATGTTGCGCATACGCAGCCTTGGGCAACTAGGTGTACACACAATTTTCTTGAAAATGCCATATAAATGGAACTATTACCTGCACACATAATACTTTAGAGCTTTATTCCATTAATTTTTTCGCGTAAATATACATAAACATAAATATACACCACATTTGTGTGCTTTGAGTTTTACCATTTTATATTATATATATACCATATAATATATATATACCATATTATTTTATAAGTTCATATTTATATCGATTTTGGTGTACATTTGCGATGGTTTATCACACACTTTCTGGCTAGAGCAAGGTTTTTTTTATCAAAAACTTCGAAGTCGTGTTCAGGGCCATTAGCTTCAGAATCTTCTCGATTTGTTAGAACTTCTTCAGTTCCTTTCTGGATAATTTCATCCAACAAATCATCATCGTCCATGTCTTCTGCGTCATCTGCCGAATCATTCCAATTAGAATCCATCATCATCTTTATTTCGTCCTGCGTTAAACCAATACGCGAAGCCATTATTGCCCTAACAAAAATATAATCAATTTATTATATACCAGTGGTTGACCAATGCTGCGCCAATGCAATCAAAATTTTATAAAAGTCATTGATCACAATTTGTGATTGAAATTCACTTTGAATTTAGGTCTATTTTTGACCACATAATATCAACAAACTGCAAAATAAAAGCATTGACTAACCAAAAATATTGGTTATTTACGACGTAAATAAATGAAAATCTACAAATTTCAATCGACCATTATTGATTAAGGCACAGACATTTCGCAAAAAATAATCATCGGACCGCAAAATATGGAAAAATCGATAATGGAAGCACAATGAGCGTGCACAAAACATCGGGCATGAAAGGATAAGAAAATAAATAAAAGGAACCTAAATGCACATTTAATTATAGCAGCTTTGAACTACCAAGAGCTTTTTGAAATTTTCTGGTAATAATCCTCTCCGGTTGTATCTTCGAAGCGCCTTTAAGGAGCTAAATGACTGAAATGGGTGGAGCCCATTTAAAGCTTTCAGTTTGGCATCCAAGTCGTCATTTATTACAGAATTTATGTGCTCACTCATTTTCAGTCCCGTACTATTTTTCAGGACTTATTTTGCAATCGGCGCTTTTGCTTTGATCAAGTTTTTCTGAAGGTTCTTTAAAACTGGAAGCACTTCGCCATTGATGTTGATGAGAATAATGCTAGTTCAAATTATAAATACGTACAGACTCTCAAAAATACCAGTTTTTTGTAATTCTTCGAAAATTCGACTTTAATGTATCACGGCTGTGCTTCATCTTCAATCAATCATACAAGTGAAAATCGTCTATAGTCATGTATTTCTATGTAACTCTCCCCCACTGACTAGAAGTTTTAAATTTTAATGCATCTAGAAACGGAGGTATGTGTAGTGTGAGTAAGAAGCACCTTTGCACAGATATACATAATTACGTACATGCAAACGCGCATTTTCCTACCATTGTTTTAGTGAACAAACTTTGAAAAAAGCTCTATACACAGAAAATGGCAAAAAAAGTCGCATTAATTTGTTCGCATTATTTTGGCATTCCCCTCAATTTTTCCGTACAAAAAACCATCCTCTAACTCGAACTAATTTTGATTTCCTGTAAAAATTCCACTTAGAGGAATGCTACTGTATTTGAAATCAGGAGAAAATGAAACGCGTTTATGTAGCGATGAGCGATTGCGAATAAATCTCACAATCGAATAAATTGGCAATAGTTAAAAATTGAATTCGATTGTCAATTAATTCGGTCTCGTTCGAAAACAATCGAATAATAATCGAATCGAATCGAATTTTAGAATTTATTCTCATTACCTATAACAATCAAGAGAATGTGACTAAGTATGGGTATAAATGTATGTATTTCTCGATTTCTTCATCTGTGGGCAACAGTGCGCTTATTGAATTTTAATCTGAAATTCGAATGCAACCCTGGATACCAAACATAAAAACGTTTTCGGTTGAAAATTGGCTAAGCTATGTTTCCGGCCAACTTAAAAAATGCTGTTTTTCCCTTAAGGAAAGTTTTGTGTTCATGGCTCTCTTAAAAGTAATTACTTACATATATGAAAACAATTTTATCATTTAATGAAAGCCTGATGTATTACTATTTGATATACATGCCGATTATGGAAAACGGTAGATTGACTGCAGAGGGAATATTTTCGCATCCGTTTGTTTTCCTATTATTGAAAACGCAATTGAGAAATTGAGCGGATGTCGGTACAGTAGTGTACGGAAAATGATATTATGAAAAAACGTAACTCATCCGCACTCCATACATTTTTTGTGATGTTTTCAATCCGAATCAAATTATTTGCGGATTTCAAAGAAAAAATGAGTACTATTGAAATTAAGTTTTAGATTTGAAATGAACAAAAAGAATTTACTTTTATTTTTAGAAAACAAACTGTTTAGTAATTACCAAGAATACTTAGCACTGAAAGTAACAATGGATCCATGGATCTTACGAAATTTTGTAACAGTTCTTCTAGGATTTGATTTGCTTCTAATAAGTAGAACTGCGGATATTCCGAAAAACTCTCTTCAACTTAAGTAATTTGTTCTGGTATTTATAAGCCCTCGTCCGGGAATCGTAGTATCCCCCTTCATCATTCACATTATAACGAATACGTATGTATGTTATGCAGTGCTGAGGAAATACCTGCACCAACTTTTCCAATCGCCGTTTTTTGTACGATGTTACGACCTTTGCTATGGCCGTACTTCTTATTTTCCAATGAATTTCTCGGGAATAATGTTCTTCTCCTTCGCAATCCATAAAAAAGCCAATTTTATCCATGATAGACTTTATTTCATACTTTCTATAATAATTACAATTGAAACATGAAAATTGAAAATTGTCAGAAGACAACCGATTAAAAAAGATCGGATTTGATGAATCAATCCGCAGTCATTCCGCCGTTTTCTATAATAGGCTTTAATAAGTATAGGATTTAATAAATTTAAATAAAGTAAGTAAGAAAATGAGACATGATCCAGTGCCGATCCCCCTCTGTTCCTCATTCGAGCCCTTAGCGTTCCAATGACAAGGTGCCCATATAAATCATAGCATTAAAATAAAATGGTCGTTATTTTAACTGTTCACTTATTTAAAAGTTTAGAAAAAATTAACAAAAGCAGTCAAAAACAAGAAAACGAACCAAAAAAAACATTAATAATGTCCTAATTCATTACAAGAAAATCAAGAAAAAAGGAAGAACATAAAAAAACAAGAAAACAAATTCGTTACGTTCATTTGCGGCCATTCTTTTCTTGTTAGTAGATCTGTGGGTTTTTAATGAATAACCAACGGGAGGAATGAAAATACAATTTTATTTGAAATGTTAATTATAAGAATATGTACACAGATGTCTTCACAACATCAAATAGAACAAAAATTGCATTTTTACAGTTCAAAGAGCATTATTTTTATACCATTATGTAACAAGCTTAGAATAAATATACTTCAATACTTATCACATATTGCATAAAATCAATAATAAGAAATGTTCTTAATAAAAAGCATAAAATGTCGTATTTAAACTTTGTGCTGAAAATCGACTGGGCTCGTTACTGGAACTTGATTCATTTTTCTCAATCCAATAACGTTTTGGTTAAAGTTTCTCAAGCGTTTGAAAGTTGTGCGCTCAAAAAAGGAGGCCTTGTGCTTGTACTAAAATACGAAAACCGAGTATATCCGTAGACATTCATCATATTTGAGGTATTAAGGGCCAATTTAAAAGAAAGGAATGATTTTTCGAAAATTCTAGAGTGGCCTAATAAGCCTATTTTTGATGCTACCAACCCATCATTCACTCACATTTCAAAACGCCTCTTCATTCAGGGGCAAATGAAATCCAAACCTGTTCCTTAAAATTGCAGCCACGTGAATGCATAAAGCTTTCGATCAGTACTATTACGTACTGTGTAAAACCTTGAATTTTATTAGTATTATCCGGAGAAGCTGTAGATCTAGTCGTTTTATTGTTGTTGAGGGTATATTGCACCGAGGACTCCAGATCTATTGTGCCCCCTTTCGGAAACCTTGGTTTCTTATGAGCCCCCTCACATACAGTTCGATTCAAAAATGTATTGAGAATTATGTAGTCCTGAATTCTTTCTAAGCCAGTTTCCTTAAGGAATCTGAGAAGGAGAAATGATTCTGGTGACTTTCTTCCTGTGATAAATGGAGCTTGACCAGATATCTTTGTCTTTTGTGCGCAAGTGTCTTACAAAAACCCCGGAACGTGATCTGGAATTTCATTAGATTCTCCACAGAGTCAGCAAAGACCAGAAATAAGAGAGCAAGGAGATATCCAAAAACTGAGCGCCTATATATTACTTTGAAGAATTAAATTGACGCAAAATATTCCTGTAAATAGATCGTAGCATTACATTTTTACTCACCCAAGCATTATGCGTGCTCTTAAAAATATGAGTCAACTTTTGAACACCCTCCGAACAATAGTGCATGATAGTGGGCAAATCCACGAATCTGCCGAGATTATCCCACAAAATCCACGAATCGGCCGCCATATTGTGGTGGATCCATGCTTTTTGTAAGAGTGTGTGTGATATACAAGGAAGTTCCACTACTCTCCCATTTTTCTCCGGTGTGGACTAGGGCTAATTCTGGCAGAGACCTTCTGATACCCCTAGTGTCCTTAGGTGCTCCCTGGGTCTAATACGCTCTGTTAGGAAGCCTTTCAGGATATGGAGTTTATTCTTGGCCCATTTTGATACATGTCTCAGACCTCTTCCCGTTATATTGACTTAAGAGTTTCTTGGCCTGCTTCATGCCATGAGCTTTTATTTTTTGGTCTGAGGTCTTTTTAGCGGTAGACTGGAGAACTCAGACTCAAAATGTGTCCATTGTACCAACAGCAGCAACCTCAGTAGGTAGGTAAGTGGGATGTCAAGCGAAATCGCCAGCACACTTGTGATACCTATAGTCGGACTACTACCACTGATCGACAACTGCAGTGATAGTGCTTTGATCCCAACGGCAAATGGTGACTGGACCAGATTTGAAAAGCGTTGCTTTCACTGGGATTCGAACCGGGGACCCCTCTAACCAAGGGCAGGCACTCAACCAACTGCGCCATCCAGTACATTCTGCCATAAGCTTTGTTCCAGGTTTCCGTCTGGTTCCATTTGTTTAGTTCTCTGAATTCTTCTCTGAGAACATGGTCTCCCACAGTTCGGGGCCTACAAATGGTTCCGATACTCATACCCTAGCTATTGTCTGTTGCCGAGTGTATTTGTTTCCAGGAGAGTCTTACTCTGTTCCTCCTACTCAATTCTTTGAGCTTTTGTAGGCATTAGTCGTTTTATTTGTGGCTCCACTCATTCTTACCACTACTGTAGTTGGTATTTTTGTTGTTTAGTATTAATGACTAACAATATATTTTTTTATTTACAGATTTTACAACTTTCGAAGAACATGACGCTGTGTATGCTTTCAGGAGTGTCAACAGACATCCTCGCAGAGCATTCTTTCTACGTTCAAAATGGGTGACGATGTCTGAAGATGTAAAAAAAAAAAAAAAAAAACAGACATATTTGTAATACGGGCCATACACTACGCAAACATATCGCTGCAAACTTTCTAACTTTTATCTAAGACACACTCATAAGCCGCTCGTGGAAAAATAACGGATACAGCTTGTGCGACTCTTATCATTGCAAAGAGGAAAAGCATTAGGAAAGTTATAAGGAATGATTAAAGAAGCTAAGTTACCTAGAATTGGAAGAGAACTCGAGAACTGACTTCAACAATTCCGCATACATACAGTCCACACATGGACGAACCATTGGCGCAAACGCAGAAAATTGCATAGGCATGAACAGGATATCCAAATATACATGTTTGCGCAAAGGCGTGTTTGTGTTGTGTATGGACCTCTATAAGGAACATTTTTTCGCTGGCGTTTCACATCACAAAAATTAATTTCAGAGCCATTATGAAAAGCAAACATGTGTAGGATTATTGGGTATTTATTTATATTTAACAAGAAATTAAGAGCTGCAACATAAACACGTCCTACTTCCAACTCTGGACTGGAATTCATCAAGCAGCGTATGAAGCGTCCAAGCAGGACGATCAAGGATAGCCTCTTATTTACATTTTACACGTAGCAATTTATGACTGATATGAGATGATTGTCTCAGGAAAAAAAGATGAAAATATGAAAAGAAGATCTAATCGTTAACAATCGATTTGGTGGGCAATCCATGGTCACTAACAGGCATTTTCGACAGAGAAAATTATCAGCAAATCGCACATACACACCTATTAAATGTAGTTAATAGAATTAATTTATTTTAATCTCTTGCTATCATATTAAGCAATGAGTTATTCCTATTTTGTTCAAGTTTTATTATAAAATTCAATATTCCACAAATCTGCCACGACTAATTGTATAATCATGGCTAAAGTATATGTAAGTGTATATAGAGATCATTGTGTACAGCCTTGAGACAGTTCATAGAGACTAAAATAAGATCACTTATTGGTGTGCTTGGTTAGTGGCTGAATGCTGGTAACAGCATTCACAATTAGCCATGGGTAGGCTCGTTGTGATACCACGCGGACCTTGATGAACGCTTTTGATGAAGCAGAGGAGTTGACTGATATTGATATTTTTTTCATTCCGTCAAGTTATTGCAGTAGTAGGCGTCCAAATGACGCTTGCTACGTGTGGAGAGATTTAAATAGAAAATGTGTAATTCGGCATTGGAGGCATTGCTATACGAGGTCTGGCAATTGGTCAGTCTTACACAAAGCGGTCAGTTTCAAACTGTGTTGTATTTATCATTCAGCTGCCTAGTGTCATTCAAATTTCTAATGCACTCAACATGTTGTGGCAAACAAAAAAAATAGTTTGCTGCGTGTTCGTAGAAGACAACCAAATTGAATTAAGAGAATTGAATCGCACTGATGGTGCGATGGATGATATTTATTGATTAATCGCACATCCAGGCCGGATAACTACCGATGATCTTATGTATGACGATGATTTGCTGCAGGTGCTTACGGATTTAGACTTCTTTTTCCAGCGGAAGTGCTGTTGATTTTTGATTTTGAATTCATCATTATATACCACTCATTGTGGTGCACCTCAAAGTTCAGTAGTTCCATTTTATTTAATATTTGTATATATCTAATGGTAACACATTTCTTGCTTTTTCTTCGCTGATGACACAGTTCTGTTCTCATCAAATATCTTAGCACAGGGCACGCTAACTACTGTTTAAAATGTATTTGGCGTTTCAGTTATTCTGCTTCCAATGCAAAATCAAACGAAACGCAGATAAATCTCAGGCTATATGGTGTTACTCGACGCAGAAAACAGCAATGCCTACCTCAAACAAATCTCCAATTGAACCCGACCAACATTGAATGGTCTAAAAGCTGTAAACTCACATTTGGAAAACTTATCTCGAGTACACTTCAGAAAGCTAATTTAATTGTAAAGAACCTTTATCCATTTATCAATCGTAAATCAGAACTTAGTATGATAACAAGTTACTAATTTTCAAAAAACGGTTTTTTTTAACCACTTCTAACGTACGGTGAATATAGCCTCACGCCGTGCCATGTGAGCACCATGAGAATGAGCTTACTTGTAACATTTTGAATTAAGGAAAATGCCAATCATATCGCAATGCTATAATATTATATTTAAACATATCATTCTTGCATGTTGCATAGTTGGGCTTAGGTACAATTTAGCTGTAAAAGTCGTTACTTTGGGGTTTTTGAATGCATTTCATTTTCGTTTTTCCTTTAACGTCATCCCATTGATGTATTTAATTTTTCTTATTATATATCCTTTGAACTATCTTTTGTTCTGCATCTCTAAAATAAGACATGTCATACCATGTCAACCAAAACTATACAATTCGAACAGGAACTTAATTGATCTTGCGTCCGAATTTAAACTTGATTTTGAGTGATTTGCTCCATAAGTGCTCTACTTAAAGACTAAACTTGAAGCAAATTACTGTGAAACTTAATGTCTATGCGGTTGTGGAATAGACAGAATTCTATCTAACGGTGACAGGTGTTGCAAGTGCAACATGCAAACATGCTCCCCGAGTTATATTTCTTGGATACGGCTTGCGAAAATATTTTATATCAAAAACGAACAACTAAGCCACACGTTCTCACACTTTTAATATCCAAAATACTTTATTCAAATACTTCAGTTCATGTTGCAAACCATTAATGATGGCATAGATTTACAAGTGATGAACGAAAGCAAGTAGCCGGAATAGAGTCAGCTAAAAGTATGTTAATTTAAAATATTCTCAGAGGCTGTGGTTAAACCGCCATGCAGGCGGCTTTGTGGAAGAGAAGGAACGGATATTTAATTCCAGGACGAAGTTCACTCTTTCGCTCAATGAATTGTCTCATGTACTGCCTACTAAAGACAATAAGCACTTGAGCGCTGAACACATTAACATTTACTCCACCATGATGCGCGAAAGGGAAGGACACAAAGACAGATTACAGAAATGTTTGTTTGTTTTTTATTAAATTCGAAAAGACTGTCGAAGAGAAGGACCGGATATTTAATTCCAGGACGAAGTTGACTCTTTCGCTCAATTAATGGTCTCATGTACTGCCGACTAATGACCTCTGTTTGTGTTCTCCCCGTACAGGCGGTTTTGTGGAATTCCTCAAACAAGTCCTCGACTCGCATATCGACACTGAGCACTTGAGTGTTGAACACTTTAATATTTACTCTACCATAATACTACTAAATTCTAAAATACTGTGGAGGAGAAGGAACGGATATTTAATTCCAGGACGAAGTTCACTCTTTCGCTCAATTAATGGTCTCATGTACTGCCTACTAATGACCTCTGTTTGTGTCCTCCCCGTACAGGCGGTTTTGTGGAATTCATCAAACAAGTCCTCGACTCGCATATCGACACTGAGCACTTGAGTGTTGAACACTTTAATATTTACTCTACCATAATACTACTAAATTCTAAAATACTGTGGAGGAGAAGGAACGGATATTTAATTCCAGGACGAAGTTCACTCTTTCGCTCAATTAATGGTCTCATGTACTGCCTACTAATGACCTCTGTTTGTGTCCTCCCCGTACAGGCGGTTTTGTGGAATTCCTCAAACAAGTCCTCGACTCGCATATCGACACTGAGCACTTGAGTGTTGAACACTTTAATATTTACTCTACCATAATACTACTAAATTCGAAAAGACTGTGGAGGAGAAGGAACGGATATTTAATTCCAGGACGAAGTTCACTCTTTCGCTCAATTAATGGTCTCATGTACTGCCGACTAATGACCTCTGTTTGTGTTCTCCCCGTACAGGCGGTTTTGTGGAATTCCTCAAACAAGTCCTCGACTCGCATATCGACACTGAGCACTTGAGTGTTGAACACTTTAATATTTACTCTACCATAATACTACTAAATTCTAAAATACTGTGGAGGAGAAGGAACGGATATTTAATTCCAGGACGAAGTTCACTCTTTCGCTCAATTAATGGTCTCATGTACTGCCTACTAATGACCTCTGTTTGTGTCCTCCCCGTACAGGCGGTTTTGTGGAATTCCTCAAACAAGTCCTCGACTCGCATATCGACACTGAGCACTTGAGTGTTGAACACTTTAATATTTACTCTACCATAATACTACTAAATTCGAAAAGACTGGAGGAGAAGGAACGGATATTTAATTCCAGGACGAAGTTCACTCTTTCGCTCAATTAATGGTCTCATGTACTGCCTACTAATGACCTCTGTTTGTGTCCTCCCCGTACAGGCGGTTTTGTGGAATTCATCAAACAAGTCCTCGACTCGCATATCGACACTGAGCACTTGAGTGTTGAACACTTTAATATTTACTCTACCATAATACTACTAAATTCGAAAAGACTGTGGAGGAGAAGGAACGGATATTTAATTCCAGGACGAAGTTCACTCTTTCGCTCAATTAATGGTCTCATGTACTGCCTACTAATGACCTCTGTTTGTGTCCTCCCCGTACAGGCGGTTTTGTGGAATTCCTTAAACAAGTCCTCGACTCGCATATCGACACTGAGCACTTGAGTGTTGAACACTTTAATATTTACTCTACCATAATACTACTAAATTCGAAAAGACTGTGGAGGAGAAGGAACGGATATTTAATTCCAGGACGAAGTTCACTCTTTCGCTCAATTAATGGTCTCATGTACTGCCTACTAATGACCTCTGTTTGTGTCCTCCCCGTACAGGCGGTTTTGTGGAATTCCTCAAACAAGTCCTCGACTCGCATATCGACACTGAGCACTTGAGTGTTGAACACTTTAATATTTACTCTACCATAATACTACTAAATTCGAAAAGACTGTGGAGGAGAAGGAACGGATATTTAATTCCAGGACGAAGTTCACTCTTTCGCTCAATTAATGGTCTCATGTACTGCCTACTAATGACCTCTGTTTGTGTCCTCCCCGTACAGGCGGTTTTGTGGAATTCATCAAACAAGTCCTCGACTCGCATATCGACACTGAGCACTTGAGTGTTGAACACTTTAATATTTACTCTACCATAATACTACTAAATTCTAAAATACTGTGGAGGAGAAGGAACGGATATTTAATTCCAGGACGAAGTTCACTCTTTCGCTCAATTAATGGTCTCATGTACTGCCTACTAATGACCTCTGTTTGTGTCCTCCCCGTACAGGCGGTTTTGTGGAATTCATCAAACAAGTCCTCGACTCGCATATCGACACTGAGCACTTGAGTGTTGAACACTTTAATATTTACTCTACCATAATACTACTAAATTCTAAAATACTGTGGAGGAGAAGGAACGGATATTTAATTCCAGGACGAAGTTCACTCTTTCGCTCAATTAATGGTCTCATGTACTGCCTACTAATGACCTCTGTTTGTGTCCTCCCCGTACAGGCGGTTTTGTGGAATTCCTCAAACAAGTCCTCGACTCGCATATCGACACTGAGCACTTGAGTGTTGAACACTTTAATATTTACTCTACCATAATACTACTAAATTCTAAAATACTGTGGAGGAGAAGGAACGGATATTTAATTCCAGGACGAAGTTCACTCTTTCGCTCAATTAATGGTCTCATGTACTGCCTACTAATGACCTCTGTTTGTGTCCTCCCCGTACAGGCGGTTTTGTGGAATTCCTCAAACAAGTCCTCGACTCGCATATCGACACTGAGCACTTGAGTGTTGAACACTTTAATATTTACTCTACCATAATACTACTAAATTCGAAAAGACTGTGGAGGAGAAGGAACGGATATTTAATTCCAGGACGAAGTTCACTCTTTCGCTCAATTAATGGTCTCATGTACTGCCGACTAATGACCTCTGTTTGTGTTCTCCCCGTACAGGCGGTTTTGTGGAATTCCTCAAACAAGTCCTCGACTCGCATATCGACACTGAGCACTTGAATGTTGAACACTTTAATATTTACTCTACCATAATACTACTAAATTCTAAAATACTGTGGAGGAGAAGGAACGGATATTTAATTCCAGGACGAAGTTCACTCTTTCGCTCAATTAATGGTCTCATGTACTGCCTACTAATGACCTCTGTTTGTGTCCTCCCCGTACAGGCGGTTTTGTGGAATTCCTCAAACAAGTCCTCGACTCGCATATCGACACTGAGCACTTGAGTGTTGAACACTTTAATATTTACTCTACCATAATACTACTAAATTCGAAAAGACTGGAGGAGAAGGAACGGATATTTAATTCCAGGACGAAGTTCACTCTTTCGCTCAATTAATGGTCTCATGTACTGCCTACTAATGACCTCTGTTTGTGTCCTCCCCGTACAGGCGGTTTTGTGGAATTCATCAAACAAGTCCTCGACTCGCATATCGACACTGAGCACTTGAGTGTTGAACACTTTAATATTTACTCTACCATAATACTACTAAATTCGAAAAGACTGTGGAGGAGAAGGAACGGATATTTAATTCCAGGACGAAGTTCACTCTTTCGCTCAATTAATGGTCTCATGTACTGCCTACTAATGACCTCTGTTTGTGTCCTCCCCGTACAGGCGGTTTTGTGGAATTCCTTAAACAAGTCCTCGACTCGCATATCGACACTGAGCACTTGAGTGTTGAACACTTTAATATTTACTCTACCATAATACTACTAAATTCGAAAAGACTGTGGAGGAGAAGGAACGGATATTTAATTCCAGGACGAAGTTCACTCTTTCGCTCAATTAATGGTCTCATGTACTGCCTACTAATGACCTCTGTTTGTGTCCTCCCCGTACAGGCGGTTTTGTGGAATTCCTTAAACAAGTCCTCGACTCGCATATCGACACTGAGCACTTGAGTGTTGAACACTTTAATATTTACTCTACCATAATACTACTAAATTCGAAAAGACTGTGGAGGAGAAGGAACGGATATTTAATTCCAGGACGAAGTTCACTCTTTCGCTCAGTGAATTGTCTCATGCACTGTCTACTAAAGACAATAAGCACTTGAGCGTTGAACACATTAATATTTACTCCACCATGATGCACGAAAGGGAAGGACACAAAGACAGATTACAGAAATGTTTGTTTGTTTTTTATTAAATTCGAAAAGACTGTCGAAGAGAAGGACCGGATATTTAATTCCAGGACGAAGTTGACTCTTTCGCTCAATTAATGGTCTCATGTACTGCCGACTAATGACCTCTGTTTGTGTTCTCCCCGTACAGGCGGTTTTGTGGAATTCCTCAAACAAGTCCTCGACTCGCATATCGACACTGAGCACTTGAGTGTTGAACACTTTAATATTTACTCTACCATAATACTACTAAATTCTAAAATACTGTGGAGGAGAAGGAACGGATATTTAATTCCAGGACGAAGTTCACTCTTTCGCTCAATTAATGGTCTCATGTACTGCCTACTAATGACCTCTGTTTGTGTTCTCCCCGTACAGGCGGTTTTGTGGAATTCCTCAAACAAGTCCTCGACTCGCATATCGACACTGAGCACTTGAGTGTTGAACACTTTAATATTTACTCTACCATAATACTACTAAATTCGAAAATACTGTGGAGGAGAAGGAACGGATATTTAATTCCAGTGCGAAGTTCACTCTTTCGCTCAGTGAATTGTCTCATGCACTGCCTACTAAAGACAATAAGCACTTGAGCGTTGAACACATTAATATTTACTCCACCATGATGCGCGAAAGGAAAGGACACAAAGACAGATTACAGAAATGTTTGTTTGTTTTTTATTAAATTCGAAAAGACTGTCGAAGAGAAGGACCGGATATTTAATTCCAGGACGAAGTTGACTCTTTCGCTCAATTAATGGTCTCATGTACTGCCTACTAATGACCTCTGTTTGTGTCCTCCCCGTACAGGCGGTTTTGTGGAATTCCTCAAACAAGTCCTCGACTCGCATATCGACACTGAGCACTTGAGTGTTGAACACATTAATATTTACTCTACCACAATACTACTAAATTCGAAAATAATGTGGAGGAGAAGGAACGGATATTTAATTCCAGTGCGAAGTTGACTCTTTCGAACTGGAAGTTAATTGATCTTGCGTCCGAATTTGAACTTGATTTTGAGTGATTTGCTCCATAAGTGCTCTACTTAAAGACTAAACTTGAAGCAAATTACTGTGAAACTTAATGGCTATGCGGTTGTGGAATAGACAGAATTCTATCTAACGGTGACAGGTGTTGCAAGTGCAACATGCAAACATGCTGCCCGAGTTATATTTCTTGAATACGGCTTGCGAAAATATATTATATGAAAAAACGAACAACTAAGCCACACGTTCTCACACTTTTAATATCCAAAATACTTTATTCAAATACTTCAGTTCATGTTGCAAACCATTAATGATGGCATAGATTTACAAGTGATGAACGAAAGCAAGTAGCCGGAATAGAGTCAGCTAAAAGTATGTTAATTTAAAATATTCTCTGATGCGGTGTTTACGCCGGTACTTCTGCTAACTCGCTGTTCTATGTCGCCATTCGCCGTGTGCAATATGAAGGCTGACCGATGTGTCATTTACTTATACAAACAAAAGTTTAACCCTTTTTTATTTGCTCTAAAAATAATACTTTTATGTAGCAACTCTTAAAGACAGAGTTTTCCCTTACACGATTTCATTTCAATTCTAACATAAATTGTCTTACACTACCTCAAATACTACGAGTACAGGTCCTCAGATCACAGTTTCTATTTATACTAAATAAATTTATACTGCCGCTGCTGGATGATAATCTTTTTGATTGCCATTTGCCATTAAATTATTTAAGTTTAGCCATGAGTTCCTTGGACTGTAAGTGGGTTCTGAGCTCGTCGATTCCTGACACTGTGTTACTATCACTTCTGTATCGGATTGAAGTATTTGAACCAATACTGTGCCTAGAAAAACATACTCTCTGAACTCAATAATCTATTACTGTAATCGCTGTATAACACTTAGAGAGACACATAATCATTGTATAATTCTTACATATGTGCCAAGCTTTGTATAACGCTTTAGCTAATCTCTATCTGTGAAGTACGGAGAATTAACCCGTTTGAAAGGTTGCACTTCACCACTTAATCGAATCTGCAAAAAATGTTTCTTCCAAAGAATAGTGCAGCCTGAATATTTCAAGTATACAAATTGGAATTGCAGCTCGTATTTCCATGATCGCAACGTGGTCTACGGCAGTCTTTAAGTGGTGTATAATCCGTCCAACCATAAGTTCCCAAATGGAATTGTACAATCATTGAATTGTCGAATTGGGTATAATAATAATAGTAATTCTAATATTACATAATATAGCAAGATGATTTTCATTTCGGCTTTTATTTAAACGTACTTCAGAGCGGACTGTCTTCGCCAAATGGCTTTTCTTACTTTTTCTATCTCTGTTCTTTTCACTATTTTCCTTGTTGGTGTCTTGTCCTGCCAAGATTTCCACACTAATGTGGCATGAGTTTGCTTATGTGAGCCGGCCACGTGCTTGAGTCTGAACGGCACCAGATCTCTGAGTAACCCTCATTGTAATCTGGTGTCTTACTTCAAGCCTTTGACTAGGAAATATCCACCTATGGCCGACTTAGATACTGTAAGTAGCAAAAAAATGCGTCCAGCAGTGCGACATCTTTTTTTTTGTACTTAGAATGAACTTGTCTATGGCCTGCTCACGGCTTGAGTTTGATTAAACACCAGATCTCGGAGTAACCCTCATTGTAGTCTGATGTCTTACTTCAAGCTTTCCGATGGCAGTTTACAATTGCTTGCGACTTAAATATTTTTGGACGGGATAATGGACACTCATCTTCTTCTTCATCACAAGCATCTAATTTCCTACAGTAGGTTATGGGTCTGTCAAGATGTACAAGCTCACGTAGAATAAGTTCGTTTATGTGAGCCAGCCTCATGCTTGCGTCTAATCGGCATCAGACCACTGAGTATCCCTCATTGTAATCTGATCGTGTTCAGCCGAAATAGAAACTAAGTCCAAAGCCTCGTTTGGCATCATACCAGGCTTTCGAATGTGTCGCAAATTTTGCTACATATGGGTCTGATAAAGTCAGTAATCGATTCAATAGATCCGTAGTTGTATTTATTCTTCAACTTTTCCGTTTTCCGTTCAACTTCACGAACCTCTTCTGAGAACTGTCGTCGGACAGTAGACATAAGCACTTCGACTTGTTTAAGATGTTTTCACTTCAGAAGAGCACCTTAACTACATTGGTTTAATGAGTCCCGTTTTGCGGATTCTTTCAGCAGCTTTCATTATTTCCCGAGGACTCGTAGAATGCTCATGAAAAAAGCTTGAGTCGGATTATGCACCAGATCTCGGAGTAACCCTTATTGTAATCTGGTGTTTTACTGCAAGCGTTCGACTGGACAATATCCACCTATCCCATCCAATATCCACTTATCGCATCACATAAAATCAAACATATCCCAAAAGTGTAGTATATTATAACCAAGTCTTCTGATGTTATGATGTTACAATTAAAACATAATGTGTCCTGTTTATGATATCATGGTTGGCTGGTTCATTGCGATTGCTTTTTGAGTTGTTTCCGATGGCAGCGAGTTAAATTGTTCACACAAACAATTTAAATAAATAAAAATAAATATTTTCTTTCTTTATTTTTCCTACTGTTAACTTAAACAAAAACTGCAGATTTTGTTTTAAAAATATTATGGTATTGACTTTTCTGTCAAGAGAATGCCGGATATTTCCAACCCCAGCGCGAAGCTGACTCCTTCGCTCAATTAATGGTCTCATGTACTGCCTACTAATGACCTCTGTTTGTGTCCTCCCCGTACAGGCGGTTTTGTGGAATTCCTCAAACAAGTCCTCGACTCGCATATCGACACTGAGCACTTGAGTGTTGAACACTTTAATATTTACTCTACCATAATACTACTAAATTCGAAAAGACTGTGGAGGAGAAGGAACGGATATTTAATTCCAGGACGAAGTTCACTCTTTCGCTCAATGAATTGTCTCATGTACTGCCTACTAATGACCTCTGTTTGTGTCCTCCCCGTACAGGCGGTTTTGTGGAATTCATCAAACAAGTCCTCGACTCGCATATCGACACTGAGCACTTGAGTGTTGAACACTTTAATATTTACTCTACCATAATACTACTAAATTCGAAAAGACTGTGGAGGAGAAGGAACGGATATTTAATTCCAGGACGAAGTTCACTCTTTCGCTCAATGAATTGTCTCATGTACTGCCTACTAATGACCTCTGTTTGTGTCCTCCCCGTACAGGCGGTTTTGTGGAATTCATCAAACAAGTCCTCGACTCGCATATCGACACTGAGCACTTGAGTGTTGAACACTTTAATATTTACTCTACCATAATACTACTAAATTCGAAAAGACTGTGGAGGAGAAGGAACGGATATTTAATTCCAGGACGAAGTTCACTCTTTCGCTCAATTAATTGTCTCATGTACTGCCTACTAATGACCTCTGTTTGTGTCCTCCCCGTACAGGCGGTTTTGTGGAATTCATCAAACAAGTCCTCGACTCGCATATCGACACTGAGCACTTGAGTGTTGAACACTTTAATAGTTACTCTACCATAATACAACTAAATTCGAAAATACTGTGGAGGAGAAGGAACGGATATTTAATTCCAGGACGAAGTTCACTCTTTCGCTCAATTAATGGTCTCATGTACTGCCTACTAATGACCTCTGTTTGTGTCCTCCCCGTACAGGCGGTTTTGTGGAATTCATCAAACAAGTCCTCGACTCGCATATCGACACTGAGCACTTGAGTGTTGAACACTTTAATATTTACTCTACCATAATACTACTAAATTCGAAAATACTGTGGAGGAGAAGGAACGGATATTTAATTCCAGTGCGAAGTTCACTCTTTCGCTCAATGAATTGTCTCATGTACTGCCTACTAAAGACAATAAGCACGTTTTATTTACGAAGTTATACAAAGTAATGTCAAAAAGGATGGAAGAGATGAGATTTTATTTCTACATGCACCTCTGCGTGTGTCCTCCTCGTGCAGGCGGCTTAATGTTTGCTCGACCATGATGCGCGAAATGGAGGGACACACAGACTGATTACAGAAATGTTTGTTTTTTTCTAGTAAATTCGAAAAGACTGTCGATGAGAAGGACCGGATATTTAATTCCAGTGCGAAGTTCACTCTTTCGAACTGGAAGTTAATTGATCTTGCATCCGAATTTGAACTTGATTTTGAGTGATTTGCTCCATAAGTACTTCAAGACTTTGTTGCTTTTGAATGCACTCGTCATATGTAACTAAAACTACACAATTCGAACTGGAAGTTAATTGATCTTCGTCCGAACTTGAACTTGATTTTGAGTGATTTGCTCCATAAGTGCTCTACTTAAAGACTTTGGGGTTTTTGAATGCACACGTCATATGCAACTCAAACTATACAATTCGAACTGGAAGTTAATTGATCTTCGTCCGAACTTGAACTTGATTTTGAGTGATTTGCTCCATAAGTGCTCTACTTAAATACTAAACTTGAAGCAAATTACTGTGAAACTTAATGGCTATGCGGTTGTGGATTCCGCATACATACAGTCCACACATGGACGAACCATAGGCGCAAACGCAGAAAATTGCATAGGCATGAACAGGATATCCAAATATACATGTTTGCGCAAAGGCGTGTTTGTGTTGTGTATGGACCTCTATAAGGAACATTTTTTCGCTGGCGTTTCACATCACAAAAATTAATTTCAGAGCCATTATGAAAAGCAAACATGTGTAGGATTATTGGGTATTTATTTATATTTAACAAGAAATTAAGAGCTGCAACATAAACACGTCATACTTCCAACTCTGGACTGGAATTCATCAAGCAGCGTATGAAGCGTCCAAGCAGGACGATCAAGGATAGCCTCTTATTTACATTTTACACGTAGCAATTTATGACTGATATGAGATGATTGTCTCAGGAAAAAAAGATGAAAATATGAAAAGAAGATCTAATCGTTAACAATCGATTTGGTGGGCAATCCATGGTCACTAACAGGCATTTTCGACAGAGAAAATTATCAGCAAATCGCACATACACACCTATTAAATGTAGTTAATAGAATTAATTTATTTTAATCTCTTGCTATCATATTAAGCAATGAGTTATTCCTATTTTGTTCAAGTTTTATTATAAAATTCAATATTCCACAAATCTGCCACGACTAATTGTATAATCATGGCTAAAGTATATGTAAGTGTATATCGAAATCATAGTGTACAGCCTTGAGACAGTTCATAGAGACTAAAATAAGATCACTTATTGGTGTGCTTGGTTAGTGGCTGAATGCTGGTAACAGCATTCACAATTAGCCATGGGTAGGCTCGTTGTGATACCACGCGGACCTTGATGAACGCTTTTGATGAAGCAGAGGAGTTGACTGATATTGATATTGTTTCATTCCGTCAAGTTATTGCAGTAGTAGGCGTCCAAATGACGCTTGCTACGTGTGGAGAGATTTACATAGAAAATGTGTAATTCGGCATTGGAGGCATTGCTATACGAGGTCTGGCAATTGGTCAGTCTTACACAAAGCGGTCAGTTTCAAACTGTGTTGTATTTATCATTCAGCTGCCTAGTGTCATTCAAATTTCTAATGCACTCAACATGTTGTGGCAAACAAAAAAAATAGTTTGCTGCGTGTTCGTAGAAGACAACCAAATTGAATTAAGAGAATTGAATCGCACTGATGGTGCGATGGATGATATTTATTGATTAATCGCACATCCAGGCCGGATAACTACCGATGATCTTATGTATGACGATGATTTGCTGCAGGTGCTTACGGATTTAGACTTCTTTTTCCAGCGGAAGTGCTGTTGATTTTTGATTTTGAATTCATCATTATATACCACTCATTGTGGCGCACCTCAAAGTTCAGTAGTCCCATTTTATTTAATATTTGTATATATCTAATAGTAACACATTTCTTGCTTTTTCTTCGCTGATGACACAGTTCTGTTCTCATCAAATATCTTAGCACAGGGCACGCTAACTACTGTTGAAAATGTATTTGGCGTTTCAGTTATTCTGCTTCCAATGCAAAATCAAAGGAAACACAGATAAATCTCAGGCTATATGGTGTTACTCGACGCAGAAAACAGCAATGCCTACCTCAAACAAATCTCCAATTGAACCCGACCAACATTGAATGGTCTAAAAGCTGTAAACTCACATTTGGAAAACTTATCTCGAGTACACTTCAGAAAGCTAATTTAATTGTAAAGAACCTTTATCCATTTATCAATCGTAAATCAGAACTTAGTATGATAACAAGTTACTAATTTTCAAAAAACGGTTTTTTTTAACCACTTCTAACGTACGGTGAATATAGCCTCACGCCGTGCCATGTGAGCACCATGAGAATGAGCTTACTTGTAACATTTTGAATTAAGGAAAATGCCAATCATATCGCAATGCTATAATATTATATTTAAACATATCATTCTTGCATGTTGCATAGTTGGGCTTAGGTACAATTTAGCTGTAAAAGTCGTTACTTTGGGGTTTTTGAATGCATTTCATTTTCGTTTTTCCTTTAACGTCATCCCATTGATGTATTTAATTTTTCTTATTATATATCCTTTGAACTATCTTTTGTTCTGCATCTCTAAAATAAGACATGTCATACCATGTCAACCAAAACTATACAATTCGAACAGGAACTTAATTGATCTTGCGTCCGAATTTAAACTTGATTTTGAGTGATTTGCTCCATAAGTGCTCTACTTAAAGACTAAACTTGAAGCAAATTACTGTGAAACTTAATGGCTATGCGGTTGTGGAATAGACATAATTCTATCTAACGGTGACAGGTTGGCAAGCCGGAATTTGCGTTGCAAGTGCAACATGCAAACATGCTGCCCGAGTTATATTTCTTGGATACGGCTTGCGAAAATATTTTATATCAAAAACGAACAACTAAGCCACACGTTCTCACACTTTTAATATCCAAAATACTTTATTCAAATACTTCAGTTCATGTTGCAAACCATTAATGATGGCATAGATTTACAAGTGATGAACGAAAGCAAGTAGCCGGAATAGAGTCAGCTAAAAGTATGTTAATTTAAAATATTCTCAGAGGCTGTGGTTAAACCGCCATGCAGGCGGCTTTGTGGAAGAGAAGGAACGGATATTTAATTCCAGGACGAAGTTCACTCTTTCGCTCAATGAATTGTCTCATGTACTGCCTACTAAAGACAATAAGCACTTGAGCGCTGAACACATTAACATTTACTCCACCATGATGCGCGAAAGGGAAGGACACAAAGACAGATTACAGAAATGTTTGTTTGTTTTTTATCAAATTCGAAAAGACTGTCGAAGAGAAGGACCGGATATTTAATTCCAGGACGAAGTTGACTCTTTCGCTCAATTAATGGTCTCATGTACTGCCTACTAATGACCTCTGTTTGTGTTCTCCCCGTACAGGCTGTTTTGTGGAATTCCTCAAACAAGTCCTCGACTCGCATATCGACACTGAGCACTTGAGTGTTGAACACTTTAATATTTACTCTACCATAATACTACTAAATTCGAAAAGACTGTGGAGGAGAAGGACCGGATATTTAATTCCAGGACGAAGTTGACTCTTTCGCTCAATTAATGGTCTCATGTACTGCCTACTAATGACCTCTGTTTGTGTCCTCCCCGTACAGGCGGTTTTGTGGAATTCATCAAACAAGTCCTCGACTCGCATATCGACACTGAGCACTTGAGTGTTGAACACTTTAATATTTACTCTACCATAATACTACTAAATTCGAAAAGACTGTGGAGGAGAAGGAACGGATATTTAATTCCAGGACGAAGTTCACTCTTTCGCTCAATGAATTGTCTCATGTACTGCCTACTAAAGACAATAAGCACGTTTTATTTACGAAGTTATACAAAGTAATGTCAAAAAGAATGGAAGAGATGAGATTTTATTTCTACATGCACCTCTGCGTGTGTCCTCCTCGTGCAGGCGGCTTAATGTTTACTCGACCATGATGCGCGAAATGGAGGGACACACAGACTGATTACAGAAATGTTTATTCTTTCTTTACTAAATTCGAAAAGACTGTTTTAGACTTGATTTTAATGTACATGGCAAAATTGCATTTAACTCAATTTGTCAATTGAAATAAACAGAAATATATGTATATGTATGTTCTCAAGCACTTGTTTTATTTATCCTCTTTCTAATGATATTCATTTCAGCCCTGAGTTGAAATCTCTGCTCTGAGTAAGCAAATTTAATTCAAGTCAGGTTTGGATGTGAGCATCTTTTCAATTTGGTATCTATTGCATTTGATTAGTCTCCATCGAAGAGATCGATCGTTGAGACAGTTGAGAAGTCTCTTATAGGACATCGAAGGTAAGTTGTGTCAATACGGTATTCGGTAAGCTGAAACTCGCGGGTGGACGATGTGGATGTTCTGTCGGAGTCCACATTTATACATAGTCACTTGTATATTGACGTCGACATGATGGCCAACGTGGTACACAAGCTGTCGACTTAATGCCTAGCCCTAGCGTGGTATGGTCGCAGGCTAGGTCTAGACCTAGACCTAGCGTTAACCACGTTAACCTTCGTTCCAGCATCAGCATCAGCACATACAGCCATAAGCCTATCGAGTGCGTGCTGGAGTTCCGTCTGGAAGGATGTGACGATAACTAAATCATTTCTTACTTTCGTTTGGGTCAAAACTTTTAACGCGGATCAAATTCTTCTTCTTTTTAGGGCGCTACAGTCCAAGGTGGACCTGAGTCTCACCCAACATGCTTCTCCAGCCAGCACGACCTCTCGCCAGCTGTCTCCAGTTGCGCACACCAAGGGCTTGGGTCTCCCTCGACTTCTATGCACCACCTTGTGGAATTGGAAGGGCTTGCAAAACCGGTGCGGAATGCAAAGAGCCATCGATTTACTGTGTCGGTCCACGGGAAATGAGATCGCCGATGAACTTGCTAGACAAGGACCAAACGAGATACTCTTAAGACCCGAACATACGTTGGGACTACCCGCGTCCTCGCTTAGGGTCCATCGATGGCTGGGCTTCTCGAGAGCACAACCGGAGGTGGCATGACTCTCCAGGATGTAGACAAACCAAGTGCATGCTCCCTAATGTCTGTAAGAAATCTGCGGCATTCTTGTTATCCCTTAACAGAAAAGACTTTAAATGACTTATCCGTCATGGATTCGAGTGGGAGGTCCGACTGAAGTGCTAACAGGAATCGACTGAAGCGTCCACGGGTCTCGACTAGATTGATAACGGGCCACTGCACCTTCGCCAAACACCTAAATGTGCTTGGCCTAAGCGACGAAACCCTCTGCGACGCCTGTGGAGATGATGACGACACTGCAGGGCACTTCCTCTGCCATTGTCCCGCCTTTGCTCGGATCGGGTGGCAGTTATTTGGTGCTGATGAGGTGAAAGCTGATGATGTAGGCTCCTCATTACAGAAATATAGGTTGCTGCCTGGTAGTACAATGGACCAGTTTTTTGAGTCTGAGTTCTCCAGTGTAGTTTTAAAAAATCTCCGACAAAAACAACAACTGTGGAGAAGACAACGACACTGCACAGCACTTCCTCTGCCACTGTCCCGCCTTTGCTCGGCAGACGCTTCTGTGATGAGGAGCCTACATCATCAGCTTTCATCTCATCAGCACCAATGTCGGTCACATCAAGCATATACACCAGCTAAGAGGGTCTTCGAATCCGGGCCTATTACCTCGAGGAGGTGAGGAAAACCGAATCCCCGGTATAAAGACAAGCCTTGGCGGACGCAACATTGACCATTCATGGGCCGCAAGCCTGATAAGTAAGTAACGTCATGCGACGAACGATCGTACATCCACGTACACTTACAATAGATATCGTGACATCCAAAAGCACTACAACAACATGTTTTCCTTTTAATAAAATACAATCTTGATAGCTTTTATTTACAAAAAAAAAAGTACCGCAGCAATATCTAGTCGCATTCCACTCTGGTCACATTGTCGCCTTAGCTAACTGATATTTGCTACAGTCCACAAATTTAGTGATTCTTCTCGGCAATCGCCTTAATTCTCCTCACAAGCTGATGGTATTGACGGGAAATGCAGCACCCGCAATGGGAAAACTGCAGCGGCTGCTTGCCTTCATACTTGCGAGAGCCGGGATCGTTTTGAAAGAAGATCCAATACCACGACTCGGCCCCCAAGAACACATAGCACTGGTCGTAGCGAAAGTCATTGATCGTGAACAGGTTAGCGTCGCAAGTGTAAATTCGCCATTCTTTGTATCGAATAAGCGTGTCCGCCGGCAACGTCGCAGTCTCAGCATAATAAGCCTCCGAGTACTTGAGGTAAAATTTAGAAAGTTTACGTAGTTTCTTCAAATTTATTCGATTCACATACCCAATTGAACGCCTGCTGCGGAGCTCCACTCGGATTCGTTCTGTCCCATGTCACGACGTTCTGTTTATTCTTTTTGGTACTGCAACACGTACTTTTGGTCAATTGAGGTGGAATTCGGGGTAAATGCAATACTCACACATAAATTATCTGGATTATAACAAATTCATAATATTTACAATACACCATGGTTCTGAGTCTAGTCCGTGTCCTTGGTTGGAGTTCGTATAAACCTGTTCAAAATGCACACATTTCCAGTTTAACCATACTTTTAAACGAACATGCCGCCTTACGTGGGGTTAGTTTACTAAAAATGAGTCTCACGAGTACATAGTCCTTTCCGCTTGCTTTTGTTGCAATTTTGCAGTCGAATTTAATCAATAGGAGACCCACTCAGTCTGATCAGAAGCGTACTTTGGATGATAAATTTCGGTTTTAACTTACAATCGAGACACACATACAACACGTGACAATAAAGACTATGTTTTGGTTGCACGGACCGCATGCATTCGGTGCTAGTCCCACTATTTCCCAAAAGTGACGTGTTTCATTTGTTTTTTCAAGGACTGGAAGAATGCCGCTAATGCTTTGCAGACTGGAGGTTAAGGCACGTTGCAATGAAGACTAGAGATCGAGAATGTGCTGATTTGCAGCGACGAACAACAACATTTGGTTTTGTTTGAACGTGGAACCAGGAATTTGGTTTACCAGCAAACGTGTTGCGTGTTGTTTGCGTCCGTTTTCCCTCAAACCGAGAGTCGGAGTATTAACGCCGTGTTCTTCTAAACCTTCACTTCATTGTTGATGTGGCTGATGGAATGCACTAAGACCTGGCTGGTCAATAATTGTACTGTCACTAGGATCAGTTGGTGGGGAACCGAAGAACCGACAAGCACACCTGGGCTGGCAACAGGCAATCAGTCTTAGTTTCATGATTGGTGTCGCGTCTTTGATTGATTTCGGCACTATTGCTTCTTCATGTTCTTGTTAGAATTGATTCGTCTGATGGATTCAAGCAGTGATCTCCAATTAGTGGTGTGGGCCCCCTATGTTTGGACATTTGAGGCGAATTCAATGCATTAATAAGCTCGCCAGCACCCAACTGGCAGTGAAATCAGCTCAGATGCTTCCTAGGTAAGATGGAAAGCAACTCAGCTCAGTTGGGCCATTAACCATTTAATTACCCGGAGCTGAGAAAGGGGTAGTAAGTTTGACAGACTATCCCACTTAAGTTGAAAGAGCGACCATCGACCAGGAATTTAGCGAGCTCAGTGGGTGTAGCACGCTTCCTCTCCTCCATGCAGCTTCCACAGAAATCGTTTGTGATGACGCCTAATCTCCTGACGTGATATCCTAAGAGGCAGTGTCGTATAATGATACCAACTACGTGACGTACAGCTGTTTAGAGAAATCGGCATCTAGTCTGGCGGAGGATCAATTTGGAGGTTTGGCATGTAACGCTTGTTAGCCAACTCGTGGTAGTTGGTCTGGTTATTATCCTTCGTAGGAAGAGTTTGCAGCTGGCGATGGGTATCCCTATAAATTTTTATTGCAATGAAATAAGGCCAGAGTTGCCTAGCTCGTTCACTGAATAGTGGCCTAGAATGTTTTTGTGGTCTGGCACCCTGCACAGACGAATGTTGCTCAGCTACGTCATTTAGAGATAAACGATGACAAGTGGTTTATGCAAAGAGCAGTCACCCTTTCTACATGCAATCACGGATCAGGTAGTTCCTACTCTCAGAACCAGTTTCTGGTGTTTATAGGGCGATTAAGATGGCTGTCGCTGGCATTGTTTCGCTCGCCTGGGTTGTCGAAGAAGTACGTCCTCAAGCCGCTCTTTCTTTGAATGTAGAGTGCGATATAATCAGATGGTTTCGTACTCTTCCTGGTCACTATAATTTCTACAGAGAAAGCTGTAAGGGAGACCCACCCTGAAAGCACACCACAATGTCTCCTTATTCCGGTAATAAAAGTGGTTAGTGCAAGCCAGCTCAGTCTAATTGGAATACTTGAGCGTTTAGAGTTGGGAATAGGCCATATTTGTTTTATAATGAGGCATAAGGTGCCCCAGACCACCTACGATTGGTGGAATTAACCATGTCAAGCATTAAACTAGTAAGGAGGGAGGGATTTCAAGTGCGGCTTACGTGAGCATCTAGGAGGAAGCGGCTAAGATGGGCCTTGCGGTGAATGAGGGTAAGACAAAGTATATGCTGTCTACAAAAAGGGTCCACGAACACTAACTTCGATGTAGTGAAACTCTCGCTGCCCCATCAAGGTCGGTAACGAACTCACCGAGACCTTCAATGTCAACAAAGGCTTCAGACAAGGCGACACGCTGTCATGTGATTCCTTCAACATCATACTTGAGAAGATTGTGCGAAGCTCAAACGTCAATACCAGAGGCACGATCTTCCCGTTCAACTGCTTGCTTACGCGGACGACATTGACGTGTTTGGACGAACACAGCGAGCCTGGCATTGAAGTGGAAGCGGCTTAAATGGGTCTGGAAGTAAATCAGGGCAAAACAAAGTACACGCTGTCATCACGGAATGACGTACAACATCGACGACTCGGACAGAGCGTCATAATGGGCAGCAGAAACTTTGATGTAGTCAAGGACTCGGCTCTGTAGTAAACAGGGACAATAACACCGAGTACCGAGATCAAGCGCAGAATTACTCTTGCCAATCGCTGTTTCTTTGGGCTCAAGAGGCAATTGAGTAACCTTTGCTAAAAGCACCAAGCTGACTTTATATAACACCCTGATCACCACTGTCCTGCTTTATGGCGCAGAGACATGGACGCTATTGAAAGCGGATGAAGAAGCTCTTGGTCGTTTTGACAGAAAAGATCTTTGGTCCTGTTTGCGTTGATGGAGGAGGAGATTCAACCACGAACTGTATGGGCTGTACAGCGGCACGCATCTAGTTAGGCGTCTTCGGATCCAACGCTTAAGATAACTAGGCCATGTAGAGCGAATGGACACCACAGCTCCGGCCCGAAAAGTTTTCGATTCCGAGACATTGGGACAACGCAACAGAGGGCGTCCAAGAACGAGATGGCACACAGACGTGGAGAAGGACCTCAACCAACTTGGTGTGCACAACTGGAGGCAGCTAACGAAAGATCGTGCTGGCTGGAGAGGCTTGTTGGTTGAGGACCAGGTTCACAGCGGACTTTAGCGCCGAACAAAGATCAAGAAGAAGAGCTGTGTAGGCTACCGTCTGCCTTCTGAATATATCCAATGTTTAGGCTTATGTCCGTGAATGTGATTTTAGGTTTTTTGCAAACTTATGACACGCTTTCTTTTATTTATTCAAAACATGTGTACATGTACGAGGGTATCGGGGTGAAGCTGTGGTTATATATATAAATTGACTTATTTATCAAGTAATACTATGATTTTAGTGCACTCATGTAAAATTTCATATAAATGTGATTATTAATTCGGGTTTTATCTCTAGTTAAACAGAATACCCACTTATTTCCGACTTGACTTCATCATCCGAAAATCTTTTTCCACGAAGACATTTTTTCAAATCCGGAAACAGGAAATAATCACTAGGGGCAAGGTCTGGACAAGGTCTGGGTGGGTGTTGGATTTCTTCGAAACCACAATCTCGCGCAGCAGCCTTGGAAACTCGCGCCGTGTGAACAGGAGCGTTGTCATGAAGAAGCAACACACCCGCTGCGAGTTTACCCCGTCTTTTCTTTTTAAATTCCTCCCCAAAAATTATACAAAGTGGCGTTGATGGTTTCACCTTTTTTTTGTACTCAATGAGCAAGATTCCCTTTGAGTCCAAAAAAACTGTGGCCATGAGCTTCCCGGCAGACGGAGTGACTTTGAACTTCTTCGGAGGGTCTGTTCCTTTATTCGGGCATCCTCAAGAACAAGTTTTTCGAATTCTTTGAGGCTTTCTCCCGTACAATAGGAAGTAGCCGGGGCGACGGAGCGGGGGTCGTCTTCAATGCTCTCTCTGCCTCTCTTGAACTCACTTGACCACTTTTGCACAGTTGATAATGAAGGTGCGGAACCCTGGTAATCAGCCACCATCTCTTCATGAATAGTTTTTTGACTTTTTCCTTGCTTAGTGAGCAATTTAATTACAGCGCGATGCTCAATTTTCACCATCATCGTCTCAGTTGCCGCTATGATTCTGTTTAACTAGAGATAAAACTAAAATAATATTATTACTTGATAAATAAGTACATTTATATATACAACCACAGCTTCACCCCGATACCGAGAATATATTGAACGCCCGTCGTATTTAATGGTGAGTGATGAAACAAAATGAAACGCGCCTTGTATTTTATTCTTGCATTTATTTCAATTTATTTATATATACAGTCAATCAGTTCTTCTCAATCAGTTAATACTAGGTGTAGTATATTTTTAGAGTACATGAAAATCTATTGAATGTGGATTCGGTGAACATATGCTCTGCGGCATTATTTTAGGTTAGATTTTCAAGCAAGAAAAAAAAACAATTAAAAGTAAACATGTAATAATTGAAACATTATTTCTATTGAACGCATTGAAGCTTAATAATGGATTACATCTGAAGTAAGTTATTGGCTGGTTTTTCCCTTGCTTCTAACACATTCAATTCCAATTGTATTTGTATATTATTGGGTGGAATATTAAGCTTGTTATTTTAAATTCGTATTCTCAGGATGGAAGATGAATCGCCTATTATTGAATGTGAATTGCGGATTCTTCGATTGTTAATGTTCTGTTTGTTGTAACTGCCATGCGATTTTTGCAGGAGTGCGTGTATAAATGGGAAACGGAAGTCGTAAATGAAAATTGGGATTAATGCTATTTGAAAAAAAAACAAAGATAGATAGGACAGAGGGGTTGGCCATCCTCACCCGACCAAACAATTAAATCATCGCGTTGTCGAAGCCACCATTCCTGTAGTTACCATTAGTCGATAATTTTCGCATGTTTGCAGCGAAATTAACATAAGTTCTGCGTAAAGTGTGAAGATTGAAGAGACATAAACATACAGTTTACATGAGAAGCCATTTCAATTTCCAATCAGTACATTAACGTGAACAAATCAGAGGTAATGGTTGTTTTCACGCCTATTCAGTGCAGTATACATGTTAATAGAGTCCCATTGAAGCAGGTGGAGAAGTTTAAGTATCTTGGGGTCTCAAGTGATGAGAGGAGTAATGCTGAGCTTTCCTGTTGGCCAAGCTGGATCAGATTGGAAGATCTGTAATCAGAAATGTATGGTCATGAAATTTGGGCAATGACCGAAAGAATAGCACACGAGTGCACGCTGCCGAAATGAGATTTCTTCGTGCTTTTGTATGAATTACTCGCCGGGATAGGGTGAGAAACACGGCAGCACGCGAGGAACTCAATGTTGAGCAGCTGCTTCTTCGAACGGAAATTCCTATGCTTTGATGGTTTTGGCACTTGGCACGTCTTCCGGAGGTCACCAAGTAGGCGACTGCTGGTCAGAGGTGGTTGGACTAAGTCTAAAAACTCGCCAGGTTGCGCTTGGGCATAACTCCTGATGAGTTAGAGTCGATGACGAAGGATCGCATGACCTGGCGATCTCTAGTGCGTGCTTTACTCCACTACCCCTTTAGTGGTTCTTGTGAGTCTGAAGATGATGACATTTTCATGCCTATTTTTAATAAAATTCCCCCCAAACGTTTTCTCGTATTGGAAAAACACGGTATTGCGAACAATGTTCGAAAGCAAAAAGTCCTCCTTATTGTTAAGACCTTTCCCATGGGAAAGTTCGCTGAATTTATTGTAGAATTTTTGTTTGCATTTTGGTAAAAATATATATGAGCGTGCGTGTATTTAAGTACATTTAATGAGCTACGGCAACAAAACAACAGACAGAGTGAAGCATAGCTGACTGGAAAAGTGAATGGCTTCACTAGGGGACATGAGGTGGAGCAAAATCATATTTGGAAGAAGATCGAACTGGAGCTGAATAGTGTGGCTCCGCCTGTGAAATCGGCATTTGAATGAAAGAAGGTACACATATGCTAGGACCGATTTGAAAGAATTCATACAAATGGGTCTATAAAAGGTATTCCCTTTTATATTAGAAAGGCTTAGGGAATGCAACCGCTAAAGTAAAACACACAGCTTAGGAGTTAGGACACATTGATATAATTAAGAATGCGTACAGAAGCATACATATTATACAGCGCCCTTCGTAGACTTCGAATTTGGGTCTAAAACAAGATTCCAGATAGAGAAGTCTTGGCAAAAGATTGTCAGCAATCTGTCAGGCTCTGGACATCGCGGGAGATCTCCATCTTCATGTCCCTCCCACTGTCTAACCACTGTAGTGTATTCCAGGCAGAAGTAAAAGCTATCCAAGAAGCTGCTCGCTTACTGTCCATGAAGTCGATAGACGGGCTGTCTATCGCTACATACATAGACAGTAAGGAGGGTATCAAGGCTCTGGATACTGGATACGCCATCAATTAACTCAAAAATGGTAAAACTATCTCTCAGAGCGAATTCGGTTAGATTCAACCTTTCCCTATGCTGAGTCCTTCGGCATAGTGGTATTCCAGGCAATGAAAGAGCCGACGAGCAAGCTGGAACAGGGGTGGGCCTGCCATTGGCAATTAATAAGCAGACCCCTACTCCTCACTTCAAGTAATAAATACCCAGTTACTTACAGATGCCATCAATGAAATTTCAGTCGGGGGTTGGAGACAGTTCATCACTTTACGCTTAATTTTGAAAATGGTAATTTTAACGTCGAAAGAACTGCAAACAGTTCATGAATCAATAGGCAGTCGAGCAAAATATTAAATGTTTCTCTATTTTGATTATTTGCTTGTCTGTGATTATGTAGATTTGCTTAGTTTTGATTGAATAAATAGTCACGTACAGCATAAATATGCACATGCACGAAACATGTAAATTTTTCAAAATTGCATGCATTGTGATTTAGCACAACTTTTCATCCCGTTTGGAGATTTTAGTACATTATCGAGCGTTCGGTTTGCTCGCATTTATGCGGAACTGTTAACTTGTGCAATTGTATCATGAACTTTGATTTTACTTTCACCAACAATGAGGCATTGATTCAATTCAAATACAATTCAGATCGAGTTCTACGTAAACTTTCGTTAGCTGGATGTAGCATAGTAGTCACGGGTATCGCAGTGAACCAACATGGTCTAAGTTTGATGACGAATTCGCTGCTGGCAGCCCACGTACTCTAAACTTTCGTGACTAACAAGATTTCAGTCACCATGGTAGACACACGACTTCATTCCGATGAATCTAAATTCGTCATCAACAATGGTCGGTACTCGGTACACGGACTTTCAAACATAGATAAATGAATCATCAACGGGAGCAGATGTGTTAATTAACTTTCTGATATCTTCTTTTGCCGTATGGCGGAATGCGCACGAAATGGTCACCGTTGAATATTGGTGACAAACTACCAAATATTCTATACTGGATCATTGATGATTTCATTTGTAATCATAACGTCAGCGCAGGGATATAACACACAAAACTCCTTCTTAGCTTTATTGGGCACAAGACAGTCGAGCAATGTTCTTCATTGTTTCACCTTCATAATCAGGGACTACGCTCTCTCAGTAGAACTGAATGAAACGTATTGTGGTGGCTTTAATGCCGTCTGTTTGAAGGGTGATTTAAGGACAAGGATCTGTACGGAATTTACAGTGTCATAAACAGGGATAGGATTTTGCTAACTCTCTTGTTTTTGCTCAATCGAAAGATAGTATTTCAAATACAGTGGAGTCTCACTTATACGAATATGAGGGGGACAAACAAATTGTCCGTATAAGTGAATACTCCTTATAAATGAATATCAACAGGTTTTTTTGGTTACTTACAATAGTAAATAAAGACAAATCAAACGTAAATAAACGACGTATAATTGTTTGTCAAACTGATTCAAAATCATACAGTTCGCCCGGTTATCCCGTGCCTAACTTTGAATTCTTGAAGCCATCTAGTGGAAGGCTTAAAATGTAGAAGTATGCATAATTGCATCGCGAATTCAAGGACCTTCTCTTGCAGCATCGGTCTGCTGATCGAAACCTGATCCAGTCGCTTGTGATAGAACTACAAAAACTGCGCTTTTTCCAATTCGACAAACTTGTATTTCTTTCCCTTTAACCAACAATTGTCACGAGGGTTGACAATGGAATTCTTAACTTTTTACTAATGTTCGTTTTTGATTCGTTGGGGTTTTCGTTAATCTCTTTAAGTGAACGACGAGAGAGGAAAAGGACTGAAAGGAGAGGTATACTGCCGCAAAAATCCAGCAGAGAACTGGAATCTTTGTCTACCTATTTTGCCGCTTTCTCAAGGTTTGTTTGCTAAGCTGATTGTAGAAAAATGAGCTTTTGAATGTACATATGTATATCTCTGCAAAAATACACATACCTATATTCCTAGACGCATTGAAACTTAAAATGTATAATCAGTGGGGGGAATGAACGTGGAAATACATGACCACAGGCGGTTTGCTCTTGTCTCGTATGATTGATTGACGATGAAGCTCAGCTGACGTACATTGAAGTCAATTTTGGGTTCTTCGACGGTTCAATAAAACGAATTTTCGAACACTTCCAAAAAACAGGTATTTTTGAGAGTCTATACTTAGAACTTGAACTAGCATTATTCTCATCAAGGAACATCAATTGGAGAAGTGCTCCTGATTTTAAGGAACATTCAGAAGTTGATGAAAGCAAAAGCTCCGATTGCAAAGGAAGTCCTGCAAATTTGTACTGTCGTTTTTAATGCAAGTATGGGACTGAAAATTAGTGAGCACATAAATTCTGTAATGAACGACGACTTGGATGCCAAACTGAAAGCTTTAAATGGGCTCCACCCGTTTCAGTCATTTAGCTTCTTAAATGCGCTTCTAACAGACAACCGGAGAGGATTATTACCAGAAAATTTCAATAGGGGTTCACTATTGTTTAGACAATTTGACGAAAGTACGTATGGCTTTCAAACTTCAAAACCCATGCTCTACGTGTCATGCGATAATAACCCCTATTCTCTTAGGCGAAGTGACAAATTGTTACGTCACATGTTTTTGTCACCAAAATGTGCATACATACATATGTATATATTTCAGGTTATCGAAGGAGGCATTCTGGGAACAAGCAATTGCGAATGATTTTATGTAGTCCATATTGCGAGCCAGAAAAAAAGAGGACAGTTTTTGTTATTCAACAAAACGTCATAGAATGTATTGCAGTTGTACGCCACAATCAAGATAGATTTTACTGTTCCTATTTTTAACCGATTTCTTTCTTTTGTCCAATGTGAACCAACGAGTGAAAAAACGCACTCAACATTGGCATTTTGGCCCGAAATTTGACACAATCGAAGAAGCTCTGAATAGTATTCACTATTTTTTGAGGCTCCGAAATAATTGACCCATTTGTCAACAGAAATACTATCTTTAAATAAGTCATCATTTAATTTGTTCGTTAGAAAATTTTGCAAATTACAAATCAGGTCAAAAAGTTTTGAATCGTCTAACTTAACTCCTTTTGAAGTTAGGTAGTTGACATCAGACCAAATTAGAACCTCGTTAAAATTCATCCAATCAAATGCTTTGAAGTCTTCAAATTGGACTGTTCGTTTATCTAAATATTCACTTTCTATAACATTTGAGGCAGGCATGTCCAAAAGACTCCACTTCGCATTGAAAGCCACGCCGACGTGCATCCGACAGAATGGATTTTGAGGTAAGGGGTTAAAACTGTTGGTCCAATCTACTTTTAATTATTTTTAAGTTTTAAGGGATTGCATTGTAGCTGATACTTCCAAAAGCGAGTTTTTCTATTTCCATTTATTTTGTTTATCCAAAAAAAAAAACTTTTTGCAGTGGCAAAATTCATAAATTAAGGAGACGAGGTACTCAAGTTCTTGTCTCGTAGTTTCAGTCCCTAACGGGAACCTATCAACATCAAATTTAGATTACAAATAACATAATTAGGACGGAGAGTCCTTCGGTGTCATCCACAAAAATGCAAGTGACAAAATCACTCACATCCTGTCGCACTTTGCTATGAAATGTGACTACGGAAATACACATGACACATGATCGTCGGGTAGGTGACAAATGTCACATTAAGCGACTAAGAGAAAACAAATATGTCACAGTGACATATACTTTTGGGTGACACGACTAGGCCGCTTTTACACACGCTAAGTTTGGCTGCAACTTTCCAATCTTGTTGGCAAGGGAGGAGAAACGTGCTTCGTATTCCCTTCTATCTCTTTTCGTTTTTTCGAATTGCTTTATTCTTGCCTTCTCAGTGTTGGGTATTGAAGGTATTGGAAATAAGCGAAAGGGTGGGAAGCGGAAAAATTGAGCAGGAATTGCAACTGGGTTATTTCTACGTGTAAAAGTGGCTTGCGATCACAAAAGGGAATCGCAGAAAATCGTCAATAAAAAGTTGCGGGTGTATAGAATATGGGTGAATGTCATTGCACAACATAGTATTTTGTATCTTGCTTGAAGGAACAGAATATTGGATCAAAAAAATTAAGATTAGCTGACAGAACCGACTGACAACACTGCAGTAATTGCAACTGGTAAAAGAAGGTGAGGAATTGCGTTCACATTCCGACTTGGATTGGTCACAAATGTCGAACTAAATGAATTAAAATAATAAAAACATGAGTAAGTAAATGAAAAGAAACAAAAATTAAAAATGAAAGGTGTTTTTGTTTTTTCTTTATTTTTTATTCAATAAAAATCATTACAAAAAAAAAAACCATGCAAGATGTCTCTTAAGGCGGGTTGAAATTATTGATTTGTGAGAGCGATTCCAAAGCCTAAACGCGTTCGTCTTTTGTGTTCCACCATGGTATGGCTGCCAAACGAATATTCAACTGATTAACGACAGAAAAACCAACACGTACGGTGGCGTTAAATATATCACAACAAATGAATACCTCCAGAATGATCTTATCACTCAACTGACAAACTACTAAACTGGGTGAAAAAAAAATACAATTAATACTGTTGAAATACTGAGCTAATATTTAATGCGAATGCAGTTTACAACCCGACGTGTCCGAAGCTGATTTAAGAGAGAGAAAGAGAGAGAGAAAAAAAAGCAAACACGTACATACATAGTATATTCAGTGAGTGAAACACTTCAAACTAAATGCGGTCAATTGAGCTTACAGGTCTTAGATTCTATGAGAGTGTGACTGTTCAACAACATGTTCGTCTTCTTCAGCGTCCTAGTGAATTTTGTTTGTTTTTTTTACTTAAAAATTATATCATACCACACATTTCTGATCATTCATAGTAAAAAAAAAAAAAAAAAAATCAATTAAAAACATAAAACAATTACGTGTGCAATATGCACATAGACTATCCATACTTTACATCTATACTTTATACTACATGTAGCTTACTTATATTATGAAAAACTAGTAGGTAAGTCGCTGAAGTGTTGTGACATTCATTTTTGGCCACTGTGAAACTCGTCCAGACACAGTTTACAGCTCCACGAACCTTCAGGTGGTGTGATTAGCGGTGGTGACAGACAATACATATGATATCCCCTATCGCAGTCGTCACAAAACAAGAGCTGATCATCGTTGTCGGATGTACCACATATTGAACAATATTTGCACTCTATACACTGCCATCGATATCGCTTAACCGATATAATCATGTTTGGGGTGAATTGCAGACAAGTTGGATGACCAGATCGGCCACAATCGGAGCAGGACACGAGTTCTTCGGGGAGATTTGTCTTTTTGTTCTCGCGTGCGTCACCTAAACAAAAGTCGCAGTACGGTGATGGATGAGCTGTTGAATCACGTTCTGTTCGCATTTTATTGCCGCTGCTGCTGCTGCTGGTGGTGCTGCTGCTGATGCCTTTTTTTGGACTGGACTCTGCTTCATCGGAGGGTAATTTATCTGTGGATGTAAACATTGACAATGGCTGATCATCCACGGTGGTAAGAGGTGAGGCGCAGGAATTGGAGTTGAATGATGTATTAGCAACAGCAGCAGCAGCAGCAGCAGCAGCTCGGCGCTTGGCCTCGCTGTCGATGTTCGTGCTACCCTTTCGTCGGCCGCCTTAAATTAAATATTTTAAAATTTTCCTTAGTAACCAATCGTGATTGTTTCGCTTAGTTGTTCAATTCATTTTTGGAATTCATTATAAAACTTACCCCTTCGTCCCCGTTTCGGCGTCGTTTCCGGATTGACAATCGGTTTCTTTGCGGGTCTTGCGCGCTTTCTCTTCCGATTGCTGTATGCCTCCTCAAAGTCGGCATCGGAATCGAAGTCTTCCTCGAACTCGTCGACATGGGAAAGTTCCATATCCTCGTAATACCATTCCTTCTCCGGATTGGGGTGGCTGTCTTTGCTGTCATTGTCGGCGGTTGCGCCAAGAGAATTACCATCTGGTGGTATTATTGTACCTGCAGAGAAATAAATGAGTATCAGAGCTTGTTGTATGCAAATTGGAAAAGGGGGAAATGTTTGCTGGGCTGGTTTGTGGATGAAAGCAAACACATACGATGAGAGATGTGTGCTCGTCCCTGCTGGTTTGGCTGTCCAATGTGTGCGAGCGTGTGTAGGTTCTCAAAATTATGTAGAATACATTGAATGGTTGATTTGCTTGGTACGTGATTGAAACCGAAAAGGCAGCCCAATTCTCTGCGCGTTTTCACAACAGAGCACCTATTTAAGTAATATGTTCTGATAACCTCAACACGTTGTTGCGGCGTTAGCTGTTCCATGATCAACTTAAATTGGAAACTCCACTCCTGACGGCGGTCGTATTTGAACTGATGTAAATGACAGTCAAGCTAATTTGGTGCAGAATGGAGCAAAGGGAACCTACGAGGCATTGCATGAAACTGACGAGGAGAAATGTGCTGACTTTAACATTTCGCACGGTCGTCATTTATGGAAGGGTACACATATCTATTGTTTACATATGTGGTTCGAGAGTAACACAATCTCTCAGTTATCACAGTTCCCTGTGGTGTTTCGTGTGAGACTGTTTACGTGAAACTTGAGAACGCTGGTGTATAATATGTATTTTTGCAGAATGACAAAAGGGGAGGATGTATAATGGGATGAGACTCAAAAAATGAAGCTGAATAGGTTCTTGATTTGCGGAGGAATAAAACTAGGCAGGCGACTACATTAAGGATGTCTCAACCATGCTCACCCACGTTCTTAGACGCAAAGAATTAGCTTGCGTTGCAGTTGAGACAGAGCTCTACTTTCTCTTCACGAATAGGCTGCCAACAATGTGGTCGGGCACCCTAAAGCTTAGCATCTACGAGTATCCACTCAGTTTCGTCAAATTGGACGTCGCATTGAATGAAAATCTCAAGAACCAACAATCACTGCAACTCCAAAGAGTCTACCCAGGAGCGCCAAAATGATTCCCCGCTGCTGATGGCCCCGACTTATATGCCATACGAGACTGCGAATAGCCCCCCAAGGGAAATTACAAGGAAACTTGTCAGTAAAGCCAAGAAAGATGGGATGGGACCTTATCTTAGGCTGTGATGCAAACTCTCATCACACGATATGGGGTATCTCGGACTCAAACGACCGAGGTAACGATCTTTTCGATTTCATCCTTTCTTCCACAGAGAAGATCGTGCGAAACTCAAACGTCAACACCAGAGGCACGATCTTCCAAAAGCCCGTTCAACTGCTTGCTTACGCGGATGGCATTGACGTGTTTGGACGAACACAGCGAGCCGTCAATGAGGCGTTTGCTGGCATTGAAGTGGAAGCGGCTAAAATGGGTTTGGCAGTGAATCAGGGAAAGAAGAAGTGCATGCTGTCATCACGGAATGACGTACAACATCGACGTCGTGGACAGAGCGTCATAATGGGCAGCAGAAACTTTGAGGCAGTCAAGGACTCTGCTCTGCAGTGGACAGGGACAATAACACCGAGTACCGAGATCAAGCGCAGAATTACTCTTGCCAATCGCTGTTTCTTTGGGCTCAAGAGGCAATTGAGTAACCCTTGCTCGAAGCACCAAGCACTTTATATAACACCCTGATCACCACTGTCCTGCTTTATGGCGCAGAGACATGGACGCTATTGAAAGCGGATGAAGAAGCTCTTGGTCGTTTTGACAGAAAAGATCTTTGGTCTTGTTTCCGTTGATGGAGGAGGAGATTCAACCACGAACTGTATGGGCTGTACAGCGGCACGCACCTAGTTAAGCGTCTTCGGATACAACACTTAAGATGGCTAGGTCACGTAGAGCGGATTGACACCACAGCTCCGACCCGAAGAGTCTTCGATTCCGCGCCATTGGGACAATGCAACAGAGGGCGTCCAAGAACGAGATGGCACACAGAAGGTCCTCAACCAACTTGGTGTGCACAACTGGAGGCAGCTGGCGAAAGATCGTGCTGGCTAGAGAGGCTTGTTGGTTGTGGCCCAGGTTCACCCCGGACTGTAGCGCTAAACAAAGAAGAAGAACAACCTTAACATCGAGAATATCGTGACCAGCAATAGGCAAGAAATTATTGACCTGACTCTGAGTATCAAATCCAACACTCTATCAGTTAACCACTGGAAAGTGCCAGGATCCCCATCGTTCTCAGATCATAGAATCATAACCTTTACGGTGAACGCTGTAAGCCTGGCAAATTTTAGAAACCCCAAAAACACAGACTGGGAAACTTACTTAACACCTTACACAGAGATTGATAAGGAACGTTGATGACCTAGAGCTCATGGCAAATGATCTCACTTCATCCTTTCGACAATCCTATGAGAAAGCCTGTCCTCTACGGACCTCAACAAATACGAAATCCCCCTCATGGTGGTGTAAAGACCTCCTAGCTTTAAGAAGGAAATCAAGAACTCTATTCAACGCAGCTAAGGCCTCCAGGTCTGCTAGTGCTTGGGCTGCTTATAAGGATAGCCTCAGGAACTTCAGAAAAGCTGCCGCTACAGGCAAAAGAGACTCCTGGCGATAATTCTGCACTGACATTGCAAAAACATCGGAAACAGCCAGACTAAGGAAGCTTCTTTCAAAAAGCCCCACGATTCCAGGTTACATCAATGACAGCGAAGGTAACTGGACTCGTAGTCATCGTATGACACATTGTGTCTTCTTATGGAAACTCATTTCGCGGTTAGCTCGCAAAGTGAACTCTCGACAGCTGTAGAGATCCCAGTTAGTGAAAATAACGTTCCGAGTAGTATTGTCGGCGATAGATGGGCCATCGATTCCTTCGATTCGCATAAATCACCGGGAGTTGATGGAATTATTCTCATCATGCTGCAAACGACAAAAGACATTATTACTCCTATACTGGCAAAACTATTCCACAGCAGCCTGGTATATGGAGAGAAGTTAAAGTAGTTTTTATACCCAAAGCCGGCAAGACCAGCCACTGCACGGCGAAGGACCTCACTTCCTTCGCCTTGAAGACGTTTGAAAAGCTCCTCAATATTCCCGCAAAACACCATCTCTAGGGTACAGCATGCGTACATGAAGGGCAAAGGCGTAGAAACACGAGGTGGCCAGTGTGATTGAAAAGTCCCTGAATGTCAAGGAATACGCACTTGCTGCTTGCCCAGACATAGAGGGGGCCTTCAATAATGTAAAGACATCTTGCCCGACATTCTAATCAATCGATACACCCAGAATACAACGTCAGGACATATCGAAATAGTCCCCAAAGTCAAACAATCAAAAGCGACTCCACTTTCAAAGACTGTTCACCTCTTCATATCGTCTCTAACCTTAAGACAATTACGAAAATCGTATTCATGTTCGAAAAAAAAGAGAAAAAAACACCAGAACACATTAAAAGCGTATCATAATTACTCCTACAAATTTCACCCTTCAAAAATTAGTCACACAGTCATGAACCCAAACAAGTGAACAAAAAAAAAAAACAAAAGAAAAAGAACCAACGAACCGATTTACACAGCTGTCTGCGCATTGTTCTCGTTACTCATTTATATTCCGCGCGCACTCTTTGAAGAGCGCACAATGGAAGTACACAAAGCACACACAACAAGAATCCGGTTAAAAACGATTTCGAAAGTTTAACGATCACAATTGCTTTTTGGCGGTTGATCTGATCTCCCAGCTAGAGTGGTGTACACACATAGACACAAGCCACAAGCAGATCATCGTCTGATCAAACTGGTTACTGTGTAGCTTCCAAGGTCGTGTGTATCCATCCATCCATCCATCCATTTCCAATGCAAAACAACAACTCCAAGCAATTTTTCTCTTATTTCCTATGCTGAATCACGTCTTCTTGTTCTTGTCTGAATTTAACTTATGCACCACAAAAAAATTCCAGCCACTGACAAGGGCTGTGAAATGATGAAAGGGGCGGGGGAGGGAGGGTGATTGGACGAAGAAGAATACATTTATTTCAAGGGAACAGGTAGCAGGGTAAACTACGTCAATAAAATTTATGGGACCTTCCACTTATACACACACACACACAGACTCTTAATTTTCTCCACAAAAAGTGGAGAAAAATTCCCCGGGATAGGACGAAAACAACAACAACAAACCAGAAACCATCCACATTTGTTATTTTGATTCTACCAAGTATTTTCTATAATTGAACGGGGCGGAGAGGGGATCTCATACACGCCGGTTTCGGTGAACATATAGACGAGCTGGATGCGGAGACAGGGAAGGACCTTTTATATTGATTATTTTCCTTGCCAGTTTCTTTCACTTCACTTTTTGTTCGTCTTTCATCTTGTACACACAATCAAAATGAATTCCATTTCGTGCTGTGCTCTGGCTCTGTAAATGTTAACAACAAAAACATCGCATCGAGAGGACAGCTCCTGCACAACCCACAATACGGTTGATGATGTTGTCGTGCGGAGGGGGGAGCGGGAGGGATGAATGAGGGAAAAAACCTTGTTTTTAGATGGCGGAGGACGAACTCAAAAAGGGGGGTGCACCTGCCTTTTCTTAAACCAGACAACTTCTGTTTCTTTTTTTTTTTTGTCTTTTTCTTATTCTCTTGTGTTGGGAGTTCGCCCTTTTTTTTTGTATATGTACCCGGGACTGGAAGCTTCATTGAAATGCTTTGCTATACCTGTGCTCTCCGATTGCTGCTGCTGCTGCTGCTGCTGCTGCTGTTGAGGTTGCTGTGATTGCTGCTGTTGATGGTGATAGTGATGATGATGATACGTTTGACTTTCCCGGAACTGGTAGGCCTTGTAACTCTGATGATGAAGCAGGTATTGACGTTTTGGCTTACGCCATCGAGCTGAGGGGTACGTATAGATTTGGCCATCACGAAATCCGGGCATTCGTTGTTTTTGTTTCATAAACAAAGCGCAATGGGTTTGTGCAACGCCCGTTTGCGGATCAAGAAAAGGCATCCGCAAACGACGTTCGATGCAGAGGCGTGTGTTGAAGTTTTCACTGTTCTCAAGGATTTCCTTGTAGGCGCTATCGTTCAGGAAGTTCTGGATTTTCTCGAAGTTTGAGATATTTACAATTTCAATATCGGACGCCATACTTTATTCGATTTACCGACTTTTTTATTTTCCTCTTCGTTATTTCTTTTCTTTTTCTTTTTTTTGTTAAACAATGACCAAACGATGCAAACGCGATGGAAAATACACACACGGCGAATATGACGACTGAAGAGACAGAAAGTTTTTGCACGTACACTAACGCAAAAACACAAGCAGAGTCTAATGGGGAAGCCACTGAACTGAAAAGTTTGACACAACGCGCTTGAGTGGTGCCATCATCTGGCTTACCTGAAGTGACATTCACTATGGTACTTAGGGTGGAAACACAATGCAGGAATTGATGTGGGGAAAACTATTATTAAGGTACAGAACATATTATATGAAAATTTGAGGCACATTTTAGCTGGAATATAATATCGGTGGTATTATGCCAGATGTCAAACTTTAGCGTTAAAACTTAGTCTGGATACTATTTTCGGTAAGATTTTCGAAGTTTCCACATGTCGATTATGCCAGATGTCAGACTTGCGCGAATCACGATCGTTGTACGTAATTGCAATTATTTCGACAAACACTAGATCCGACAGAGTTTAAGGTCAGTTGTCAATTGCTTTAAAACTCGGTGTGAATACTATTTTCGGTATAATTTTCGAAGTTTCCACATGTAGCTGGTGTCATTTGGTTAAGTGCGCTACGGTTAATGTGTTACCACAAATTTTGCGCTCCCATTGCCCGTCCGATTAATACTGTTCCACATCGCTGAACACACGAAGGAAAATAGTGTCACAGCAGCTTCAACAAGGCAACCAACATAAAACACAAAAAACACAAATTAACTCAAAATATTTGTCATAAACAACTGTCAAAAGCAAAGAAAAATTTGTGTGATTTCTGTTTGTGTTTTAGGGCGTGGAATTATTCATAGAGTCCCATTTCAATTAAATTTCACAAAATCGACGACACTAATTTCGACGAAATAACGACGCGCATTGCTCACAATGGGGGCAAGTAATAAAAGTACTCGAATCGCTTTGGGAATCTCAACAGTATCAGCATTGTTTGTGTTAATTGCTTTTGTTTCTCCATATTGGCTGGTCAATGATGGCAAGCTTGCTGATCCCAAGTTCTTGAATCTGGGCCTGTGGGAGGTGTGCTTGAATAACTATCAGGACTACCATCGGTTCTATGACACCCGTTTCAAGGGCTGTATGTGGGTGTTCGAGGAGGAATATTATATAATTCATGACTACTTGTTGCCAAGCTTCTATATAGCCGTGCAGTTTTTCGCTACGCTCTGCTTTGTTGCGTGCCTCTTGGCGCTGCCCCTTACATTAGCTTTCTTGAGGTGCTCGCGCGACGATGATCGTTATGTGTTTCTGTTGCTAACAATTGGCGCTATCGAGATTTTCGGCTCGCTGTGCGGATTTATTGCAGTTGTTGTGTTCGGAGCGAAGGGTGACAGCAGAGACTGGATGCCACATTGGGAGCACAATGAGATGGGCTGGGCCTTTGCATTGGCCTGTGTTGGCGGTGTTATGCTGATGCCAGGTGGCATCCTCTACATGGTGGAGGCGAGACGTGAGCGCTATAAGCGCTTGAATGAGATTGGAAATCGTGAAGCTGGCGATTATGTCAACGAATACAGCACGAAACGATACGGCGAAGGAGTGCAGACCGATATATAATAATTTAATTTCTTTTCTTTTTGTTTCACATTAGCAATGTATTCATATTCCGTCCAATCGAATCATTGAACTGTATTATTTTCCGTTTGATTTGCATCACTAGAGGCCTTGCATGTGTTTTTGAAACTAATCGAACATTTGTATGTTTTTTAAATGTTTTATTCGAATATTACTAAATAAAGTTTTATAAAATATGATGTGACGTTTTCCTTGGAGTTCTGCTGTTCTGCTCAGACAGAGCGAACCTCAATTGATTATTAATGATGCACGAACGACTGTCAAAGTGAGGTGAATCAGAAGCTGGTTTGAAACCGATACAACTCGTGGTCTTCTGCGTGTCCAATGATTCCACGCATGATGTATTCTGTGAATAGACAGCAACACACCAGTGTGCAGTGAGGAAACACTTTCATCTCGACTTGACGGTCTTGGAATCCCCAATGTCAGTTTCATTATCACAGTCGGTGCGATAATCCCCTCTGCTATACGGGCGCTCGTGAATCACTGGAATTTACGCGCATTTTTAGCGTGAAAACATCGTCAAAGCACAGAGAAACAATCAAATGCATGGATTTATATATTTAACAGCAATCTTAGTTTTTGTTTTTATTTGACTTGAGGTGTACCCACTATGATACAGGAAATGTGGTACTTTTTTAATATAGAAAACAACTTTGGACTATTTTTGAATTTGATATTAGTGTTTTGTACATACATACACAATATATATATATATATAGTTTCCCCCTCCCACTCACACGTAATACACAGAAAAGCATCATAGACTCCATAGATCTATTTCAAACAACCGGATTATGAATTGAATTCATGTCTTGTTCGTAGGTGAACGTGTTTAATCTAAAGCAATTTGTTACTTGCAACTTATAACTTGTACGTGTACGATTGCAATCACCAAACATATGCAACAAATTTGGTGAATTCAAAGATACCTATTATACGAATTGAAAATGGTAATCATACATTGTCAACGTTTGGTATTGTGCCATCTGGACTCTCGGTTGTTCGCAGCCATTTTTGTGCGCTTGCATTTTCCTTTTGTACGATTATGAACAGTTCCCTATCGTTGGACTCCAATTGGGTGCGTAAGTAGTCGATCAGATTATCCTCGTTGCCAATGCAATTGGGCGAGTCTAGCTTCGAATCGAGATTGTAGTATTGGCCATCATCGATTTTCCTCACAGCGATCCAGTGTCGTTTCTTTATTGGCAGCGTTACAATTCCAAATTTATAGTCAGCAGGAACGTTGAGAATAAAACCAACCACTTCGTCGGTGTTTATACACGATGGATCTCTGTAAAAATCATTTCCGATTATTTGAAGACACACGTTTCTCCTTTTCAATGCAACTCACTTTCGTTTATCAAACCATACGGCCTCACAGTTTTTATCCTGCAGCGCAGTCATAATAACGTTTACGTCATAGTTACCGAGGCCAAGGACAGATCGATGGGGATTTATCCATACCTGTGGGCTGAGATGTTTACACATTTCGTCTAGTTGTGCTTTTGTGTAGGTATCCGCTAGCATGTCGATAAACAAAGGATTTCGTTAACCAAAAATTCGCACTGATTATTCTAAAAATATCACTTACATTGGAATAAATTGTTCAGTGCATGTAGGGCACACAGCTGACGTCGTTGCCTTTCGTGATATATTGTGTCAAGTGGCATTTTATTAGTAACCATTTAAAGCGTTTAAGCCCTTGGTTTAGTGCGAATTGAATTGTTTCAAAAATATATGATTTAACCGCAACCAATTGTTTAGTGAGGAATTTTGTAAACGATAATCTCCACCATTTGTTTACAAAAAAATTGTGCTGTCATGATTGGTTGACATGAGCTCCGGAGAGAGTTGGATCTGTTTGATTTTGCAATTCCGCTGTCAAATAATGTGCGAGATGTGCTAAAGCGGAAACATTGCAATTGGTCATGTGGCAAGTTTAAGAGCCTCTGGAGTGGCATATATTTTGAAAAATGCAAAGACTGTCCCTTTTGTACGTTAGTTAACTGACATTGGTTCGAAAAATAAGGAATAGTGATTGAAGTAGATGTTCACATTATTCCAAGGTATTGGGAAGATTGTTGGATGTATTTGGCGCCCTCTGGATAGCCTTTACAGCAACCGCTTAGAGGTGAACCAATGTGTGCAGCGGCCCCGGTCCGGTCTTCCAGGTTCGGGGGTTTCGTGTGGGGTAACTTCCCGCGTAAAAAAATAAAATTATCAGAAACGGCAAGAACCCTCGGATAGGGATGACCCTACTGCTGACGACCATGGACAAAGAAATAAGGACAACGATTTTCGGTTTTGCTCGCTTATGCATTTAAAGCTTGAGACTTCTTGCCTGAGTCTGCCTCGAACAACAAACCCGCATCCAAACAAGCGCTGCCTTCTCTCTTTGTAGCAATCACCGTAATAAAAGTCGCAGTTTTTCATCCTCGGCCGCAATTCCTGAATGGCAGTGATGTCTGCCTTATATGCTTCTAGGGCCTCCACAAGTTCATCGACTGCACGTGGTCTGTTAAGGGAACTCACATTCCACGTGTAGTCGATGAACGTATCAAACATTATTCCAAGGTATTGGGAAGATGGTTGGATGTATTTGGTAGTAGGAAATAAATACACTTCCTTGAAGACTACTTTTATTCGTCTCACGGCATGTACATATAAATAATTTACATGCCGCCATCAGGTCTCTGAGGTCATTGCGCAGATGACTGATCAAATATACAGATTTAAAGGCAGTTGCATGTGAACATGTATTAAAATTTCCAGACAGCTACCGCAACCACGCTTATTTACAATCAAGTTGATCGTCTGTCGAAGTTTTACAGACCTTAAGTTTGAATATGGAGGCTTTTACGGCGATTGAAGAAAAGGCGAAACGAACTGGTCTCAAGGTTAATGAGGACAAAACGAATTATATGCTGTCGACAAAAAAAACGTTCCGTCACACACCACCTTGGACAACATTTCACGATCGACAGCTACAATTTCGAGGCAGTAAAGGAGTTTGTCTACCTCGGGGCAAACGTGAACTCCACAAGCGACATCACAGAATCGCCTTTGGCAACCGGTGCTACTTCGGTTTGTCAAAACAACTGGGCTCAAAACTCTTGACTCGTAGGACCAAAATCATGCTCTACAAAACTCTTATTTTGCCAGTCCTGCTCTATAGACCCGAAAGCTGGGCGCTAAGCAAAACTGCAAAGCTGATTCTTGGTACCTTCGAAAGAAAAGTCCAACGTCGGATATATGGTCCCGTCTGCGAGGACAGTGAATGGAGGAGAAGACACAACCGCGAACTCTACGAGCTGTACCAGGATGTGGATGTAGTCCGGAAGGCAAAAATCCGTCGACTGCACTGGCTCGGCCACATCGAGCGCATGGACAACAATGCTCCAGCAAAGAGGGTCTTTGAATCCGAGCCTACTGATTCGAGAAGGAGAGGAAGACCGAATCTCCGGTATAAAGACCAAGTCATCGCAGATGCAAGACAGCTTGGTCTTGATGACTGGAAGCAGCGTGCCCAGGACCGTCAACGATGGCAGGCAGCATTTGCTCAGGCTCGGACCCTCCATGGGTCGCCGGCCTGATAAGTAAGTAAGTATGTGGACTTGCATGCCTAGGTGTCACAGGAGCAATTTCTGCAAAAGAGCCCTATCAGGAGCATTCAATCCAAATGTTGGCTCTCAAGCTCTACTGGGCATGCAAGTATACTGCAGAGACTAAAAATCATTTTGTAAGCGACTACTCTCTCCCATTTCTTGACTCGAAAATACCCTTCCGGTGTTATTTCCCGACAAGGGAGGGGAGGGCTACAAAAGAACCCATCAACAGTTCGACCATCTACAGATAGTGTCGGCTCGCCAGTACAACCGCTCTTGGCGGTGGTCAGATCACAACTCCTCTCAAAACTGGATATGTACACAAACCAACAAAGATGAGAGATGAGTCATAAGTACTATGACTTTGGGCACCTCCCTCACTCCCATGCTCTACCGTGGTGTTGGCAATACACTACAGGATCGAAGATGAAAAAAGGCACAGGCGTGGGCATTTTAAACATGCACTGCCCTATCAGTATCCCTGCCAGAATAATGTCAAAACCACCGGCTGACATAATCATTGTAATTAATAGTCAAGCGGCCATTAAAGCAATTTCAGGAAAGAACTCAAGTCGAAGCGGGTCGCATGTTGCCGCGAAGAGCTTAAGGTTCTCAGTACGTCGCACTCGATTACTCTATGCTGGGTCCCAGGCCACGTTGACATAGCCGACTATGAGGCAGTGGAAAAACTTGCCAGGAAAGGGGCTGAAACCGATCTAGCACAGGCAATCCCATTTATTCAACCACCTCTTGCAGATGTCAAGAAGAAAGTGTATGACAAATCATAGAGCAAGTAAATGAATGGTGGACCTCTCCATCCATCTGCTAGACAACTCGGATGATGTGGATCAGGTTCAATAGTGCGAAAACCAACAAACTCCTAGAATGAAACAAACAGCTGCTACGGATGGTAGTTGAAGCTCTAACTGGCCATAATCATCTGAAGTACCACGCAATCAAAATGAGACTTAATCATGAAGAAGAAAGAGTGGATACTCTTCACTATCTCTGCCACTGTCTCAGCATCTGTCAGTTGAGGCACTTCCAGGACCTACAAGAAATAAATCCCCTTTACCTCTATTTTCAGGTTCATAAAGATTTCAGGATGATTGGACTACGTGCAGACGAGGAAGGGTACGAGGACTGTGACAAATAATTTGTCCCTCTTTGGGCATCAAAACGTGTCTACCCACGAACCTAACCTAACATTCAATATGTGCTTCCCATGACGTAGTGCGAAAGTGCTTTGAGGGTTCCCCGAAAGATTTAACTTTCATAATTCACGCCTCCACCTGTTTCCAATCGATAGTAACGCGCAGATTGTCTAGAAAACGCTTCTCAAATTTCACGGTTCAAAGTCTGCGTTAAACTGTAGGCGCTTCGAATATGAACTTAGCTTCGTTTCTGCACTCTTTGGAAATTTAAAATTTGTGCTTCGTGACTGATTGACAGCAATGCTTATATTTGAGAGATTTCAAGGTTGGATTATAACTTTTTTTGTATGTGCCGGGGTGGTCCTGGGCATCTACTAACAAGCGTGTCCAGCTGCCTGCCTCTAGCTTCGCACGAATAGTTGGTTCAGGTCCCTTTCCACTTGCATGCGTAACTTGAGGTACGGTCTTTCTCTACGACGCCGTCTCTCGGGGGTAGATTCGAAGATCCTGGCTGGAGCATTGGTTTCCATTCACTCTACATGACATACCCATCTTTGTTGCACCTTCACTCCTCTGGCTAAGTCGATGTCGCTGAACAGGTACAATTCGTTATTATATCTTCTCCTCTACTCACCATCCATGCAGACGGGACCGAAAATCACCTAAAGATTTTTCCTCTCAAAGCAGCCAAGAGCAACTACATCCGCTTTTGACAAAGTCCATGCCTCCGCTCCATAGAGCAGAACTGGGACGATTAAGATCTTATAGAGGGTCACTGTGTTTGTTCGAGTGAGAGCTTTGTTTATCATTTGCTTCCTTGGCCCAAAGAAGCAGGGATTGGCAAGAGTTTAGTTTTCAGCGCTGGTGTCCTTGTCTCAGTTGATGGCGGTTCCTAGATAGATAAAGTCTTTGATTACCTCTAAACTGTGACGTCGGTATTGGATGTCCTTTCTTCTTGACAAAATATACTGTTATAATTTACCGTTAAGTTCATCTTCGCGGCCTCCGTCGCAACACTCACAAAAGTGCCATTGACAGCACGCTGCATTCTTCCGATTATGTCAATATCGTCGGCATACGCGTGTAGTTGAACGCTTGAGTATTTATTCGACCTTGCTGGCCTAAAGCCACGCTCGTATGGATCGAACGGCTTTAGATTTTCACTCAACACGGCAGATAAGATTTTGTATGCGATGTTCAGAAGACTGATGTCTCTGTATAGTTGGCGCAATTCAAAGGGTCTCCTTTTTTCTGGAAAGGGGAAACGATGCTGGTTCCATTCATGCTTTCTTCCGACCAAATTTTACAAATGAGTTGGTGCATGCTGCTAACCAAGATTACCAAGTCATCGCCTCCTGCTTTGAAAAGCTCCGCCGCAAGGCCGTCAGCTCCAGTAGACTTGTTGGATTTCAGTTTAGATTATGGCCATTTTCACTTCATCCGGGTCGGGTGGGCGGAATTGATCTACAACGTCCCTTTCATTCGGGTTGGATCCTGTGGTAATCGGGTAGACACCTGGCGTAAACCTGGCGATGCCCTTTTGTGGTAGCCATCGGAAACTGGTTGTAGTTTACCCGAACTCAACTTGATAAACTTGTAAGTGCGACCTCTTGTCCTAGGGGTTACAACAAAAAGGATAAGCTGGGCCTTGAGGTTGGGGCTTGTGCCACCGGGGTACATACCAAGCCAGTGGAGACGGGCAAAGGTAGTGTTTATTTCGAAAGTCCGAAATGGGGGAGAAAGACCCAAGCCCGCCAGAGTCCTATAGTCCGATCAGCCTGATATCGTTTTTCTTTAAAACGATGGAAAAAGCTGTGGACAACGACATAAGAGCCCCGCAGGGAGGAATTCTGTTCCCCCTAATGCAGAGCCTGGTTGTAGAAGAACTTCTGGCGATACTGACCAACCATGACATCAGATGCAAGGCATACGCTGATGACATCATAGCCAGAGGCAAGATGGAGGAGACCCTATGTGGCGTCATCAAATGGGGAGTAACAATAAATAACTAACGAATGATGCCTGTCGGCTGGGCTAAGCCTAAACCGGCAAAAACCACCATAGTACCATTTACGAGAAAACGACGAGCAACGACTAAAACAAATAAGTCTATCAGGCACAACACTGGCTCTAGTAAACGAAGTAAAGTATCTAGAAGTATTCCTAAACAGCAAGCTCATCCGGAAAAAGGAAACAAAAGAGGTAACCAGGAAAGTGACATGTGCTCTAGTGATTTGTACTAGTGAACCATGGCTGGCAAAGCCGGGGATGCAGTCCTAGTTTCCTAAGGTGGATGTATATAGCTTAGGGGGTATCAAAAGGGGACACAATAGACATATAGGTCGTGGTACAATACACACCCCGATTACGAAAGGCGTTTCACTTTTTTTGAGAGTTCGAGTCACTTTACAGGTGTTTAAGCATCGGTATTACGAACCTTAATCTACTTGAGCTTTTGTTCCACACACATTCCAAAACTGCCACTCAAAAGCTTACTGTGAATTCGTTAAATGGGGTAGTTTTCATAAATTTTACCGGAATACACATTTTTAAATTGTAGTTTTCAGGTGTTTGCTTAATTAAATTATTCGTGGAATTTAAAGTAAATATGGACGACATTGCTTGTTTATTTGTTGGATTTGTGAAGAGAACGACGATCAAGAATTGCAGAAAAGGGAATTAATTAACATCAGAAGAAGTATTAGATTAAAATGCAATCCATTTGATCTACCAGATGCTAAGTAAGAGATATGCATTGTACAATTGTGAATAAATTAAGTAGTTTCTTAAAAAGTTTCTTAGACTAGATAAGCTGGCGTTGACTTATTCGCTGAACGAAATCAAAAATATAGTTTCGGACATGAAACATTCGTCTTCAGTGCCGATTGTTGTGCGACTTGCAGCTTTATTAATTTATTTTGTGCTGAAGGGAGCTACCAAATCGGTGTTGGGAACGACTTTGGATTGCGCTTAGCACAGCCTGCCGAAAGAAAAATCATTAATGAAATTATCGACGTAGTGGAAGAGTTTATTTCTCCTATATGGATTAAATTTGGAAATAGTGCGGAAGAACAGGATCAAACAAAAATCAAATCTATCAAAAATGTGGCATACCGGGGGTTATTGGATGTGTTGATGGGACGCATATTAATATTCTAGCTCCTAAAAATCGGAACAGCATAAGTACCACAACAGAAAAGGGTTCTACAGTCGTAACGCTATGATTGTAAGTATGCAGTTGAAATTTGTTTGCGATATTTCTGTTTTCCTCCATCAGTTCAACCGGCCGACTTATTTGATTTGGGCTGGAAATTTGCATCCTTAAAATATAAATAATTAACACTAAATACATTTTACACCATTCCAGTTAAAACACAAAGAAAACTCATGTTTTTACTTGTTTTTCTATTAGAGTCGTTTGCAAAATTCAAACCGCCTTCTTTTGTCGTGTTACTCGTCGTTTTGGTGTAGTAAATCGACTCTCGGAATATCGATACACGACAAGTGTCAGTCAAAAAATACGTTCCACATAATCGCCAGAAGTCGTTTTATGGCGGAAAACGACTACTTTATCGACAATCGTAATACCGACATGAGAGAGGCGTTTCGACACAAGTCGTTAAACGACTTTCGTAATTGGGGTGAATTACTGCACAATCTGCCAGACATCGATGAGCAATTGACGTTTATGAACAATAGGTACGGCAGTTCATCTAAGTTAGCACGATCGTAAATCGAATGCAGATATGTATATTGTTTGACTGCTAATATGGTCGATTGGAAGAAAAATAGTTTGTTCTAAGGCAAGACTGCACCTTGGGTGTGTTCAAAAACGCATGAGAAAAGAAATGCGATTGTACTAGCGCAGATTTCCGACGTTTACCAAAACACCCTATAGCTGTCTAGAGAAAGCTTCTCAAAATTGGCTGTTCGGACTTTTGGAGTCGGCATAAAACTGTAGGTCCCTGTCATTCGTGATAGAACAATAGCACGCACAACACGAGTGGTTGCTGAGAAGCTAGGCCCTGGCCCTCTACGGGCTGTAGCCTCCGTGGAGCTCTTTTAGCTTCGGTTGCTTGGTGATTTTTGTCATCTTTTAATTACCTTCTAATCAGTTGGTGGTTTTGAGGTAATTTGGGATGTCCTTCATATTTACGTTCGTTAGATCTTCAAGGCTGTTGAAGGAATTACTACCAAGTAGTGGTCTCACTTGTCTCTGCAAGTGTAGGTCAGTTTGCTCCTCCTCCTCCTCATCCAACAGCTTCTACAGAAGTCATTGTAAGGTGTTCCAAGTCTTCTGGCTTGATTGCCAATTAGGCAATGAACAGTAATTACTGCAGCCAGTTGCTAATTAGTTTCCTTTCTAATTCTATGAGAGCTTTAGCCTTCATTGGATTTATTGTAGGCCACATCGTTTTCGATGTCCTGCAAGTATTCAACTCCTCCTTTTTTACTCCTACGACCATCCGGCTTCATTTAGGAGGTTTTGTCATTTCTACACCGCTCAAGTTTGCCAGCTCTGCGAAGAGGTGCTTTTCCAGGAACTGGCGTCTTTTCTTTACTGGCGCTGGGCATTTGCAGAACAAGTGCTTTCCCAGAAACTGGTTGCTTTTCTTTGTAAGGCCTGTGCATTCGCAGAACAGATGTTGGTCAGTAGCGCCACCCACATTATTATCTTATTATTCCTACGTCCGACATCGAATCCCTGAAGCATGCAATGTTGATGAAAAGCAAATCAAAAGATAAACATCCGAAGTTAAAAATATGTTAAGTGCCTGTTCTTTATTAATAGTTATTATCATCACTTAAATTTGTTCTCATTAGTAATCACATAAAATAATAATAAAAAAAAAAACAAAAAAATATATCTCTTCATTAAAATTTTACATTAGATTTGTTTAATTTTCTGCTTTGTTTAACAATAATAATCGCACTGAAAACGACGACTCATTTATGATGGAAATTATAAAATATATCCTAAGTCTAAGGGTCATCGGGGAAAACTCAAAAAAAACTTCATAAAAAATCAATTATGTAAGCATAATATAATAATTTACAAACGCAAACACACACACACACACACAGACACTCGATTTTGCAATAGGCAAAAAACAAAAAAAAAATAACGTAAAATTATATAAAAACGATAAAGAAAGAGACAAGTCAACAAGAAAAACCTCAGTGTTTCATATAAATCTATATGTATGTATGTATGCTTTCTCTTCAGCGATTTTCAGTCAATGGTTTGTTGTTTTTTTGCTTTCTTTTATTTTTATTTTGTTTTTTTTTTTTTTTTAAATTTTAAAGAAAATAAATGTCTAACTAGTTTAAAAAAAATATTTAGTTATTTCACTTGGTTTCCTTCTTGTTTCTGTTTTGTTACTTTTAGTTATCGAAAAACTCCTCAATAAACAAGTACAATTATATTTTATTTTTGTTTTTACAGGAATTCAAATTCATCGTATCCTTCTGCTCTTTTGCTTTAGTTTTGTTTTTCTTCGAACGAAAAGCTTTGTTTCTTACACACTTACATATCAATTACTACACGATACATCAATAGTTTGAAATATACATATGGGTTCTGGTTTTTGTTTTTGTTTTTGTTTTTTTAAATATATTCCTATGTATAGATATATATAAAGAATTTCTTTTCTCTTATTCAAAATAACTTGTATTTGCAAAATATTTATTGTTTTTTGTTTTTTTTTTTTGTATTTATTTACTTAATTGTTTTAACACTTCACTGAGAACATCGGATAGGTGGAAATATGGTTTGTTTTTGTTTTTGTTGTTGTGAAGTGAAGATGAGTGACTTGGAGCAGAGAAGAAGGTCGAATAGGAACCTTACCTCAAGTATAACACTCCAGCCTGATAAATATTTTCGAAACATTCTACTTTCGAGAATTGTTTTTCTTTGTTTAGAATAAATTTTCTTTTGATCTGTTTAACATCCCCAAAACATCGCATGAGAATTCAATGAGTTTCAGTTTTGAATTACCCTGAAGAGTTGCGAGAGTTGAATTTAGAATAAAAAGTAGAAGAAAAAAAACTCGCACAACACGAATTAGTTTCGAACTCGTCATGTGCTTGCGCATGAACGCCAAAAGAAACGATTTAGCGCGTGGCACAATGTAAAAAAATGTGTCCTCTTGTGCACAATCAAACAGTCGTGGTTCCCACCTCCGTATCCCGGTGTTTTGAATATGTATTTAATATCTCTGGAGAAAACCCAAAATGCATGCGTACACGCATGAACTACGAATACGCTTTGTTTTGTGTAATTTATTTTTTGTTTGTTTCTTCACTTTATGTTGCACACACTGTATCGTGAAAAATGTTACAAATTGTTTTTTTTTTTTTTTTTGTTTAAAACTAATATCAGTTAAATGTGTGTTTTTGTTTCGTTTCTTAACATTTGTTTATAAATAATTAAAATTTCTGTTTCGACATTTTCGTAAAATTTGTGTGGTAGTTTTCTTGTTTTAGGTAGTAGTACTCGTGCATAGATTTTGTGTATGTAGTTCTTTCACGTGTTCTGCTTTAGGCAACACGGTCCATTATCATGAGCTGTGTGAAAGTGGTTGGTTTAGTGAATTGGTGTTGATGGCGGTGGCGGTGATGGCTGTAGATGGTCCTGATATCTCATATTATTGTTGTTGTTCTTCGGGTTAGTTAACATTTTTGAGTTATTACTATTTGGCATGTCCATTGCTTAAAACGACGGGCAAAACATTTGCCTGTTGTACCACAGCATTGATGGCGACGATCTCCTTTTTAAGGAACGCATCGACACCCTCTGAACCCTTGTCAGCACCGATGATACGCTTGCGAATGCCATCTTGTGATATGAATATCTTATCGCTGTCCCGCATCAGATCATTTTTAAACTCAACGATGCCAGACACCGTTTCAGTTACAGTCTTATCAATAAATTCCTCGATATTTTTGGTCTCAATGTCGATTTTTTCCTTAAGCTTACTCGACAAATTGTCCATTTCACATTGATCATGGGCAACGCTTATTGCGGCTAGCGCCGACGGTACACTCACTGGTTGACGTTGTGCCATGCCTGAATCGGCCGGCAAACGTGTACGAATATTATCTGATTCACGTCTATCCACTGGACCATTGAGCTGGGCACAATTATCATTTGATACGGACATGGCTTGCTTCTGTGTGAGATCTGTGCCGGGTAGTTTGCAATTTTGTTCAGTTGCTTTAAAGTCAACGCCAGACACATTCGATGACGTAGTATTGAGACGTTTCTCGCCTCGAATCAGCTTTGGCAAAATGAAAATTACAATACTTGCGATAACATGAAGGCACATATAAAACTTCAGGTACAATCTGATACTGCCCTGTAATGAGAAAAAAATTGCTTATTTTATGACACACACTGGCGGCGGAATTGTTTACAACTTACCATAAACTCAAGAAGTACAAATGGAAAAGTAGCATAACCCATGAACACACGAGTTATGAGGCATGTTAAAATATCGTAGAACATCCGTGTGAACTGTGTTCTCTGGAATCGATGACGGAACATACGTCTAGCCTGTGTTGGAGAAAGAAAAGAAATTATGCACCGTGTTTTGGGAATATGTGCGACATTGCTTACATATCGTGCTGCTGTGACAAACATTGCGCCCGTCGCAAATGTTAGATAGTATCCAGGATAGAAACCATGCCAGACAGCACTGAGACTGAATGTGAGTATGGTTCCGTATTTTCGGGGAACACGCTCGTAAACGATTGTTCGGAGCCAAATATTGGTGCCAATATTCCAATTGTTAATTGCATCACGGAAGTTTGATGCAAACTGAAATAAATAAAGAAAATGTTTGTCAATCTTTTGCGGAAGACATTAGAAGTGTTTTGAAGTTCTCCTCTCCATCTCGTTGTAACACATACGACGACGTCATTGTTTTCACCTCATTGCTGCTTTGCCATTTGATTATTCTTCGTCTTATTTGTGTGGCGCTAAAGTCCGAGCTGAATCTGGGTCGCAACCAACAAGCCTCTCCCAGTCGACGCTATCTGTGGCTTGGGTAGGTGGTTATATGGGTGCCAAACAGCCGTTGCTCACTTAGACCAACAAGTTGGATTCATTGCTCTTGAAAGGTGATGCTGGGCTACCGTGAGCACTTGTTTTACTCGTAGGTAGGTAGGTAGGTGTGACGACCATAAGTTCCTAGCGCTCAGACCTTTAAGTTCCATTGTGCTTTCACTTTAAGGCTCTTCCTGTCTCCTCCATGGCGCTCTTTTAGCTTCGGTTGCTTTGTGATTTTGTCATCTTTTAATTACCTTCTAATCAGTTGGTGGTTTTGAGTTATTTTAGGATGTCCTTGATATTAATGTTCGTTAGATCTTCAAGGCTGTTGAAGGAATTACTACCAAGTAGTGGTCTTCTTGTCTATGCTAGGGCGAGGCAGGTCCCGAGCTAGTGTATTCAGTTTCCTCCTCCTCCTTATCCATGCAGCTTCTAGAGAAGTCTTTGTAAGGCGCTCCAAGTCTTCTGACTTGATTGCCAATTAGGCAATGAACAGTAATTACGGCAGCCAGTTTGCTAATTAGTTTCCTGTCTAATTCTAGGAGACCTTTAGCCTTCATTGGATTTATTGTAGGCCACACCGTTTTCGATGTCCTGCAAGTAATCAATTCCTCCTTTTTTACTCCTACGACCATCCGGCTTCATTTAGGAGGTTTTGTCATTTCTACACCGCTCAAGTTTGCCAGCTCTGCGAAGAGGTGCTTTTCCAGGAACTGGTGCCTTTCTTTACTGGCGCTGGGCATTTGCAGAACAAGTGCTTTCCCAGAAACTGGTTGCTTTTCTTTGATATTTGATGTTGGTCAGATTCGGTTTCATCCTCATCTTAGCAGCTCCTGCGAAAAGTGGCTTTGTTTTGTGCTTCTAATTGCACTCTTTCTTAAGGCCGTTCCCACATTGAGTCGCGGGCGTCTCTGCTGTGTTGTTACACAGACTCGGAATCAAAGTTGTCAATGTGCTCTGCATGGATTAGCCACATTATGCATTGGATCCGTTGTTGGACAGAAAGTGAGACCCATGTCGTTGCAAGCTCAGAGGCTTATTCTTCTCCTCTAGCTGCTTTCAATGGGAACTTGAGTAGCGATCCCTCGTAAGTCTTTTCTCTCCCCAAAGATTGCTTCATCCACTTTTGAAAAAAATCAATGTCTCTGCGGAGTGGAGCATAATTGTCAACTGGGTTCGTCTTAGGAATTACTTATCAGGCCGTGGAGGGTCTGAACCTGAGCAATCGCTGACGGTCCTGGGCACGCTGCTTCCAGTCATCAAAGCTGTATGGCGTCCGCGATGACTTGGTCGTTATACCGCAGATTCGGTCTTCTTCTTATCGAACCAGGACGAGGACGCTATTTGCTGGAACATTGTTGTTCATGCGCTCGATGTGGCCGATACATCGAGCCATGCCTTTCGCACCACATCCACATCCTGGAACAGCTCGAAGAGTTCGCAGTTGGGCCACTTCCTGGGCCAGATCGTAGAGTTCGCGGTTGTGTCTCCTCCTCCATTCACTGTCCTCGCAGACGGGACCATATATCCGAGGTTGAACTTTTCTTTCGAAAGCACCAAGAATCCGCCCTGCTGTTTTGCTTATCGTCCACCTTTCGGCTCCATAGAGCAGGACTGGCAAAATAAGGGTTTTTGAAGAGCATTCATTTGTTACCTCGAGTCCGGAGTTTTGGGGCCAGACCATCGGTTGATTCTACTTCGGATCTCCAGTAGGAGTTTATGAAGTTCATTGTTAGCCCCGAGGGAGTCCAACTCCTTCGCGACCTTAAAATTGTAGCCTCAGATGGTGGGCGACGGTGGATAACATGTACTTCGTCTTTTCCTCATTGTAACTTCAGGTGGTGGGCGACGGTGGATAGCGTGTACTTCGTCTTTTCCTCATTAACCTTAAGACCAGCTCGATTCGACTGTTCTTCAATCGCCCTGAAAGCCCCCACTACAGCACGTACGGAACGCGCGACTATGTCAATCTCATTTAAGTAACCCAACAGTTGGTCGTCTTAGGAATTAGGCTAGTTGATTGACCAACTTAATCCGAAATTGAACGGATTGGATGAACAATGACGTCGGACATAGAACAACCGAGATTCTAACAATTCAACCTCAAATGCACATGTACTTACCTCAAATGATAATACATTAATGTTTGAAATAAGATCCCACTTGGAATTGCCATCCTTGTCGTAGCCAGTAAAACCTAGACCGGAATTATTGCAAATAGCATCTGCCAGCAACCAAGCATGGTAATACTTGAATCTAATTGCAGTGGTCGCCATCATGGCGCACCAAAACTTATACGCAAACGATGTGTTCGATATAAATTCGGGATCCTTAAGACTTTTAATCGGATACAGCTTGACGAATTTCATAAATATGAAGGCGCACACTAAGCTGCCAACAACTTTTTTTATAACCGCCTTCGTTGGCGTCGGTTCAAGGACGATCTGCTTCGAGTTTGCATTATCCAAATTGCCCTGCAATGTATCAATTTTAATTTTCCACCTCATACACGAGACATTTGTTTGAGTAAGCAAAAAGCAACTCACATTCGATGTCGGACTCTTAAGCAAATTGTAGCCTTCAATGAATTCAATGTAATCCCTGTAGAAAACTAATGGGCCCGCCATTAAACCTTGAAAGTGCAACACGTACGAGAAATACTCAAGTGCGGATGGGACTTTTTGCACCGCATGATATTGCTGTGCCTTGGTGAGGTCCTATTGGGGGAAGAAAAAAGCAAACAAAATTAGTTTCCTCTGCAAAAATACACAAACTGCTGCTTACCTTTTGCTCCTTGATAAATCCATCGTGAATACTGAAAGCTAAACTGGTAACTTTCTGAGTTATTATCATCAGCGGACCAGTAATGTCCAGCGAACACGATCCGTAGTCATAGATTTGACGATGCAAGTGTATGCAGAGCAGGTAGCACATCGCTACGATAATGACAGTTCTGTAAATATGAGACAAAATTCAGTTAGACTTTTTTCCAATTTGAAGTTGTATTGTGTACCTTTGAACTACTGCTGGACTCTGAGTTCTTATCACAATATAGCATACTGAAGGAAGTCCTGCGATATGTATCGCCTGTTGCCCAAAACAAAAATATCCAAAGACAAGGCCCAACGATAGACCAAATGTGTGGCGAACAGCGGGAGACACTTTGGAAGGATGCAAGACCGATCGGAAGAGCGAGGCCAGGAAGAGAGCAGATATTTGGCAAATGAGAAAATTTATCTGCAAATAGAAAAGAAAACAATATTGAACATTGAATTCGAAATTCTACAAATTGATTAGATGTTGTTAAGGTGATTTTAAATGCTCTAGTCTCTCTCTCTCTCTCTCAAAGTGTGTGTGTTAGCGATGTAAATGAAGGCGATTTTCTCGTCGTTGGGGGAGAATGAGACACATTTCATGGATAATTTGATGGGAGTTATTAATTTATGTGAGAGCATGTCATTGGAGTTTGGACAACCCTTATTTGCCCTATTTCCGGTTTATACACCACTAAACGAATTAAGGTTCACAATCGTTGACTTCGACTGTGTGTTGCAGTTCTCAAAACGCAACGCACAAAGTGAATGCATATTTATTATTATTTTAATGATTTCTAGTGGACGCCGTGGCGTATTGGGTAAGGGCGTCGACTACTGTTCAATGTCTTGACTCTAGACACAACAACTTTCATTTTCATGGCACCACTTTTCGTGACTCACTGACAGCGCTAAGGGAATGCAAATCGCAAGAGAAACTTATCAAGCTCCGTCGGCAGGTCCACTGGTGATTTGATAGCGAATCTCACCGAAAAGTGGAACCAACCTTTGCACAATGCAGGCGATGGTGCATTTGACAGAGTTTGGCATCAAGCTCTTCTTTATATTCTCTTCGTCTATGAATTGGAAATTCTCTTTCGAACCGTTCAATTAAAATTGTTTTGGATTTGAATACATCCAATCTGACATCCACCAAATAATTGCGGGTGTCCCCAAAGGCTCTGTTTTGTCTTCGAGACTCTTTCTCATTTTTTCTAAATGATCTCCTGTCTGCTACTTTAAATCTAATACACTCCTTCGCTGACAGCATCCTCAGCTTTTCCACGACTCACGACCTTACCCTTCGGCCAGAGAATTGAAACGGTAGCGTAAGAATCGAACGAACTCGAATAAGTGGGGTAAGATCAATAGAGTGGAATTCAATGCTTCAAAAACTCAATGCTTTCTGGTGTCACTTAAGCTAACCCCCAAATAATCAGTCATTATTCATGAACGAGCTTGTGCTTGTGTCGATGAAACCGGAAAACTGAAAACACGGTTTTCATAGTCGGTGCAGGGAATATTTCGCCCACTCTAATTTGGCTTTAATTTATCAGCCCTAAGCTTGAGTACAATGCTCACATCTGGTCTGGTGCCCCCAAGACAACCCTGCACCTGATAGGCAGAATCCAAAAAAAAGCGAGCGAAATTTAAAGGAGACAACCAACTCGTTCGAACACCGGCATAGCGTGTCTTCTTCGTCTCTGTTGTATCTATATATGAAAAACGATGCTTAAGTGAGCTAGCCAATTGCATTCCTCTTTTCCATGAATTCACCCGTAATACCCGTCTAGCCGGGAATGCCCATCGGTTTACTCTTAAGCCCGCTTTCGCACTTCGCTTTTTAGAGACTCGTACCACACGAATATGGAATCCTGTTCCCAGCCCAATACTTCCCACAGACTACAATCCACAGGTACATCCTCTCGATTTCTCCCTCTATACCTTCGGCCCGTGCTGTGTATTAACTCCAGACACTTAAGGGTGTTATTCCATGAGCACGCGGAAATTATAAAAAAAATAAATTCCCGTGGGAGAACAAGCTAAGCACAAGTCTATTCGGAGTGCAGTGCAGCATGGAATCTTCTTATTTTCGGGAGAAATGTTCTGCCTCCAATCGTTTGCAGATCTAGAAGATTCAACCACGAACGGTAAGGAGTGTACAGCGATATGAGTGTAAGCAGAAGCCACATCGAATCGAAAACTGACAAGGCGCGGTAACTTTTCTTGCATTGTAAGGGAATTTTCGGTAAGTCTTGGAGCCTATCACCAAAAAGGTCCGTTTCGATTAACAGGGCCATTATAAGGCCTCTTATCTTCTATGCATCATTCGTTTGGTGAAATATTCGTTCGCGTAAGTACGTAACTGCTGCCTTCACTAAGCTTCAAAGGACGGTTGGTCTCGGCTGCATAGTGCGCCTGGCTCTGCTCTTTATGCACTTCAGAATCCCCCCTGATATTCACATCATGGGTTGACACTCTTATGGCCATCTTCCGCTTAAAAAGAAGTGATGTTTAGTACAACTCGCACTAGTGTTTTGATGCCCTGCGGACCACATTTCCTTTGAACCTAGTTTCATTGATATGCTGTCTGACGCACGGACACCAGTAATCCAGCTGCGATGCAAATACAAAGACGACTTTCCCTACACTCAGAACTGGCTCTGGCCGGAATGTGAGCCAGGAAAGGACTGTAGTCGAATCTTCACGGATGCCTCCAAGTACAAGAAAGGGTCTGGCGCTGGCGACAACTTTGGACTGTGCACCTAATGGCTACGGGGCGAAGTAGCCACAGCCAAGCTATGTTTATGGCATTGTTCAACCTTTTAACCACTTCCAGGATAGTTCAGGAATGCAAGTCTAGTCTGAATTATTGGCCACATTCGCTAAGACTTGTCTGGGTTCCGAGCTACCACGAGATCACGGATCAGTGGAGGTACTCTTAGGACCCGAACAAGCGTTGGGACTACCTGCGTCCTTGGTTAGGGCTTCCATCGATTGTTGGAGCCCTCGAGACCACAATCGGAGGTGGCATGACTGTCCAGGATGAAGGCAAAGCAAACATTCTTTGTTATCTGTTCACAGAAAAGACTGCAGACAAATTACTGTCCATGGACTCGATCGGGAGCTCCAACTGAAGCGTCCACGGGTCTCGACTAGATTGAGATCAACGCTAACAAGCCATAGACCCTCGACTAGATTGAGAACGTGCCACTCCACATCCGCCGAACACCTAAATGTGCTTGACCTAAGCGATGAAATCATCTGCGACGTCTGCGGAGAAGACGACGACACTGAACAGCACTTCCTCTGACACTGTCCCGCCTTTGCTCGCGTCAGGTGGCAGCGATTCGGTGCTGATGAGGTGAGACCTGATGATGCACAGAAGCGCCTGCTGACATTCCTCTGGGAAACCATGAAATTTCAGCAAATGTGGGTTGCTGCCTGGTAGTACAAGGGACCAGTGAGTCTGAATGCTCCAATGTAGAGTTAAAAATCTCCGACAAAGAAAATGCGTATGGCTGGGCCTTGATGTAGAATTTAGGCAAGAATAATTCGGCAAGTGGCCACCCTGGGAAGATTCATAGACTACACTGGGGTTTCTGGGATCAATCTCCGGCACAAGCAACTTCTCTAATTCGCGGCTCCACCTTTTCGAGTCACTGGCAAAGAGTATGTCTGTCTAGAAGAGCTTCCCAAACTTCTTTTGGAGGTAGGAGGACTCAACTCCCAAGCCGAACACGAGTGATTTGCAGTAGAAGCTAATCCCATGACTACATCGGTCTGCGGCAACCCCCCTTGTAAGTATGATTGCATTGACACCGCCTTGATCCCAACCATGTACGCGAAATTCATGCAGTAATTAATGAATTGTTTTCACTGGGCTCTTGCCAAAAAAACAAAGGAACAACAATATCCAGCGCATCTGTTTCTCTCGCGATCACAAAAGCGTATATTCATTTGACTGCGCAATAAAATCACTTCGTACGCAAGTGTATGCTTGTCCCAAAAAAAAAATCCTTCTTTTCTTTCGAATCTATGATCGCATTCAATTGAATTATTCACGTCTGTGTGTGGCAGAGATCGCTGCGCGCTGTTACGTCATCCTGCCAATACTTTGTGTACCCTATTGAATTGGTTTCTGCGGACCACGTAAGGAGAAGGTACATTTCATAGACAACGAATGATTTGCTTTTAATTAAGACCAATTAAGAATACTCAACCAATTAGGAAAATATTAGGAATATGACGACTGTCCTTACGAGAGCATTTAAGTGCACACAAACCGAGAAACAGAGTGTAGCTGTGCTCAAAATGAGTGCAGAGTCGTCTTCGAGAAAATAAACGCTTCATTTGATGCAAATGAACACACGAAGAAATACATCAGAGTTTCTATCTATGCCAAACAGAAAATCTTTAATGACTGCCCCACGCGATGTGGCGGCGATTCGACGCCACCACCGCGCCGGGGTTGTTGAGATGTTGATGTCTTGTTTTTTTTTTTTTTTTTTTTGTTTAATTTATTTATAAATAAGAACCAGAATCGAATGTCATTACCAAACAGACATCTTATGCGATTGGGGCATTTGGCAAATGCTCTAGTATGTAGTTGAGCATGTTTGGTAACGGGTTAGATGACGAGAGGACTATTTTTTCAGTTGTCGTTGGCAGTTGATTTGCACTTTGACTTATACATTTTGGCAAACGAATTGAATGTGCAACCATTTTCTGCTGCCCCACCGGAAGCTCTTATCAATAGAACTGTTCACGACAAGAATGCATGATTGGATCGTGTCAAGTTGTGCTGCACTGCGTAGATGCGTTCGGAATTTTTAAAGCGGCATCAGATTGTCTGGAATACGTTTCTATTTGAAGCTGAGCTTCTCATAAATGTTTAATCATCACCGCTTCAAATGGCGTACATTCGTGATTAGGTACTATTCGATTATGACAAATTCAAAGGAGATGTGTACCAGCAACTCAATGAGATATTAAATACAAAAAGGAAACGTCTCCGCAGGCTTTAGGACCTACCTACCTAAGAAGATCATCTAAGAAGAGCGGAAGGCAGCTGAGTCAAGCCATCGAGTTGGAATTGATGCCAGTATTCTGGTCTCAACACAAAACAAGTCAATGATGCGAAAATTGTGACGTGTTGTGTTTGGCACTATGCTCAGTACTCTGTAGCCTTCACATTTTGTTGTGTGCACAGAATTATAAAATTATAGGGGCAGGGCCTGTGCAGATAGGGCAAAGTTGTTGATCGCTCCCAACTTGACAGGATGCCCGCAACGATCCTTGTTCATGTACAGCTCAGCGGCATAATTGACGGCACGAAAGAAGCGTCTTTGTGTGCTGCATCCAACGCAACAAACCACATCTAAAACAATCGAGCTGTCTCCGAGATATGGCCGATTTACCAATTGAAACTACTCCAGGTCACTTCTTCCGACGCTTTTTTCGACACTATTTTTTACTAACTTCTGACCTATTGGTCGTAGGGGCATGGTTGATGGCTCCAAAGAAGTGTCTTTGCAACGCGCTTGTATCCGTAAAATGGCGTATGTGATCATTTGCAACCCCGAAAAACGCAGTTTTCGAGATACGGCCCACCTCGCGGCGCCCTCCGGCTATCCACTACAGCACTTGCTAGGAGGTGAACCTAATGTAAACGCCCTAGGCATGAGGCTAACAACCCGCACACATAAAAAAAGCTACCCTTGTGAGAGAGCAAGCCGTCACAACGCCGCAGGGCACAAATAAAAATTATGACTAGAAGCAGCATGCCGAGGACAGTCATCGATGGTAGGCAGCTATTGCTCAGACTCAGACCTACAACGCATAGAGGGTCAGGGCCTAGCGTCTCCAACAACCACTCCTGTTGTGTGTGCAATTGTTCTATCACTAGTAAAAGGGACCTACAATTTTATTCCGACTCCGAAGTGCGAAGTTTGAGAGGCATTTTCTAGACACTTATACTCTTTGAACATTGACAGCAAGTCGATGGAGGTAGGGCCGTAAAAATAGTTTCAGACATCGAGATTTAAGTTCCTACGAACATACCCACTACTCCACGGCCACCTTAAACAAACTGCTTGTTCGACTATAAAATTCATTGCGTTGGTTATCCATATTTGCCTATAATCGAACATAATCGTCGTGGAATACTTTCGACCAGCGATTGGCATCTATAGACTGGCACCGAGTTCCATCTTATTCAAGTACACTGCCAAAGCTTGTCTAAATTTGTGTGTGCCAGGGTTCGAAATGTTATTGATTGGATAAGGATTTTGTTCAGACTGGGGTAGGATCCTTTTTGAATCCATAATCCAACTCCTTACTAGCCGATTTGTGTTAGAAGGCCGTCACACTTAGGCCAAAGCTCGTAGCTCGAAAGAGTGCAACGAATGGCGTGTGTATGCATCAGTGGGGCGCTAAGGACAACCCCTCTCGAAGCCCTGAACATACTCCTTAACATGCCGCCGTTAGAATTATTCGGTAAACAATCTGCTGCTTGCTCAGTGATAAGGCTGAAATCGCTAAACATGTGGAAGGAACTCCGATTCGGACACTCCACCATTCTAAATTGTTTTAGGTCCTTATCTGAAGACACCGACCTTCTAACACCCAGGCTACTCTTCGAGAAAAACTTCTCTATCAGCATTCCCCCAAGATCTTACTGGGAGTCTGATTATAAGACGCTGGATGGTCCTCTGCGAATCTTCACAGATGTGCGATGGTGTGGGAGCAGGTGCCTATTCTAAGGATCTAAACATTCAACTGTCATTCCGACTACCAAACCCCTGCAGCGATTTTCAGGCAGAAACTTTAGCGATTAAAGAAGCGCTTTCATGGCTAAAAAACAATGTAATATCAAGCACAGATATCGTCATCTGTTCTGGACTCTTCTGGACTTCTCTGACGCAGTCGCTTTTAACTCAAAGACTTCCCTGAATTGCCGCCTATCTCTCAACGAGATGGCCAAGTTCTTTAGCATCCAACTTATATGGGTGCCGGGACACTGTGACATCCCAGAGCATTGTGAAGCGAACGAACTCGCTAGAAGGGGTACCAAGGTGGTACGCCTTCCGGATGTTGATATGCCATTCATGCCTATCACTACTGCTGATCCTTAGTCGCGCAGCAAAATCTGCTGTGTAAAGCGATACTGAGAGTTAACACTTAGAGAACGTAGTGTTTTGTGTACACTGTGATGGAATTCTCAAAAAAAAAAAGTGTGAAGCACTTACCAATACAAATCGTATATGGTCTACCGGCACTAAGTGATTCTGGCCTCCAACCTAACCTAACCTAGGCCAAAGGAGGCCCATTGTGGTACCACGCGAATTGACTTCTAACATTGAAATCACTTGGTTCGTACGGCGAAGCGGTTTAGCTGGCTTATGCTAGCTCGTTGAGATTATTGAAATAGTAGGCCCCAGGTGTAAGTACCTACGACTTGCCAGAGCGCTACACAAGCCGAGAAGGTGATTTGTGGTTTCTACCTCCTCTTCATCCATGCAGCTTCTGCAGAAATAGTTTGAATCCTCTGCGCTGTGTTGGCTGCTATTCGTTTGCGAAATATTTCCAGTGGTAAGAGATGAAGGAGCGTGATATGTGCGTCTCACGGAGTACTTCTCAGCGCTCCGCTGATGCACATGCAGGCCAGTATCTTGCCCGATTGAGTGCCTTCCAGTTGACAGCTTTGGTTGGTGATGCCCACCAAACTGAGACTCCATACAGAAGTGTCGGTCTGACAATCGAGGTGAAAATCTAGTAAGGTTGCAGTGGCCGAGGTGTGCTGCTTGGCATTATTGTCACGCATAAACGTTTACAACATGACCAAGTCAGTAAAAGATGTCATGTGCTGTTAAAACATCCTCCTGTACTGGTGATGATTCGTTCTGGTGTTATTATTTTTACAATCAAGCCTAATCGTGAGAAGGCAAACCACACCATAATAAAACCGCCACCACACCGCTTTCAGTGTATAACGCATGCTTTGGTGGGCGCCACACAAGAAACTTTCCATCAGATCCAAAACGATTAAATTTAGACTCGTCATTCCATAAAACGTTCTTAGACCCTTGCCTCCGTGAGTTATTAATACATTTTTTATGACACTCTTTAAAATGAAAGCATAGTGTGCTAATTCTCTTTATTTCGTCTCATTTTATCAGCATCCACCTACAGCAAGATGATTCCTCCATTTTCCGGTTGCGACAACATGTTGACAGCTCTTGCGATGCTAACATTGCATGCTTTTCGTCAGAATACAAAATTATCACAATTTGTGATCGTCGTCAGAGAGGTGTGCCAGAATACGGATGAATTCTGACATCATGAGAATTTCACACCATTTAACCTCAAACTTGACACCTGATCTATTGCCAGATTATGAGAATTTTAATTGACTTGATGTCGCATCAGATGCATCATCTATAATTGCTGTCAAAGAACCGGTTTTATTCAGCCGTTAGCTGTCAAAGCTAAACGTCAACTCAGGTGCGGGTGATGTAGCGTGCTTATTTTCAGCTGTCAAAAGCAGAAATTAAAGTGAAGACGACAATGGGTCGTTGTGGTGGTTGAAAATGACAAACTAAGTTGAAGTTGAAGCGCTCTTGCCAGTCCGGCTCATTGAATACAGTGGAGTCTCACTTATCCGAATATGAGCGGCAACAGAAAATGTTTCGTATAAGTGAATACTTCTTATAAGTGAATAGGAGCAGGATTAAATTGAGAATCGCCAGGAAACGAGACTATTTTCGTATAACTGAATATTACGTGCAAGTGAGCTTCGTATAAGTGCGACTCCACTGTATGCGTATACTTGGACCATGGCAGAACTGAGGTGAGTCACTGAGGGACCTTTGTGACAACGGAAGGAACGAATTTCACGAACGAAAACAGCAACGTGTATGGTCAAGTAATTAGATCTGTTAGACCGCGACTGTAGTGGCTCACCCAAGCGGAAAGGGACCTCAACCAACTATGAGTGCGAAACTGAAGGCAGCTAGCTAAAGATCGAGCTGGCTGGAGACGCAGTTAGTTGAGGCCTAGGTCCACGCTGGACTGTAACCTTAAGTTAGTAAGAAACTAGTTCGTATTCGACACGGGCTTATGTACATTCTAGCCAACTTTGAATATGGCTTGAAGCGGGATTATAATAATTAGGGTGGCGGTACACCCCGTAGAGGGCCAGGGCCTAGCTTCTCAGCAATCACTCGTGTTGTGCGTGCTATTGTTCTATTACGAGTGGAAGGGACCTAAAGTTTTATGCCGACTTCGAAGGGCGAAGTTTGAGAAGCTTTTTCTAGACTTTTATACTCTTTGAGCATTGTCAGTGATTCGAAAGAGTTGGGGCCGTGAAAAGTATTTCTTGTCGTACCAGGAATCGAACCTAGGCAGGTAGATCCAAGTGCGTAGGAGTCGACGCACATACCCACAAGAAGCGGGATCAGAAGCATCGGGCATATTTAAAGGGGAATAATCAAAGTTCGACCCGTTCCTGATTTAGCTCTGCTTGAAGCATACTAATCGGTCAAGGTTTCCTCTCGCAACAATCATGCGCATGATTCTAAAAGAATCATCACACCTTCAGACTCATTCAGTTGATATTTACTTTCTACCTGTCGACCAAGCACAATCTAAGATCGAGTTTGTTATCTCCCTCGAGCGTAACCATTCACCAGAGATCCATCAGTAGTCTCTTGAATACGAATGACAATTGCATAGCTAAGCAACTGAATAACTAAACCAACACATTTGCTCCGCATAAGCCACCGAACGCGAACGCGAAAAACACACACACAAGTTCCCATTCCCGGTGACAATAGTTCACGACAGGTGTTCTCAAGGACTCGCTGGAATATTCATAAAATAAAATCACAAAAAATTCCAAAACCACTTAACAAGCTAGTTTTATCGCTTATTTCAACACAGAATAGTCTGAATAGCGGGCTCCGTCTTGAGTATGAACGCTGTATCCTACAAGCATTAATCGATAGATTAATTTATATTTCCCAACCGGTTGTGCTTACATGCATTAGAGAGAGAGAGAAAGAGAAAGAGAGAGTGGGAGGAGGCGTGTGTAAATAATGAATTTGATGTCATCTTTTTATTGACCTTGGGCACCTCATGCGGAGGCCAGAGGCAAGAATGTATCTTTTGCAAATAATTTTTTGGGTTGAAGAAATGAATTTTGCTGCTCTGCAGGCTTTGGTGTGTTATTTGGTGCGTGCATTTTTAATGCTGTTTTTTTTTTGTATATACATTTCGACGGATAACACAAACATGGTCTCACCTCTGAGAGAAATGGGGGTTTGTTAAAATATTTATACGCTTAAAGTGTTCATGTCGCAAGCACATTGAAACAGTTTTGTGTCTATAAAAACAAAAACAGAGGCAAATAGCTCTCCAAACAGACCGGGAGTTTAACGTGTCACAGTACAACTGTGTGTTGTGTCCTTGGGGCCGCACATTAAGGCTGAACAACGTTAGGTCATGAATACATTTTACTGTCTACCTTCTAAGATTGATGATATTTGTTTTCCAAACCGAAGTGTATGAAAAACTTTCAAAAAAGGTAACGATTGCACAGACTACAGGTGGTGGACTTAAAATCAACGATTTGCTTTGTTCTGTTACCATATCCTGGCAAACAGAAAGGACTTGTTTGATTTTTATTTTTGTTTTAAATATTAGGTGCCGTAAAAAGAAATCCATTATCTTTCCCAACAGACGGCTTTAGTCTATCTATCTCGCCTTTTACAAGTCCCATTGCACCAAACTAAGTGGCGTTAGAAAGATAAGATTTCGTACTATATTTTCGGAAAGGACGACACACACGGTTGTCCTAGAGATTAGGTCCAAGTCGGGTCCATATACTCAATATTTTTCTGTGAAGCGAGATTACGAGTACTACAATTGTACCGAAAAAAAAAATCTATGAACAGTTTTGCGATTGATTGACTCTGTTTTGCTGGAGTGCGCGACAAAGATGGACACCAACTAAGAGAAAAATACGCCATATTTTACAGTTCTTCTTCGATAAAGGCGGAAACGGAAGCCAAGCGGCTGAAAATGTGAATAATGTTTATGGTCCTGATTCTGTAACAGTAAGCATGCGCAGTTTTGGATCCCTCATCCCGGTAATTTCGAATGTCAAACTTGCTCTGGATGATTAATTGTGATAATATCAATGAAAAAGTCGAGTCTGACCGTCATGTGAGCACTGTTTCGATTGCCAAACATTGCACAAATAACCAAGTGGGACCATTTCAACAAGGCTAGATACAAAATAAGCTCGATGTATGGGTACCACACGAGTAAACGCCCAGGAACCTCATGGACCGAGTTTCCATCTGCGAATCACTGCTGAAGCGCAACAACATCGACGGATGATGACTTGTGACTCTTACGAGAACGTTAAGCGAAAACGGTAGTGGTCGAACAGCGGCAAGTCGGCGCAAACGGTGACCAATCCAGGATTAACGGCCAGGTAGGTCTTTCAGTGCGTTTGGTGGGATTGGCAGGGAATGATGTACTATGAGCTGATCTGTGCTCCTACGGCAAAACCCCTACTTCGGACCTGTATTGTCAACAATTGTACCGTCGGAAGGAAGTAATCGCTCAGTAGCGGCCAGTTTTGGCCCATAGGAGAGGAATTGTATTCCGCCAGGATATCGCCAGACCACACTCATGCATAGCGACTCGACAGAAGCTTCGGGAGATTGGTTTGGAGGTCCTTATGCATCCAATCTATAGTCCGGACCTAGGATCAAGTGATTACTACCTGTTCCTCAGCATGGCGAACCATGTTGTTGGTGAAGAATTCATATCAAGAGGGGCTGGTGAAACAAGACGCTGTCAGCAGGGTCGAGGACTATTACGAGAGAGGGATGAGGGCATCTCCGTCAAAATGGGAACAAATAAAAAAACGATGCATATTTGACCAAAATCGAGCCATTTTTACTACAGCTTAGGTTGGGTTAGGTTGGAGTGGCTGACTAAAATGGCCCGTTGTGATACCACGCGGATCTAAAACCCTATTCCGCAGACTTGTTTGCGCTTTTGATCAAGCAGAGTAGTTGACTGATATTGATACTATTTAGTTCTGTGAAGTTATTGAAGTAGTAGGCGTCTACGTGTAGAAAGAGCATTGAAATGGTAAAAGTAATGAATTTCTTTTTACTGCACTTAATACGTTGTTTCGAAAAGCGTATCGATTTCATGACTCTAAGATATTTTAACATTCAACAGATGGTGGCCTGCTGGTTTTAAAAACCAACGATAAGCTGGACTTTAAAATCAACAATTTGGCTTGTTCTGTTACCAGCAGAAATCAACTTATAGAGATACTCAACTTTCCAGCCAAAAATACCATGACCTCTTTATTTGGAAGCTATATTTTGCGCGCACTTTCACAAGTGGTGTCTTTTGATCAGCTGTTTACCCCTCCAAATAATATTTTGCTCGAAAAGAGTGTCAAATGTATTTCCAATGGCCCTTAGTAATAAAGGAATTTAAGCTCGACTTTTACGTAAACTCGAGCTTAACACGAAATGCGTAGTAATAAACGAGCAACCCACTTCTAAAATCGACAAATATTTAGATGTGGCCGAGTCGTATCTAAGTCGAATTTAAAAGTGATAGTTTAATGTTTCAAATCAGCTGTGCTAGCTCACAATAGCGAATATGACAGGTTGTGCTAGCTACAATAGCGAATATGACAGGTTTATTCACAATGATTACGTTAAATTCGAGTTTTGTTAAAACTGATTTATTACTACGGAAACTTAAAAGTACCTTAGCTACACCTAACAAAAATCGACTTTAGAAGCGACTTTATGATTTTCTATTACTAAGGGCCAATGTGTTTAACTTGCCCACGATCTGGAAACGTTCCATGAGTGATGTTCCTTAAGTTTAGCGATGTAAGGAGTATTATAACATGCGAAAAAGAAGTTGCATTTTAAAATTAAACCAAAGCTTTACGAACTGCATATAATACATATTTAGGATAAATTTACAAATTTTGTTGCACAATTTATACGTGATATGAGTCCAACACTAAAATGCTTCAAGTAATGACGTCTGCTGCAACACCATTAATTCGAATTAATTAACAAAATTAAGTGTTTGAGTAATCGATAGATATACAATGTTAAAGTGACAATACGAAATAATTCAAGGGAACTAGTTTTCTGTAAATTTGTGTACGTATATAAACAAAGAAGAGACATACATTCACGTGTGAATTTGCAGAATTTCTATTTCATCATCATTACATTATTATGAATTGTGAATGATTATTTACAAATTGAATTCAACCGCAAAATCATATTGAAACCCTTTTGCTCTACCTTTTTTCTATCATTTCAAATGCAAAATATTTGAATTCAAATGTAACGTATCAATGATCAGCGCATTCCAATATACTTCTGAATACAATCGGTGTTTTTATGCTTCTCCTCTTTTTTGTGGTGAAACGTATGGATTTGAAAAAAAGCTCGAATAACGAGAGCTTTTTAAAAAAAAATGCTCTCATTATTTCGAAGGGGAAGACTTTCAGCGAAAATATCATTTGATCTCAACTCTTCGAGAATACTAGAATTGTTCAGCTTGTCGGAATCTTATTTAAATAAAATGATAGAAAGTTGTTATGACACTCAAAATTTAAGAGCTGTGTTGCAAGGGTTTGTTTAACGGCGTCAGTCCAAAAAAGAAAGGTTAACTGTCATTTTGACGTGTTACTGTCCAAAATTTGGTTCCCTGACAGGCATACGCTTTTAGCGGCAGCTAACTGGTGTTGGTTGTAGTGCATTTCTTCGGGTGGCGACAAGTACAATATAATTTGAAGGTTGTTCTGGAATGATTGGTGAAAAGAGTTCAGCCAAATTGCCAAATAAAATAAAGTACGAATAGCTCTGAGGCCACCCTCGGACTCTAGCCCCACACAGAGAAGATGAAGAAGAACTGCTCTGAATGCCTTTTTTGGTAAATACACACTAGCGTCGAAAAGATGTAAATCTCTAAAAAGCCACATATGGCTAAAAAATCGCAATCGAATCTGACTGTCCGTAAGAAACATGTTCGGCAACATATGTATGCAAATAAAGCTCCAAATAAAGCACTCAAATCAAACCCATTTCAAGTGTGATTGTAAACACACCACTGATGTTCATTGTTTGATGTAACCTTGCCCCATGCGGTTTGCTGCCCTTCGCCTTGAGAAAAATAACATTAAAATTCTGTAGGCATGTAGGCTTAACTTGTGAATTATACCGCAAAGTGATTTGAATGATAATTCATTTGTGGAGTGTGCTAGTTAAACAAATTAGTGAATCTTGAATTTGACACATAATGGGTGTAGTTACATCCGATGTCAAACCGAGTTTTTGAAGAGAAGTTTAAGACATGGATTTGTGTGACGCTACACTTCGGGGTGAAGCTTGACTTCCGAAGTCAAGGCTCTCAAATTGTGTGCACTTAGTTGCTGACTGTTTTTTTCCTCTTGTCGTTATGAACCACAATTAACGTGGACGGGCGATTTTGTTGTCTCCCACAGGCTTGGAGCCACATATTTACTAGTAAGCCATTGCGTAGGGATTGATTTTGGTGGGCCTCTCTACCATATTGACATGTGGCAACCGATGTGGTCAAACACATGCGCGGCGATTGGATTACTACTCTTAGAGCTGGAGTGGAGCCTTATGGGACTTAGGCGCTTTATTGCGAAAATAGGGTATATTAACATTTCTATAACCGTCGTATCATTGAATGTCTGTATTCTCAAACAAAAGACCCATGGTCACGTAGTCCAAGTTAAAACCAAAAGACAAAATGTAAAAACAAGAAGACACTTGCCTTCCTAGACAAACGTATACACCCATTAGGGAAAAAAGACTGTCTGAGGTAACGTATCGAGCACAGATATCGTCACCTGTTCTGACAGCCAATCTCTGGGCCCGTACAGCGGTTATATTCAACTCAAAAACTTCCCAGAATTGACGCGAGATGGCCAATTATTTTATCGTCCAACTTATGTGGGTGCGGGGACACTGTGTCATTGCAGAGATTTTTGAAGCGGACGAACTCGCTACAAGGAGTACCAATTCCGTTCACCTTTCGGAGGGAGATATCATGCCAATCGCTGCCGCAAAGCATCTACTGAAGCTTGAAACGCTTACTGACACTAAACGTAGATGGTCTACCGGTACTGGGTGCGCTTCATTACAAAACAGCTATGACCTACCATCGATCCAAAATGCTCGAGTAGCTTGATCAGAATGAGTAGACATAACCTCAGAATCATTATCAGCGTCCGGGCATTGTGCCATTGGAACACATGGCTCCGTCTTCTGAAGAAACAAACAGGAGAAAGAAACTATTGCAAATCTTCTGTGCAACTGGTGTGCGCTCTCCTCCCAACGTAAACGTCATCGAGACGCTTACTATTTTAACAACCTGACGGAACAAAAGTAGCATTTGCATCAGTCAACTCCTCTGCTAATTGATTTGCGGGATAGGAATAATCAGATCCGCGTGGTAGCACAACGGGCGCACTCCGGCCTAAGTGTGACTGTTGCTAACCAGGAGTCAGCCACTCCAACCTAACCTAACATAACGTAGAATATGTTCCAATTCTGTTTAGACACATGTTCAATGTCTACGCAGTTGAACAACTAGATCACTCTGTTTCATAGTCCTTGTTTTTTACAATAAGAAGAAAAAAAAACCGAGGTAAAACCAATTACTTCCAGTTCTGTAACAACTTTTTCTCTGTTATTCAACAGTAAATAAACAGCACAATTATAAGTTCTTCCAAAGTTCATCAATAACGACGTTTGTTAACAAGTTCAGTTATCATTCATTCGATTAGCCTTTTGGACTTAGATCGATTCCAACTTTCACATTTATGTAGACACGTGTAGGGTTGAAATGCAAGAGAAAGGCTTTGAATACATCTACACTTTTTCGAATAAAGGCATCTGACTGATAGTTATTTAGGAACCTGTGAAGAAGCGACGAAATAGATCGCCGGAAAGTGAAGTTGACATAAGGAAACCAAAGAGACGACTGTATGATTTTTCTCTATTACTACTGGCATCTTGGAGTTAAGTCTGTCTCAACACTGCCACATGACCCACCGGTGGTAAGTTTTCTAAAACAATAAAACAGCAGTTTTTTTCGGCGGGATAGGGTGAGAATCACGATAGTACGCGAGGAACTCAATGTAGAGCAGCTGCTTCTTCGAACGGAAGGGGCTATACTTCGATAGTTTGGTCATGTAGCACGAATGTCATCATCATCACGACTTCCGAAGCGTGCCTTGAATGCGATTCCATCAGGTAGGCGACCGCTTGGCAGACCCAGGCCGAGATGGTTAGACCAAGTCCAAAAACTCGCCTGGTTGCGCTTGGGCATAACGCCAGATGAGGTAGAGTCGCGGAGGATAGCGGAGGATCGAGTGGCCTGAAGATCTCTCGTGCGTGCGGTTCAGAAGATGATGATGATGATCACCTAAGTATAAAACAAGACGTACATACTTTAAGACAAAAATGACACTTGGCACTCAGTTAATGTCGTTCGATTCGCGCGTGGGCAGTCAACGTGTTAAGTCATGTCAATAGTTTAGCTGAACGGATTTGTAAAATTCCATTCCATTGCAGAAGCATTCAAAATCCCAAGTGAATTTACGTCCCAAGAGCCCAAAGATAAAACCTGACCTAACTAGCCGACAAAGCAGACCAAGGCCTCAGCCACTACATCGAATGAATCGGAATGAATGAAGAGGAGGAGGAGGAGAAAATGAAAGTCGTCGACTAAGAATCTAATAACATTAACGCTGATCAATCTTCGCTTATGTTTTCCTAAGCCCCTGCCTGCATTCATATGGAATGCAACTTATTAAAAATGCAGACAAGCAATGCAGCAGAGTTGAACTCAATTAACACACACAACATGCACTTTTGCTAGAGATACCATTCAAAATGATTTACAAAGCAAAAACCTAATAAATTATCACCCCCATCCATCAGCCCTTGGACGGGAGACAATTCTTGTTCTGAATTACGACAGCCTTTCATCATCCATGCCTAACCCACATTTCAACCGCATCACACCACAGCACACCAACAACGCCACCATCAAGGAATGGAGAGCGAAATTTTCAATTCAAGATTTCTTCAACACTCAAAGGGATATTGACACTGCGGCGGTGCAGACATTGTTCGCTTGCCGAGCTGCCATTTATGCTGATTCTATGCGAATCTGCATCACCTCTTATGCGAAGTCATTAGTTTTTATTGCAGGCAACAATTTTGTCAAGAGACTTTCGGGGCTCCTTCGGACGCTCTTGCAGTCTCTGTGTGGAGTGGAATTGTTTGAATTTGACAGAGGGTTCCTATGCATTTCATTGCGATTGTATGTACCTAGAAGTAGATTAATGCTGCGTTAGACTTTTCTGTCATGTGCTCTGTTTGTGGCTGCAAAACAAAGAGTAATCAATCAAAGTTAAACAACCGCAAGCGGTTTGTTATCACTAAGAGTGATTAGTATACCAATCGCGACACGAGGAGCTTATCTTGGATCGTGCGTCGGAGTGAAACAAAAGATTTGTGCGTAAGCATACAGTTAATAGGCATATCTCTTGCGGTTTAGTTTTGTTTTCTTTAAGAACATTTTTGGTTCTACTTCTAGTCATTTAACTTGATACGGAAATTGAGATTATTCAAACATGAGGCCAATCAATAATAATTTAATAGACAGTGGAACATGTCATTTGTCTTGCATTGCAAGGCAAAAGGTAGGCGGTTTAAGTCTCTGAACACTGCTAGTGCCGCGAGACATGTGGACATGTGGAGACGTGTTGACGAACATACCCACTACGACGCAGTCCATGATAGCATGGGAATAACTCTTGCTCGACAGTATACATAGAGGATTTTCCAATTGGGACTTGACAACTTTCACTGTGAATGCCCCCTTAATCCAATGACCAAACCAATGGCGCATACGTGTTCAGAAAGAAATCAATCAACTTGGCGTGTAAAATTGGAGGCAGCTGACTAAAGATTGTGTCAGCTGAAGCGGGCTGATGCTCAAGGCCACCCCGGACTGTAGCGTCAGAAGAAGGTAGTTTTGTCCACCAATTCTTCGATTCCATTGACGTGTTGTTCATCAGTTGATGTTCCAATATGGCTTTGGACTATTCCTTTTCCGTCGATCTCCTACTGCATATTAAGTATTTTCCAACGGTATCCTGACAGCCTTGAATTTTGTGTGATATCAAGTGTGAATGCACCCTTAATTCGATGTCTACGTTAAAAGATTCAGTAAAAGCAACATTTCCATCATTGCGAAGTTCACGAAAAAGGAACAACATAGTGACCCGCATCTCTCACTGAAGGGATCAAAGCACGCACGACAGATCTCCAGACCACTCTAACCTCCATCGACTGTAGCTCATCAAGGGCAACCAGTGGAGTTTTTGGGCTTGGTTCAACCTCGTCCTGGGTCAACTAAGCGCCTACCTGTACAATGGACCAGTTTTTGACTGAGTGCTCGAGCGTAGTGTCCAAAAAACATCCGACAAAACAAAAAAAAAAGCGCCTACCTGATGAAGTCGCATCCAAGGCAAACCGAGCCGGAGTCGTGATGATGGGGACATTCGTGCCACGTGCCCAAACCATCGAAACATAGCCATTTCCGTTCGAAGAAGCAGCTGTTCAACGTTGAGTTCCTCGCGAACTGTCGTGTTTTTCACCCTATCCCGGCGAGTAATTCCCACAACCCTGTGGTACTTAAGCTTCTGCCCCAATTGGACTCCACTAACATGTAGAATGCACTGAGCAAGCGTCCGCGTTAACATTCATCCCAGCATCAGCATATACGACCACAAACCTAGCGAGCGCGTGCTGGAGTTCCGTCTGGGTGGATCTAGGGATAACTAAGTCATCTCAGCAAAAAGAAGATGACTTCCCGCCAACATTTTCGCCTCGGCTGCGCTGCAACATCCAGTCAGAAAGAAAGTGGAGAGGTCACAAAACGCACACTTGGCGAAGTCCAACGGCCACGGAGAAGTGTGTTGATTTAGCACCGTTAACCCGAACACAACTGCTACAGTTTGTGTATAGAGACTGAATGGCTCTCAAAAGTTAACCATCAATCCCATATTCTTGCAGAACACTCCAGAATTTAACTCGAGGCACTCGGTCGTGTGCATATTCCAAATCTACAAAACAGCTGTAGATCGGTTTGGCCTACTCTCTAGCCTGTTCGAGTACCATTCTCAAGGTGAAAAGCTGCTAGGTTGTACTTCTGTTGGGATAAAAGCCGCACTGTTCGTCGTCAATCCTGGACTCGACGATAGTTCTAGACCGCGCCTTCTACACATGCCGCGCCTCCAGATATACCCCTGCAGTTGGAGCAATTTTATTACCAAAATTCCAAGTCGGTGACCAAAAGAACGTTAACGCCATTTTTTGCTCGTAATCTCGGCCCACTAGACAAGCAATGCATAGCCCAGTCAACAGATTTGAGTTTTAATTCTCGATGCTGGATGTTCCCGTGCCAGTGAGACAACGTGCTGGTCGAAGTGTTGAGAACATTGCTGCCGTTCAAGCGATTCGAGTCGATTCCACAGCGTTCTCTCTCTCTCTCTCTCTCGCTAAGATCACAGTATTTGCGAGAAGATCTTCGCCGGCAGCGTCTTAAGATGATATCAACTGAAGAACTTAAGCCAATTGATCATATGAAGCGGCGTATGTACGTTCCCGGATTGGCCTCCATAACTGTTGTGCAAATAAGAAGCCAACAACTGTACTGATTTCGTGTATGACTTCTTCAACATTCATTGAACTCACAGGCCGGCACTAGATGTATTGTCTTCAAGAAGTCCTAGTTCTTGTCCGTGCTACTATTAAGGTGGAAGCGAATATCATGGGTCTGCTGGTGAACGACGTAAACACTGTCTTCAACAGGGAACACACACGATTGACGCCTTGAAGTGAACATCAAAGTGGGCAGGTATAACATCGACTTAGTCAGGGGCAACGTAATAGAGGTCGCCCTCCGAAACTGATGGTGCACGCAAGTGGAGAAGGACGGACCTCAGCCAACTTGGAGTGCGTAAATGGAGGCAGCTGGCTAAAGATCGTGCCATGTGCAGAGGGTTGTTGGTTGGAACACTGGTCCTTCCAGGCCTATAGAGCCATTAGAAGAAGAATTCAATCAAAAACCGCTTGGCTGCACAGAGACATGAGTCCAGCAAAAGACATCAACAGACTCACCGTCTAAGGTGGCTGAGCCTGGTAGATTCCATGGACAACTTGGCTGCGTCACAAAAAGTCTTCGAGTCAGAGGACGCCCACACTTAAGGTGGAGCATGGATGTGCAGACGGACCTCAACCAACTTGGTGTGCTGTTGCGGCAGACTAAGCGGTTAGCTTCAGTGTCGAAGAGGGGGATGGCGGGACGCTTGCGGTTGCACGGCTCAGCTCGTCGGCCGGGTTGTTCCTGACCCTTCCCTCGTACACCACCCATTTGCAAACAAAAAAATGTCGTGCCTTTTGCTAGCTGAGATAGAAGAGAGAGATAACAGCCTAATACCTTAATGCAGACCGTATATGGATAACTCAAGTGAAAGCAGTTACCCAGAGACCACATTAGCAGGAGAGGCTTGTTGGTTGTGGCTCAGGTTCAGAAATAAAGTAGCATAGAGACAGCCGACTTCTACCACTCTTGCCTCTTAAAACTTGTTGACATCGCTTTCTCAAACCCAACTGACCAGCCAGAGACTATCATTTACATTATTTCGTGAATAACCGTCAAAAATGCGTCACTAACTGTCAAAAGGTCTCTCAAATTCGTCGATGGGCAGGGGGCGATCAGCTACGAAGTCGACTATCTCTATAGCACCTAATTTCTGCCCAGGTCCATCCCGGCCAGTAGCGCCACACAATGAAGAAATGCCTTTCGTGCTTACTTCTATTTTGCAACCAAAATGAAGAAATAATGTGTGCAAGGCACTTCGTAGGAGCTCTCAGAGCTCCTTTTCTCAATCTTCAATTATTGCCAATGCTCTGAATACCAGACATATCTCACAACCAACATTAGTGGCAATTGCATCTTCAAGGTTCATTCACCACAGCGTACACGCTGTCGCAACAAACGGTCCACAATAACAAAACCGATGGGAAATTATCATTTCGCAAAATAACATTTCAAAACGTCTCCACCAAAGCAACGAGGCGCTACTAAATATGCTACCTACTCGAGATATGCACAGTACGTGAGTATGTATGCCCTAGCGAGCGACTAAAAGATAGACCAAGCATGCCAACCGCTTGCCTTGTCTTGAGAATAGCACTAAAATGGGAACTCAATGGATTACGGACTTTGGCCGGTCCACTAAAAAGACGGTCAAGACAAGTTTTGTAAAAGTTCAAACTATCAACCGACAATCTGTGAAATTGTGGCGTGATCACGGTAATAAATTGAACACGGATCGAGAACTTTAAACAAAAGATCAAATATCGCGTGAGAGGAAGTGACTGAACCAACCTGTCATTGCATTCCCATACGACATGCATGCATGTAAATAAACTATTTGATTTAGTTTTGTGGGGAAAATCACTTTTATTCGAGCCGTGTCAGAATGGCGATGATCTCAATTGACAAATTGTTTCGCCGAAGGTCACGTGTTATCGAACTGGTAGCCACATAGATAGTGTAGCCCAGTCTGTGTCCACACTCGTATTCATGTTGATAATTTGGTTTCCCCTTTGTTTCACCATTACTTACACCAAACAAGGTGTCTCTGTATCGTCATCGTGATGAGAGCGGCACAATAGTTTCGTGTTGTTGTTTCTTCTTCTCTTTTTTCCCTCTTATTTCTCTTTTTGTTTGTTTGTTTTGCGCACAAGGGTAAGACATGGTGTACATAATTATAACCACACCAATAGCACGTAACGCGAGGAAAGGCAGGCGGGTGATATCATTAAACAAAAATGAGATTGTCGATTTACTTTATTGTATTTACAGTCTGGCAAGCAAGATATTTCAATTAATGAGCGCATTTATTTCCTTGACTGTTTATCAATAACGGCAGTGCAGTGTGGATGTTTGTAATCTTTAATGGGGTCAATGAACTGGGGGGGCTGGACAAGGGAGAGAGAGAGAGGCTGAGATCGACTATTTTAATTCATCAAGGCACTAGTTGCTTCCCTGCTCTTATGAGATGGTTGTTGTTTCTCCGTAGTTTGTTATGGGTTGATTCAGGCATTCAGAGAGAAGAGGAGAGAAATGATTTCGAAAATGTGTTCCGTGATTGGAAGAACCTAGAACAGGTTGCAAGCAACACCGTGGAGCTTGCAATAAATTACTTCGTCGGCTTTGCAATACATGTGCCGCCCTTAACCTTGCCTCAGAATTCAATTGTTAAGGAGAAGACTACCACTAAGTAGGTCCCGAACATCGTAAAAACCATGTCACGCTATTGCTCCATCCGGCTGAAGCATGACCACTCTGTTAATTGGAGCACATCGCATCGAAAAGTGCTACATGCTGTGTTTGGTCTCTTTTCAAACCCAATTTCGACCAGAAATTGAAAGGTTGAGCTGTTTTATGATCATGTCCTGCGTCACCGACTCTATATTGCTCGAAATCGTTAAAATTTTGAGCAATAAGCCACCTAGGTGAGGTTAGATGCGAGTGATTGACTACCGACTGGCAGCATTTTGCATGTAGGCCAGTGCGATTCCCCAAACCATCGAGCACACCAGTTGGTGGCTTTGATAAAACGATGACACTAATTCAGCCCTGTTCGGCCAGGTTGTTGAAGAAGAAGGCCTCTCCCTCGGGAGGAGCCAGGGCGCTGAAAAGGTAAACAGTAGTTTAGCAGTCCTCTCAGCAGCTTCTGCAGAAGTCTCACGTCCAGTTCCCAGTGATGACGCTAGAAATAAGAGTCCTGACAGTCCGCCTGCTCATTCTGATCAGGTTGTGTAATCGACTCGGATCGAGAGGAGGTCATAATTGTTTCGTAGGGAGGCAGCAGTAGACTAGAATTGGGCTTTTTAGTTCTGTTTAGAGAGCGCTGAGTTTAGTTAAAATCTGTTTATAAAACTAGTTCGTTCTTCTACTTCATTTATTTTAATGATTTCCGCCGGTTGGTTGTGACAGACATTTTCTTCACATACACCACCGACAAGGCAACGATGCTCGATCTGCTTGTGCTGCGGTAATTACACAAAAAACTACCCTGATGTGAACAATGCCCATACAAACACAAAGCAAAGCAGTCAATTTACTTCGATTTAGTTCAGTTTAGTTCGATTTAGTTCAGTTTAGTTCGATTTAGTTCAGTTATTCTTACTGATATGTATGCAGAGTAAGGTATACCTGAGTTTGTTGAATTATTGAACCAAATGAACTAAAGTAAAATGATATTGTGAACTAGTTCACTTAGTTTACTTGTCAGAGCTCTTTTATGAACTAGTTCGTTCGGGAACTACACAAGTCTACAGTGGACCATCTAAGATTTGTATGAACAAGCGCAAGCGATAAGATTGGATAGCAGATCTCCATCCGGAAAAAGTACTGAACTGGGGACCGTTCAGTTAGTGGTTTCAAAGCAAATTTAAATAAAACACGTTTGTGATTTAGATTTCGATGAAATTTTGATTTTAACCAACTGCTTGGATCTTGCCATTTTGACTGGAGTCTAACATCAGTCAAATGTTCTTTGCAGGATTTGATTCTGAGAAGGTAACTTTCGGCCATAACTTAACGTCCGTAGTTCGCCGACGACGGCGAATCAGACGATCTTGGTGACCAGTCACATCACCAAAACGCGAAGTGTCTCGTTCAGAAAAATTATCTTGCAATAAATCCAAATCGGGTGGTGTTAAGTATATAAATGACTTCGTTAACCTTTCAATTAATGACCTCACCAACCTTGACTGAGAGTTCAATTGCAAAGGAAACACAAGTTTAGAGGGCAATAATGCTCACAGAAGGCAATCTCGAGGGTGCACTTGTTAGAGCAGTGCTGAATACGATTTTTGGCAGGACGGATCTGCCAACTGTGAGTGTTATGTGAGAGAGGCCTCGTCCTAGCTGGTAGGCTGCGACCAAGCACTCATGCTGAGTGTTTAGCTCTTCGCAGCAGAATGCGATCACCCTATGCTGGGTGCCAGGTAATAGGAACATAGCCGGCAATGAAGCAGCGGATGAACTTGCCAGAAAAGGCGCTGAAGCCGACCCATACCAGGCAATCCTATGTACTCAACCACCTCTTGCTGATTTTAAGTAAAAGGTCAATGACACGAACATAGCGAATAAAAGGTGAAACTCTCTAACCACCTGTGTGACCACTTTGTGTGACACAAACCGACAAACTCCTACAATGCAACAAAAAGCGACTACGGATGGTAGTTGGGGCGCTAACTGGCCATATTCATCTAAAGTACCACGAAAACAAAATGGGACTTACCAATGACAGAGGCTGTGATGACGAAGAAGAATGAAAGAGGATACTCCGCACTATCTTTGCCTCAGTTTCTGACAGATCACTGGGAGACCACTTCTTCCAAGACCTCTTCAACCTCTATTCTCAGGTTTAATATGATTTCAGGACGGCTGGACGACGGGCGGACATGATGGGCACGAGGAAGGTGTGAAGAAGAAAATTCCCTTATGAGCAGCACAATGGGTCCGTCTGGATCTAAGTGAATCGTGGCTAGCGCGTCTACCCATTAACCTGACATAATGGCTTCGTTTCCTCAGAAGCATTCCTTTATTTCGACCAGATAGGTTTAATGGTAGTCCTTCCTTCTTGTTCATTTTGTTTAACACCAATGGAGTCCATCCAACAACTTCCACCAAACCCCGGTATGCCCGGGTTTGCCTTCCCTGGTCTAGATTCAACTCCGATCTGTCCATTATTGCGGACACAGTCGGTAATCCAGACTTTACACTTAACTATAATTGCGACGTCGCACAGGGCACTGAGGAGCTGCTGAGTTTTTGTAGATCTGATCGAGATGATGGGAGCAGGCAGAAACAACAGAGGTGGTCTATGGTCTAACTTAAAATTGGGCTATTTCAACGACTGCCTGGCTGACCGACTTCACCACAACCCGGCAGAAGGCCACCAACACCAGCCACACGCTTATGACCGCATTAAGTCCAAAAAACTTAGCGGCCCTTCAGCAGCATTTACCGAATAAATCAAATTCAAGTGAAATGTCGAACAATGATGCGACCTCCTTTCGGTTTAACTCAAAATTCAATCGACAAGAACTTAGGGGAACATAAATGTCTTCCGTTTGCCTATTCACAAGCGACCCACACTCATCCACCGACTGCGTCGAAAAGTCTTTTGTGTTCAATACTTCAAAACTAGTTTCGTTAGAAGGCTAACTGAAAACTACGTCGGCACGCACTGTGAACCATTCGAATCTGGTTCGACAAGAGGTGCACACAGTATACCCATCTCACCCGGCGAATACGCGATACAACCCACATGAGAGCGAGCGTGTATCATTGCAAATGCCACTGTTTATCTGACGTACTGTAGACAATAATTCCTTTTTGTAAGCCATTCACAACCATTCGAAAAGCACTAAAGTTTGCTCAGATCCAAGACAAAGACAAAGCGTCTTGGCGCGATTCTTTGTTTGAATTCCCTCGTTTGTATGCTCCACGGCAAGCGAATTCAACAAGGAGAATGTCGTCGCGTTGTGCGCGCTTAAGGGTAGTTGAAGTACACACATGCACAGCGTGCTCAGACAAAAGAGTAGCTAATCGCATTCGGCTTCAACCTATTTAGCCGACTGCAACGTAATCTGGGTTAAACTGATAATGAGAGGAAAATGCAATAAATTCGTTCGAACGCCAACGCATGGCGTCTGTACATCATCTGTGCAAATTGACCGGCAACGGCAGCAAACGCGTTTTGCCTTCTATATGAATTTGGCATTGAACTGCGTTGCAGGCGATTACACAACTCAGCTATTTGCCAACGAACGGGCCCAGTCAACGGCGAAGACGGCGAAACCCGTCCGAATGGGAAACGTGACAAAACGCACCGTGAACGTCGGTTTTGCGGCGGTATTGGGAACCCGTTTGCCAACCAACTACCCGGTTGGTCGGTCGGTCAAACAGTTTGTGCATCACTCGGTAAGGAGAGTGAATGCCACAAAACTGGTTAAAGTGTGTGTGTGTGTGTGCGCGCTCTCAAACTTGATTGGCGAATATGAGGCAAGAAAGGTCTGCGAATTCGTTTTGGGTTAAATGTGCGGCGTGCCCCGGTATTGTTCAATAGTCTCATTCTAGACTTTGATCGGCAATGTTTAGTAACACACTAGCTGACAACTGATTGGGTGTTGCTATGTTGGTGAGTAAAGGCGAACACTGAAATGGCTATGACTTGGCTTTTTTCTTCTTCTTCTTGTTGAACGACCATAGCTTGAATTAGCGGGTCTGTGTGAAGTGTCTCCATTACGGTTTGCGTAGCGAACTTAATGCGCGGAGAGAATCTCATTTACGACTTATTAATTAGCAGAGAAACTCATTTGGGCAGGCATTACTTTTGTTGCCCCCGAATGAGAGGGCAAGTTGACTGGACTCATAACAGACACTTAACAGATGTCGATAATTGAATGTGAGATGTTAATGTGAGATTATCTAAACTGGAGAGTCGATTACCACACACACCTCTTTATTGAAAACGAATTCTGAGCTTAGCTGAGAAGATTCTGAGCATTTTCTGCGACGCGAGTGCGTAATACAGTCACAGAGGTTTAAAATTCATTAAAAGGAAGTGTTTGAGTCTGATTTTTGTTCTGACATTTCTGGATTGGCTTCAGACTTGCCGAATCTGTTGTCAGTTTTTGTCTGTGGCTTTAGAAAGAGGTCCCCTTAACGGGTAACCTTACAACCCTGAGTGTCAGTCGTCTGCATCGGAATGGAAAATAAGTAATTTTCAATGGAATCCAGAAACCCGGTCGATTCACTAAGCAATGCAGTGATATTCGCCGTGTTGTGTGCATACTAAAACGATAGAGACAAAATTAACGAACATTCGCCAATGTCCGAAAGCTAGATTAAACTGATAAGCATTCCTTGCGCGACGACTAGTCTCAAACGAGTATTCCGGGTGAATTCATGGGGAGGGGAAGGAATGCAATTGAATAGTTCATGTGAGGTTCGTTTTTTTGAAAATAGCGATAAAGCATGAGGAACGATGCCAGGGTACGTCAGTATTCAAGTGGGTCAATAGACTCGCGATGACCTTTAAGATTAATAGCTCGCTTTTTGAAATCGGTCGAGTGGGTGCAGAGAGATCTTTGCGGCACCCGATCAGATATGACTCAGGGCGGTTAGAGGCCCTTTAAATTTAAACCAGATCAGATGGGGTGAAATATTTATTGTTTTGCTTTGAGGAAGATGTTTTTTTTTTGATTCCATCCGTAGATCCGAGGTTTTTGTTTTATGTGTGCTCTCCGCACAATCACAAGGGAGTTGTTGCACACATTAGTTCACATCACAACGGCTGTTGCGAAGGCTATCCAGGAGCTATCCGCTAGGAGTCTGTATGTCAACTTGATCTATGCATCGCCAAGGATCGCTGCTGGCATCCCACCATTTCACAGGTACACAGGTTTATGTGTGAAATGACTTCGAATATGCGATCAATCAATTCAAGGACGGATAGTCTGACGGTTTCATCTACACAAGTGACATTCATGGATAATAGCTGATTATAAAGGGATGACTTTAGTGACAGCGGCCAACTTCGAGTACAATTGTACTCTATTGCTTTCTCCTCAATTGATTATGCTGACCACGTCGGAATTCAATGTGCTTCACATATGCTGTCGTTTTGATTCTAACGGGCGAACGATTAGAGCTCGTGAGTCTTACGAGTCCCGAATACGAAAAGAAAACCAAAACCAGAACCAGCAGAAACTAGGAAATCATTTGCAGAAATGATACAGATTTGACAAGAAGACAAAACAGAGCCTTGTACTAGTAGCAAATGATTTGGTAGACGATGCGATGGAATATTTTTTAAAACTAATTGGTCTGACATTGAGCGATACCGGAATATAAAGGATGGTTAAATTTTAAGGGCCGATGTTGAATGTGAACCACACCTAAACGTCAAGTATTTTTCTGAATTTCATTTGACATTTCTCAATTTCAGACTAACTCAATTTGAACCATGGAAAGATACACAATCGAGCAACGCGTTTAAGTTATTCAGGCTTATTATGAAAATGGGCGTTCAAATCAAAATGCATATCGTGAACTTGGTGATTTTTTCGGTCAATTTAATCGTCCAAATGTGCGTACAATCGGAAAAATCGTGCAAAAATTTGAGCAAACCGTGTCTGTAGGAGACGTGAAAACACGAGTGCATGCTCGTACAGATCGTACTGCAGAAAATATTCCTGCTGTTCGCGATAGTGTGGCTGAGGTGCCGTCCACCTTAACTCGTCGTCGTGCCCAACAATTGCACCTCTCACGCTCATCGTTGATGAACTTTATGCATAAAGACACGATTACAAGGTGCAATTGACCCAAGAACTAAAGCCTCTTGACCATTTCAAGCGTCGTCAATGGTCAGAATGGTGGCAAGAAATGGCAACAGTGGATGATCAATTTTCGACGAAAATCATCTTCAGTGATGAGGCACATTTTCACCTCAGTGGATTCGTCAATAAGCAGAATTGCCGCATTTGGGCGAATGATAATCCAAGAGTGATTGTCGAAAAACCAATGCACCCACAAAGAGTAACTGTTTGGTGCGGTTTATGGACATCGAAAATTTGGACCTTCGGATGGAGGTGTGCCGCCGAGGTCGCCGCGGCCATTTGACTGATATGTTGTTCCATACATAATTGAACCATACCAATATTATCATAATAAAAAGAAATGACAATAATTTCCTAAATAATTTGTGTTTTATTCAAAATCAACATCGGCCCTTAAAATCGAGTAAGCGAAGTATCTGATGACTCTGGCATGGGTTATGTTGACTTTGAATGCCGATATGGTTTCCGGCTTATTCGCATAGACCTGCAACTTCAGAAAACCCCACAAGTTGAACTGGGTGAAAGCACACGAACTCGGTGGCCAGTTCGCATCACATCTACGTGAGATGACCATACTCTCGAATCGCTGGTGCGGAATTTCCAATGTGGCGTGAGCGGTGTGGCACGTAGCGCCGCCGTGTTAAAACCACATATCGTTGGTGTCATATATCATTCAAATCAGAAGAACTAGGTAATCACCGAGTAGTGATCGTCGTGACGTCGTTCTTAAAGAAATATGGACCGATGCCAGTCCAAAATCCACATCAGACAAAGACCTTTTCAGGATGCATTGGACGCTCTTGGATATCATGTGGATTGGTATCGTCCCAAATTCGACAATAGTTGTTTGTTGACGTACCCATTCATCCAGAAATGAACGACTGTAAAATGCGCGGAAGCGTGCGGAGTATTACCCGAAAAGAACGCTAATTTTTGAATTTTATCATTTGCACATGTTGTTGAACGCTGTGTCCGTCCATGGTGATCTGGAAACATAAGATTGAATAAATGACAGCCAATTTGACAGATGTGGCTTCAACAAAATAACAGCTATCAAAAGTTCGTAAGTCCCTATTGGAAGACCTCTTATTTCTTCTTTTCCTAAGTTCATTTAATGGCCACAAATTGTACGACTTATTATTCGAAATGTCTTCCAATTCCTGTCCAGCCACGCTGAAGTGGATCTGGCCACTCATCAATTCCAGTACGATGCAGTGCTTCCTTCTCTTTCTGAGCCTACGGAGAGGTTCGATGCGAGTTTCTAGCTCATCCCTAAACCGTATCCAGTTATTTTTTCTAGGATTCCTCCTCTTCAGCAAGGTTATGGCTTTGCATTCGATTCGGAATTCAATGTATCTCTTGTCTGACATGGACACTTCCGACAGAATCTTCCAGTCTGTAATTTCCTCAAGGTATCTCTTGGATTGCGTTAAGTCGATTACTTCATGTCTTCTAGTCGTAACAAATGTTGACTGGGAACCAAGGTTTTTGATGTCCAAGTTAGACGATTGATTGTATGTCCAGAAGATTAGTCCCTCTCTTGTTGCATTTGCTGCTGCCCCAGAAGGAATTCGGAGCATTACCGTCGCAACAGATGACTAGGCCATCTTTGTGGCGTCGCAGTACTCTACGATTTGTGCTACCGCTTTTGGAGGTGGCGGCAGAACAGAATCGTAGGGGAAGTAGGCTGAAGCAGCAACTAACACAAGTCTTCGTATCTAAAACGGACCACAAAATGTAGTCTAAAGTATCGAGGTATAGATTTGGACCACATGGCAATTCATCGGGGGAAATGAAGTTAGGGACGTTATTTCTTAACCTTGTTTGCGTCGTCTTTGACTTATGAGAGGGAGCGGAGTCTAGTTGGAAGGTCCACGGTTTATTTTCGAATAGTCTTGTGTTAAGAGGCATCATCAAACCATCACAGAGGCTGGGTGGCGTCCACGTTGAACTCTAGGATTGAGATCAGACCGAGCACAATTCATATAATTCTGTTTGTTGAACAACTCTTCAATGGTTAATACATATTTTCCTATCAGAGAAGTAGATTTGTTCGTGAGCATTTGTCCCGTATTGGCAAAGTTTCAGTTCGACTCTTCAGTGAGATACATGCTTAAATCGCATGTGTGCCATTCCGTGGAACGGATGAACTCAGTTTCGGACTACAGAATGGCGTGATCGCATTTGCGGTGGCGCCCACGATTGGAGAGGATGATGAGGACTAAACTTATGTACGCCAGTTGAGGCAGCTAGCTAGAGAGACTTATTCGTTAAAAGCCCGGTTCGACTCCAGACTGACGCCAAAAAAAGTAGAATGAATTCTGGATGAGGCCTAAAATCGTTTAGTTTAGTTGTCTCACGAGCGAGTATTCATTTAAGACAATCCAGGGTGCGACTCTCAGCCAACTATTTCGAATTTTCAAACAAATGGTAAACCAGACAAATCGACTCAATCCTTTTCAGTACTTAGACCATGCTGCTTGTCATAAAGAAGCTTCACCGATTCAAAATATCCCATAAGCTCCCAATTAATCAGCGTTGCCATGACCTTAGAAAGAAGGAACGCTAGTGGCATGCGTCGGTACGAGGAGAGTGTCAAAGATTTACCCTTTTTTAGGGACGGGCTTGACAAATACTGCTTCCCATCGACTTGGAAGGACATCTGCAGGTGTGGTTCTGTCGTAGTTTGCATGTAAATCTTCAATTACGCGAAAATGGAAACCCGACTATTGTTTGGTATGAATTGCGAACTGTGGTCTGGAAAGGAATCGAATTTATTTGATTTGACAGACATGACTGGGAATTCACTTCGAGTTGGGAGTTGTTTTTCTATTTTTATGGCTCACAGAAATTCATCTATTTTTTGTCCACAACTGGGAGGAATTTCATTTAGTTCTTCAAGTTGCACCATGTGCTATAATTGTGCGGTGACATGATGAAATCGACGCGATGAGTCAGAAAGTCATTCGTGATGAAATGGCAGAGCTGTGTTCGTAAACATGCATCAAATAAATAGACTTTTAAATGACTGTCATTAATTATTACCGCACACTCAATTAGAGGGGTCTGCAATCGTAGCCATCAGGTAAAACTACAATGTGTAGTTACCCACTGAATCATTATAAATCTCCGCCAAGATTAGACGCAAACTGTGATCTGATCTTCCATGTTTTTCCAAAACACACAAAGGCAATCAAATAGAATTTCAACCAAACAGGAAGTCGAAATGTCAACCGGGTCAAATGATGATGAAAATAAAAGAACAACTAACCGAAACTATAAATGTTTGCCATTCAATTCGATGAAAGATATGCCCAGTCATTAACCCAGTAACCCATTAACGAACGAGAACATTATTTGATTAGCACAAAATTTGAAAATGTATTCAATTAAAAGTCCACTGACTCCTTCCGCTCGCTTTTATTCCCAGCACTCACTTGTGTCTAGAAGTACAAAGCGAACCGAGGAGTTATTCTATGCCGGAAACATTCCCGGCCATCGACCAAACAACCCACTATTCCATTCCATTCAAATTAACGACAAAATTGCTAAGCAAATACACTGATTTACAGAGCAACGACACAGAATATGAGGAAGTAAATAAACATTTTGGATTAAAAATAGAAATAATGAAACGAAACGAAACGTAATTGATTATGCCGACTATACACGACTGCGTTGACTTGAATATTTTCAGCATCATTAACCGGGCATTTGTTTTGGTTTTAATCGAACGCATGACTAAGCTTCAAATCAGGTGATTCCGAAAATAGTGTATATGTCACCCAAGCAAGCGATAGGCTGAGGGCGAGCTACCTTGATAACAACGACTGCTGATTCTGACGTGTTCGCATTTCATGGAGCACCACTTGACTTCATCATGTTCCCCTGCCTCCAAGAAATCCACTCCCCCACCCCTCCGCGACGCAATCAAAGCGGAAAGTCGACAAGTGGTGTGACTAGGCATGATAGTCGCCTTTCGAAGGAAATTAATGAGACGTAGTGAAGTGTTTATTGAAGATGAGAACGCCCGCGTTTGTTCGGCCACAACTACGCATAAAATAAATATCACTCACATCATTCACACACATTTCGAAATGAATGCGATGCATTAGGAGGGCAGCAAATTGATCGGATTTATGAGTGAAACGGAAGAAGATTAGTTGCCGTTCGAGTCGATCGAACCGCATCTCTGTTGTCGTTTGCTATGAATTAATTTGCTTAGGCCAATCTTGGGTTGTTGACTCGCGCAGCTCGCAGCTTTGTAAAACGTAAATTAATGACCGCTGTGTGTGACTGTGACGTGCGGGCCGTTTGTACAACTGAAGCGAGCACGATAAGCGTGGGCATTGCCGCTTTTTCAAACCAATTACCTCACCCTAGACGATCGAATAGAGCGCATTTGCTCACGCCCCTAGACATGCCACGCGTCTTCAAAACAACTGGCAGGCACATCAAGTGCATGCTGAATGGTGAATGCGCTTACAGAAGGCAGTTAGTCACTGCCAAGTGGCAGGGTTATTAGCGAATTCGCATGGCAATATCAACAATTTGAGCTGTCGTGTCGACTCGATTCAGGCACTTGCACAAGTTTGTGTAACAGCGGACTTGTGAATGTCATGAAACACGAATCTTGTGATTTCATCGAAGTGTGTACTTGTGAATAAATCCACTTGGACGATGCTGTGGGCAGCTGGTTCTCCAGCAACCGCAAACCGATCGGGTTCAAGTGGAGAGATTTGTTGAAGCTGCGGCTGTTTTCGATCGTTTGATCAATTGACAGCAGCGTTTGCGAATTTTAAGTCTGTTCTATCTCTTATCTCATCCCTTCCGCCATCTGCCGCTACTTTCTGCTTGATAATGGACATTCACTTCACTCACTTATAACGAATACTCACTTTCTTTTAATTTGGTTCGTTACTAACACAATTCTAGCGAAAAGGCTATTATTGTTCTTCTTTTTAGGTACGATTGCATGCCATTAGACGCGGCTAGACTGCATTGAATGTTGCAAAGTACACACAAATGCTTAAAATTCAAAGAGTTTAACTGGATTGAACTTAAAGAAGTTTTACTTTTGACATGTAACAACTGCTCTCGATGCAAGTAAATCAGGACAATATTTATTACTTTTTAGTACAATATTTAGTACTTTTTTAGTACAATTATTTAGTACTTGCTTTGTTCACTGTTTAAACAAACGACATTATCTCGTTCCGTGGATAAAGTTAAACAAAGAGGATAACAAAAATTACATCATACCGGCGACTGTGTACAATTTGACGGATGTTAATTAATTCTACGGACTTTCCGTACCTCTGCCACGCTTAATCTGGAACCTTTGATACTTCGGCAGACATAGGTAGCAGTGGCTGACTGCAGACAGCAGTCACACTTAGTTCAAAGTCAAAACACTTAAGAGTATTGAAGCTACAGCAAGGGCTCTATGGCCGTTCAGCAACATCATTAATCGCTCTTAGTCGCAGGTATGTACGCACGCTAACAGGAGTCAGTACCGGGAACTGTGCCATAGGTTGCACATGCAATGCATCAGAACATACCGCGTAACGACTTTTGCAGAAGCTGCAGAGATGAAACAGGATCTATCCAACATCTGCTCTACGATTGCCCAGCCCCAGCAAAAAAAAAACGAAAGCAGTGCCTGAGGACTTAAGCGAAGTTGAACAGAAAAATCTCCTAAGATTCATATACGAATCTGGCTGGTCTAAGGACTACAGTAGATCTCATGGTAGCTAAACGCTCCCTTGCACGACATGTTGGTCCAAGTGATCCATGGCCGTTAGGACACTCAATTACCCACCTAGTCCAAAATACACACACTCTGATACTCCAGCAGACTATTTCCTCCCGTTTCCTCAGAAAATCCTATTCAACTGTTCTCCATCGAGTTCGAGGTCGGGCTTGTTAAAACGTCTGATAAACATTTGGAAACGAATGTGCCTTTTGGCAAGGCTTCTTCTACTTCTACATCTAATGGCGCTACAGTCCGGGTTGGACATGGACCTCAACCAACAAGTCGCCCCAGCTGCCATGATTTTAAGACAGGTGCTTCCATTTACTCGCGCTAAATTGGTTCAGGGTCCTTCTCCATTTGTCGGTTTAGTGGGCGTCCTCTATGCTCTGTCCCACTGTTGCCGAGTGGAAATCTCTTCGGAATGGTTTATGCGGTCAAACTAACAATCTCAATACTCAATCTTCACTGGACAGTGCCTACCACGCTTGTAAACGTTTCCTAGTCCCCACTGACATATGGTGGAACTGAACCGGTCGATGGAACTCCGGCAAGTTAGGAGCCCATAACTCCGAGTCACCAAACGATGTGGGTGTCATGAAACTACATAATTTGCAATTGCCTCAGGATCATTCTGGCTTCAAAAAAATACACAAATGGCAGCACATAGGTTTTCTCCTCCGATGTGGTACCACTATGGAAGATGATGGTCTGTGAAACTCAGCCACCACCCCTAACCTAGCCCAACCATCCTCAGAAATTCGCTTTCTTGTACACGCTGAATGTCGTATGTTAGATAAATGTCTATCGCCTCAGGTATGTTTTCTTTTGCTCTGCATTTAACGGTATTGCGATGGCTTCCCGTTTCCTGATTGCCTCAGGCAAATTTCTATCATCAATTGATAGGATTTCTTATGAAGTAACTTTTCTCTCCATTGAGTAGCATTACTTGGAGTGGATGTAAAAGAATGGTTGCAGTGTTGGATCGGTATAGGGACCAACAAGGTTGCCACTAAGGACACCACGAAAAGGTGCATTAAACATTGCCTGAGGAGTATGTCTTCTAACTTATACACTCTATCGCAACGAATTGTAGCTTTTTAATTGTTTTTTTTTATGGGTACCTCGCTGAAGTCACACTGGAGAAGCATGCTCCCAAGCCCAAATGTCTAAGAGACGCCAATCCCACCCAGGTACAAAGAGAATACCTCCTTTTTGTCGAACAAACTGCTACAGAAGTCATATAAGAAGAGTTCAAGTTGTCTATGATACCTGCCTAGAAACCTTGTGCATCACATATTGACGATTTCTTCAGTAAGAACAGGGAAAGCTCCTTTGTTGATTTTGGGCAATTCTGTAGATTTGGCGCACACATTGCCCACTGTTTCGTCGTCTGTGTTGCAACTTCTCGAAGCAACAGGTGCTAAAAGTATGCTCAAACCATTCATCACAGTGCCTTTTAGACAGATACACTAAAGGGGTATGCTTAAAAATCTAGTTTCCTAATTTACGACAACCAGGGTCACACTAGTAATGATCCGCGCATCCGTTTTTAAAACTGCTTTTATATCACAGACTCCTTTATTTCCGTGACGTACATAAGTGACAGATATAACGTAAAACAAAATATTTTTCTGCAATTTCCATTGTTTGCACTTTCATTCTAAATATGAGTATGAGTTGACTTTTTGTTTTCAAAGCAGAAACTAAGCGATGAGTCTTACACAATGACTCACCCAAGTGGCGAACGATAATTAGCTATTTGAACGTGACCACATAGCTTGAGTGGAAATTTCAATTCGCGGGATTCCCGCAATCAAATTTTCTGTTTCACAATATATTTCTAATCAGTTTGTCCTGTGAGAAGTTCATGCCATGGGCACGAGAGATTTCCATTCATATTTTGCATCCAAAGCATGGTAGAAGAAGGTGAGTAGGATTCTGTCCAAGTTGTCTGATCATGTAAATGCCCCTAATTGTGCAGATTCTGGTGTTATAAAGGGTGATTTTTTAGTTATTATCTTTTTGGCGACACTGGTTTAAACAGCTGACGCACGTTTCGTGTTTTGTTTCACTGTCAAACATCTTCAGTTTGGTCTATAATTTAACCATGAATCGTCTTACAAACGAACAACGCTACCTACCCCAACGTAAAACTTTTGGTGAAAAGGGCTCTTGAAAAGTTGGGCGAAGGTCCACTTTTTTACCGAAAAATTGTGTTCAGCGACGAAGCTCATTTTTGGTTCAATGGGTACGTAAATAAGCAGAATTGTCGATTTTGAAGTGAATATTAGCCAGAAGCATTGCAAGAGCTACCAATGCATCCAGAAAAAGTCACAGTTTGGTGCGGTTTATGGGCTGGTGGCATAATTGGACCGTACTCCTGCAAAGATGATGCGAATCGTAACGTAACTGTGAATGGTGAGCGCTACCGTGAGATGATATCCAATTTTTTTTTTGCCCAAAATGCAAGAGCTTGACTTGCATGACATGTGGTTTCAACAAGACGGTGCCACATGCCACACAGCACGAGCAACAATGGACTTATTGAGGGGCGAGTTCGGTGAACATTTTATTTCACGTTCGGGACCGGTCAATTGGCCGCCTAGATCGTGCGATTTAACGCCTTTAGACTATTTTTTGTGGGGCTATGTTAAAGCTCATGTCTATACAGACAAGCCCGCTTCAATTGACGCATTGGAAGACAACATTGAAGTATTTATACGTGAGATGCCGGCCGAAATGTTGGAAAGAGTATGCCAAAATTGGACTAAGCGGATGGACCATTTGAGGCGCAGTCAAGGTCAACATTTGCACATTGCTTCAAACATTAAATTATATGGACCGTACTATCGATTCAAATAAAGATTTCATGCATTTTTCTGAATTTTATGTGATTTTTTTTTTGAAAAACTTTCCTATAGCTTTTAAAAAAGCACCCTTTAGTATATTTTCATCGCACCCTAATTCAACATTTCGGGAAAAAAAAATCGATATCGAATCGTTCGTTCCCACTGGAACTTTAACATTGCAAATGACAGCTAGGGTCAGAATTGATTACTGATATTTCCATTCTTATTGGGATTATCACTTGAAATAAATGATTGTTTTGACAGCTTTTTTTGTTTTTGTCAGCGGGCTGAAAAGTGATTAAATGACGTGCTGAATTTGGAAATAGGTTTGTTCGATTTGACAAACTTGCAAATGCAAATACGAGGAAATTGAACATTTCGCTGCAATCCTGTTGGATGTGAAATGCTGGAAAATGTATGGCAAACTTCTGAACATTTTGGCTGAAATGTTAAAACAAGTCGAACTGTTGGATTTAGGTGCGGTCTGAATGTACTATTAAGGGGCATTCATATGAGCCGCGAACGCTAACTTTTAGAAACAACAATTTTCCAGGAAATATAAACCAATAAGTATATTTCCTGGTATGCAAACAAATGAGCATTGAATTATCGAGTTTTTTATCGACAAAAACTCTGCAAAAGATAGTAGTTTAACTATCCTAATTAACGATTTCAAATTGTTTCTCTGCGAATCAATCATTCTACTTGAGAACTGCCATAAAGCTCTCTGCGAATGAGAAAACTCCATATCAGAAATAAGGGAGTATGGAGATTCATAGCTGATTGCCTCCTAGTCTATCGACGAATTTGAGTGATATTGACCTAATTGTTGACTGTTATTCACGAATTGTTGACAGTTATTTACAAGTCATCGAACATTGTCTCATATTTACGCACACTTGTCTGAAAAAATCAGTACCCCACGAATATTGGCGGATCATTCGTGTATTTCTGCCAACAATAAAGTCAAAACTCGTGAATTGCCCACACAATTCGTGAATTTGACATTCATCTGGAATTATTTTGGGGGATGTCATCTTTAATTGTAATAACTTATCCAAATTTTAGACTTTATTAAAAGTTTTGTAGTTTGAGAATATAAAATTTGAACAGATTTTTAGATGATTAGATTGTATATTTGCATATCGTGTCGTGCTATTAATTGATATATTACAAAAAATAACAGATTATTTTTTAATGTTTACTTACAATTAGACAACAGTAAAATATTTTGTCAAGGATCATTGTTCTATTAATGGACATAACGAAAGAAATAAAATAAAAATTGTGTAGATTTATGAGTGAGATGCGTTAAATTTCACATTTTAGGCAATGATTTGACGCCCGAAAAATAAACGTGTGCAAACAAGGCGTTACTGAAACCATGAATCAGCACAATATAGAATGTTTGCCGTGACGACAGTTGGAGAATCCACCGCGGTAGCTTGGAGGGGAAGGCTAACAGCTGTTCGGAAGAGCTCTCACACGTATTCTCCTGCACCGTGTCGGTGAAATCGTTCTAAAAACGGTGTCAAAAAAATTGTAGGGGCATGGGAGGTAGAAGTCGACTATCTCTATACTCCCTTATTTCTCCTCCATATGAATGAAATGTCAGCGTCTGCGAAGTTCGCAATTCGTAGTGACTACTGAGCTCATATGAATTATTATTATTATTGTTGAGGGTAAATTGCACCGCGACCTTTATTCATACCTTTGCTTTCTTAAGAGCTCCCCTCCCATGCAGCTCTTTTCAGAGTTGTATTGAGGGTTATTTGCTCGTATTGCGCAAAGGTTGAAGAGATTTATCCTAGAATATTCTCTCTGACCCAGTTTCCTTTAGGAATCTAAGAATGAATGCTTCCTCTGATATCGGGTTTTTGCCCAGATATCTTGTCTTTTATGGGCTAACGCCGCACAAAATCCCCGTAAATGTTCTGGTATTTCATTAGATTCTCCGCAGAATTTGCAGAGACCTTATTCTGATACTCCTAGTTTCCTTAGGTACTCCCTGAGTTTACAGTGCACTTTTAGGAAGCCTGTTAGGATACGAAGGTTGTTTTTGTTACATGCTTCAAACCTCTTGCGGTTATGTTGGCTCAAGAGTTTCCTGGCCTGCTTCATACCATGAACGTTGTTCCATGCACCTGCCCGGTTCCTTCTTTCTAGTTCCCTGAACTCTCCCCCGAGGACGTTCCTATAACGCAGAATGGTTCGGGGCCTATAAAATGTTCCGATGCTCCTTTTCTATCCAGGAAGTCGGCTATTTTATAGCCTTCTATCCCTGTATGGCCAGGTATAGAACAGACTCTTACTCTGTAGACATTCCCACACTAGCCTGCATTTGATGATATAGGAGTCTAGTGCCAGGATAGCGGCACGACTGTCCGACATTATTGCTGTCACAGTTGGTATAGTCCCTGTCAAGGTTGATCTGAGCGCATCTGTCTATTGCACAGACTTCTGCTTGAAAGATGCTGGTGCCATGAGTTCGTAGTACTTTGTCCGGGGTCCAAATATTTATTCAGCCCCTGTTCCTTCATCAGTTCTTGATCCATCCGTATACCATTTTACCGTATTGCTGCTCAGTCTGTGGACTGTGGATTCATTGCTCCAGTATTTTTTGGTGCTGAGCAAATTTTCCTTTTGGAAATTGAATTTCCTAATCGCGTCATCCTTCGGAATGGCCTGGAGTGGTATTTTTTTTTGACTAGTGCACCTTTTTTTTCCTATCCCTTCTCATGGTTGTCTTATTTGCACAGTCTGCGACCACCAGATGCAGTGGAGTTAGCTCCAGTAGCACCTCCATGGCAGCAGTTTAACAAATTCTCACGGCCCCTGGTATACAGAGGCATTCCAAGCTTTGAACTTTGTTTAGAGTCTCTCTGCGCTTAACAGGTTGGTTCTTTTTGACCGTGCTATTGCACCGAATGTCATTATTGGTCATGTACATCCATCTTAGGATACTTGGACTGCAGCCCTAGGCTTTGTCCACTAAGCTTCTACAAAATCATTAAAGCACGCGTCGCTTTCCTGGTGATCTCTTCTGTGTGTCTTTTCCAGATGAGTTTGCTGTCCAAGATGACTCCTAGATATTTTACCTTATTTACTGGAGCCAGTACTCTTCCACTCATCTGAATGGCCCTTTAGGAATTCAATTCAACAATGGAGTTGCCTTCCATAAGGCATCATCACGAAAAACGACGAACGGTGGGCTCTGTTCATTCGCATACACTTTCATAGCCACTGCTTTTATAAAGTGATCGATTTGAAGTCGATGCTTTGGCCCTAGATATAAATATATTTATTAAATAAATATAATCACTTTTTTTTTGAAGAGGATAAGTGGAAGTGAGTTTGCCATAGCTTATCAGTCCTTCATATCTAGCTCGACATTTCAAATAGTAAACATGGGGTGCTTTTAGCAAAATGTGGAGTCGTTACGCAAATATTTGCAGACTAGTTCATATTGGCTGCAAGCGTCAACAAGCACTCACACCTTCAACAACAGAAAGAAGCAAAACATGTCAAAACAGTCCATGGTGTAAGAAAAACCTCATGAGGTCACAAAATATATATTTGGTGGTTTTAACAAGCTCTCCAACACACCACATGGTTTTCTGAGGGTCCGTTTTTGACTCTGAATGTATTTCTTAAGCTTACATCACAATTTAATATGGTACATAAAAAAGTGAAGAGTGAAGTAATGCGCAGCTGGATGGCGCATTGGTGGAGGGGTCACCATTTGCCGTTGGGATCAAATTGACGGCACTATAATGTCGAACAGTGGCAGGCTACTATGGATATCACAATGGACCAACAAGTGTTCTGTCCATTTCGCTGGCAGCCCAACTACCTAACCTAACCTAATGTGCACTGAAAGGTTGCTGAAGCTATAACAAACGTGTGTTTCCGCCTTTAAGTTTCTATTGACATCAAAATTCCTGCGCTGAAAGGCCCAATCCAATACAATCCGTTGCGTATTGTTTAAAAATTGACAATTCATACGAAAATGCGACGCACAAGTGGAATGCATCGCGACGGATGAAATTGGTTATTTTATCTTTTCTATACTTTGACAGTTCTTTTTCTCACATAAATTGAGTGAGGTTGTCTGCATTTCGGACGCAATGTACGTATTCATTGGACAGCTACGATTTTTGTGGATTATAAACGAAACGCACGCAACATATTCTACGGGCTTGGGCCTGAGGTCTCACATCCTCCCGGCAAAGCAGTCCAGCACACCTTGTTTTCGTTACATCATGGAACCAGTGAGGAAACAGAAAACGTTCGAAAATTTTCAAAACAACTTATCAACGCCCTTTGATGTGAATGAATATTTCATTGATGATCGATGTTTCAATGAATCAATGAATTAGTCATTCAGATCGACAGTTCCCAAGCCCAACGGCAGCAGTTTCCCTTTGGATCTGTTCATCACCTTGGCGCTTCTATCTCATGCAAGAGTCTCTAGAGGCGGACAACCACTGGATCAGTAACCCATTGATCGGGTTGGCATGTGCAAAACTTGATTTTCCAGATGATGTCATTTGTATGCACATTTCGAATGAAAACTTGATTCTGAACCCCTCTTTGACTCTTTGCCGACAGCTTGTTGATCATTTCGAAACGAAGGTCATACATCAACCGATATTCTTGTCCAGACAGGTGGAGTGGCCCTAAAAATTCACAACACACACTTGGGAGGCCGCCCCAAACACAGCCAAGTAATCAAGTTTTATTTTCTTGCAGTCATTCAGTGAAGGTCTGCCAGCTGTCTTAGTCGCCAGGTGGCACGCGCGATGTACATTCTCCTGACAAACCACCACTATTTGCTTACCAAACTGTATTCCAGCTGAAATTGTGCCGAAGAATTGAATACTCCCATGCACCCTGTAAGAGATGCCTTTGAAAAATTAAAACCCGTGTAATCACATTTGTAATTCAGACAATGACTCCTCGGAGACGTGTCTCAGTAGCTTGATTGCTCTGGGATTGCATCCAGCACAGTCTGACGATACGGTTTATCACAGAGGGTGGATACTTAACCTACGACCAGCACTAGACTCTGTTCAAATTCACTTTGCCTGATTATGCAACTTGTTAGAGTTAATTTAATGGAAGAGGAGCTAATCGTTGAGTGCTAAATATTTGGCAACAGTTTGCCAAATATTTAGTGCTATCTCGTGGGGAAATACCGAAAGAGTTAAAGATATCTGATATCTCCTGCTTTGACGGCATTTGTGTGCCTTTACGATGGAGACAAAAATAAAGAAAGCTGTTTGTGACAAAGAAAAAAACACCCACTGTTAAGGTCGCTGTGTTATCAGTATTTTTTATTTTTTTAAACTTGATAAGGCGCCATTTTCTTTGTTCACCATTGAACTCAGTTCGCTATTGAACGCAAAAGCATCACAAATTGCGAACGGGTATTTCAAAGTTGCTTCGCAATTTCTGATGACAACCCTGATACGCAATTTCACAAGTTGTAATAAATAATAGATTACAGTGCGGACAAGGCATTCGACTTAATTGATGGTCACGTCTTTGTTGCCTGGCTCGAGTGTTCTGTTTGACTGTGAATATTGTTGCGCTATGGCTAAATGATGACACTCAACTAAAGACCATGTTCCCACCGATCCGAAATCGCGTGATTTGGATACCTCAATCTTTCGTAGGGCGTTCCCGCAGAGCTGAAGTGTTTTAAAATGTCTATCTATTTTGAAGTGTCTCTCTGTCCGATTGCCACAATTGCTTTGACATCTAAAAATTAACTGAAATTCACGCTGTAGGCTTGTTCGGTTGTTCGGATGAATTCGAGGGGTTTTCAACTAGACTTCAACGAAATCGCGATGTTTTGAAACTCCGAAAATGTAGATTTGGAGAAATTTGATGAAATCTTGCGATTTTGTAGAGTAGCATGAGATAAAGACACGAACTGTAAAAGTTGTTCGTGCCGGGAATCGAACCTAGACGCAGTGAGTCAACGGACATAATTTTTTTAGCGGCGAAGAACTTCAACTTGGCAGCATTGTTGTCTGTGACAGCTGATTTAACAGCTCTCGATTGTTTTAAATTTTTTTTTTGTTTTGACACTGGAGCACTCAGTCTGAAAAACTGATCCATTGTACTACCAGGCAGCAACCTACATGTGCTGAAATATCTTGGTCTTTTGGAGGGATGCCAGCAAACGGCTTCAGTTGTAAAGAGCCTACATCAGCAGCTCCCATCTCATCAACATCGAATAGCTGCAACCTGATCCGAGCAAAGGTGGAACAGTGGCAGAGGAACCGCTCTGCAGAGTCGTAGGCTTCTCCACAGGCGTCGCAGAGGGTTTCATCGCTTAGGCCAAGCACATTTAGGTGTTGGGCGAAGTTGCAGTGGCCCGTTCTCAATCTAGTTGAGTCTATGGCCCTGCAGTCGGAGTTATCAACCAAAAATTTTCTGGGTTGTTGGCGATTCAGTCAGAGCCCTCAATCGAGCCTATGGCCTGTTAGCGCTTAAGTCGGAGCTATCAACCGATAGCCTGTTGTCGGTTCAGTCAGAGCACTCAATCGAGCCTACGGCCTGTTAGCGCTTAAGTCGGAGCTCCCAATCGAGTCTATCGCTAGTAAGTCTGCAGTCTTTTCTGTCAAGAGATAACAAGAATGCCGCGGATGCCTTTCACGCGTTGTCTCCATCCTGGGAAGTCATGTAACCTCCGGTTGTGCTCTCGAGAGGCCCAACCATCGATGGAGGCGATAGCCAAGGACGCAGGTAGTCCCAACGCAGGTTCGGGTTCTAAGAGGGCCTCCTCTGGTACTTGTCTAGCAAGTTCATCGGCGATCTCACACACTCTCCCTCAACTCAGACAAGTCTTAGCGGATTTAGACTGCCGAACAAATTCGGAGAAGACTTGAATTCCTGAACGATCCTGGAAGTGGTTAAAGGGTTGTTTTGTTTGGCTTTTCAGTTCATCATGAATGAAGTCACGCCGCAGCAATGTTTACAAATTGTTCAAATTTACAAAAGATAGTTAAATCCGAGAAACTTAAACCATTTTTCCAAAAAAAATCAGTTCTATTTGACTGCAAGAATTGTTGCGCTATCCAAAAGCGGATCAGTAACCTAAAACAGAGAAGTTTTTAAAAAAAACACGCTTTTATTAAACAAGTGTAATCTTCGAAGACAGCCAGTGCGAAGGAGGTGGGAGACGCGGGTTCTGAAACTTGTTCGTGTCGTGAATTGATCCTCAACACCAACTACCAAGTGTGAGACGCACACACCTACAACCCCCCGCCGACTACATTCATTTATTTATATCCAGTAAGATGAATTTCAGTTGGTCGTAAGAGCGCATCCTTAACCGGTTAACAGCCCCGTAAGACATCCTCTCCAAAACTAGAGCACTTTTAATTTGCATCCGAACGCTGCTGCTTCCCCATACAAGAACCGCAAATTAAATAATTAACACGTTAGCAAGTCCGTTTACCACTCAAAGCCAGCGTCAGCTACCCACGAACAACGAAACAAACAAGCAAAACAAAACAAAAAAAGGATGCCATTCAAAGTTTATACATGTAACAAATCTTAAAATGAATTTGAAAAGACCTCGTAAACCACCCACTTTACACTGTGTTCAAGGAAGAAAATGATTCCTAATAAAAAAGGAAATACGTCTATTGTTCACAGCGCTGGGGATAACGCATAAAAACGAGGTGAAATCGTTGTTGGTTTCCTCGAGACAACCTATCCAGTTTGTGGCACTTGTAAGTTGCTTTGGCACAGACACACATACATACGCCAGACAATGCCGTTGTTGTTATGCGGTGTTTCAGTTCCAAATTTAGAGATTATACTGTTTGCCGTGTGGTTTACGGAACAAGTTTGATAGTTTAGCGACTATTCAAATAAAAAAAAAGAGAGGAGGGTATTTGTCTGAGAGAGGGTGGCTTGCCATCCACCAGCACTGGGTCCACTGTGGAGTGCGAGCCTTTGGAAGCGATTTGAGATTTGGATTACATTCTGCGAGTGAATTTTGCACTTAGTCTGGGTGGAGTCGGGTTAGGCTGACTGCCCGCATAAGTCCGTTGTGTTAACACGCTGGTCTAGCTGATCATTGAAGTGAATTGAAGAAATTGGGGTGTGACACAAAGACACAGTACTGCGACCATAAAGATCTATTGAACTCCCTTCCTTTGGTCTAGGATTTGAGTGCTGTCCTAGATGGGATTTCTTTATAGTCCTTCCCTGTTATGGACGTTCCATTCGATGTTTTGAATCTTCCTCTGGCAAGGCTTGGGCAGCCGGTAAGTTCGAGTTCCGTAGTTTCCTTAGCCTGGCTACAGTGCCTACAGAATTCTGTGCCGGTGATACCCATTTTGTGTAGGGGTGCTCCGTGTCCTGTTCAGCCCTAGAGCTTCTTTGGCTCGTTTGGGATTATAGTTTTGTTCCATGGACGCTTTTGAGTGTTTTATACCCTCCTGGTCGTTCCAAATTCCATCCATTCATGTAAATGAAGGTTTGCGTCTGTTGATTGTCTGATGATTGAATCCATAAAGGGGTGACAGCCTATTGAATGGTATCTCAGCGCCTGCCTTGGCTTGTTTGGCAGCCTTTACGTTGCCTTCATGGTTTTCATTTCCTGGCCATTTCCACCTAAATTAGCTTGCTGTTCCATGAGCACCCAAATTAGCTTTAGTTTCTTGTTTGCCTCTTGCAGCAGGTGTAGTGTTTTGTGACATTCCCAGACAGCCTTAGAGAAAACAAGTGTACCTCTTTAGCGCTTTAAGAACCGCTTGGCTGTCTGAGAATATATATATATATACTTTTTCTGTAACTACTAGACGATCATACTCCACAAACTAGACGTTGGTTAGATCGGTTGCACATTATGGAAGAAGTAAGTCCCTAGTCGACTTTTTTCCTTTCGGGGGAGTGGGCGATTTATAGACATTGCCTCCATTTTAGTGAAATGTGAAGTTTATCTGCTGTTTCGGTCGCAGCACCCGGTTGGGCGGCAGAAATCATCTACAATGAGCCGTCCAAATAGGACATCCCTTGACCTCTTGACTATCTCGGATGCTCACACATTTCTTAAGGCTTTAGAGGAGCGCCATGTTGCTCTGAGGTTTCTGTTGTGCGGCAACTCAACGCTGATTTGAAACAAGTGTACTCTCATTAGTCGTGAAAAAGTCCAAGGCCTACTGATATAATCTGTATTTCTTCCCGCGTCTTTGCCGTCAAACCACAGCCACCACAACGCTTCCTCTAGGGACTCCTGATCACTCGTGGTTCCAAAGGCACAATGCCCCGTGATAACGCCGATAAGAGTCCTCACAGCGGGCCAGCTCAGTCCGATCAGTCTTTGCGATCGTCTCGAATAGAAAGTAGGCGAATTGAGTGTTTCTTATTGAGCCACCCTATGGATGTAGTTGGTTTATTTGAAACGAAACAAATGCTGTGTTGTTCAATGCAGTCTATCAATTATCCAATCGTATCGGCGACACACAGCGATTTGCACAGCATGCCCAAAAACCCAGACAGCATATCCGTACTCTCCCAAAGGTAGCCCAGCACAGGAAGTACCACAACACCGGTCACACATCACATCTCCAAGGAACAATCTGCTCGTCGTCGAGATGATGATAAACGAAGGTAATAGGTCAGATTACATCATTACAGTGTCTCTGCTATCGCTCTGCACAGGCGAATGCCCCGATGTGCTTTGCATGTCAGCAATCACGAGCACTGTTGTCGCATGTGTAATGGATTAAAATGACACCAATTTCAATCCTAGTAGCGTGCCGCAAGTGTTAAACGACCGTTGACAAGATTTGTTTCAATGCAAAGGCCTTACGAGTGTTTGGTCCTTTAATTATGACTAATTCGTCTAGTGTTCATAATTAGGTTAACTCCCGGCGTTGGCGAGCAGTTTTGACGGTCAAGAGTGCACAAGTCGTCAGGCGGTTAGTCAAAAGTTCTACTTTTTTTTTATGGCGTAAAAGGGCTTCCGGTTTGGGACACAATTAAGGGCCGCCTAGCCTACAAGCAACACGTGATGTGCGTATGTGGAATTATGCTTGAGTCGAAAATGAGCAGAAGTGTCGTCATAACGAAAGGTGCTCATAATAGTTTCTGAGGGTGTTCCGTGCTGATATTGCAGCTTTGGGAGTGTGTACATTTGTATTTAATTGTAAAACAAATGTTGTGACAGCAGGATTCGAAGTTACTACAAAATACTGTGGAGTCTCACTTATACGAATATGAGGGGGAACAGGCAATGTTCCATATAACTGAATACTTCCTACAAATGAATAGTAACAGTTTTAAATGGAGTATTGCCGGGGAACGAAACATTTTTCGTATAGCTGAATATTACGTGTAAGTGAACTTCGTATCAGTGAGAATCCACTGTTAGCAAGATAAAGTCTAACAAGGCAGAGTAAAGCCTGGGAGTGGGTAAATCTTTTAGTGTTGCAGTGGTAATAAACGATATTGGATTGGCTGAAATGTGGTTATTAAGCATGATCATCTGAAGCCGTTTTGCACAAGCGGCACGTGCCAGTAAGGCTTCCGACCCGACAATAGACCAAATTTTCACACGATGGCAAATCCTGGAGAATACCAGTGAGCTTCAAATCGACACGCACCACTCTTTCATCGATTTTAAAGCCGCATACGACAGCTTTCATCGCAAGGAGGTATTCCATCGCTATGGCCGAATTCGGGATTCCGGAAAAATTGATCCGATTGCGTCGCACCACGCTTAGACATACCCGATGCACCGTGCAGTTCGATTCAAGAACCTCTGAGCGGTTTGAAACCTCCACCGGATTTCGGCAAGGAGATGCGCTGTAGTGTGATTTCTTCAATCTGGTAATGGAGAAGATAATGCGGCGGGCAGCTGTAAACACGGAAGGCACTATCTTATACAAGTCAGTTCAACTGTTGGTTTACGCAGATGGCGTCGAAGCCTTCATGGCCATTGAAGAAGAGGCGAAGCGAGCAGGTCTTAAGGTCAACTAGTATCAAACAAAATATATTTTGCGAGGAAAAGGAGAAGACCGAACCTCCGATATAAAGACCTCCGATAACTGACTGGGAGAACCGTGCCCATGACTATCATCGATGGCAGGCAGCTATTGCTTAGTCATCGGCCTGAGAAAGGCCTATCTATGCCATTAGGTGTGGAATACAAGGTCTTTCAAATGTGCGCCGCGGCTTCTCCAGGTGGCGCGCATCCGAAATGTCCAATTTTCCATGGCTCTGGCGCATAGATTAGGCTGAATTGGGCCGACGGCACGGGAGGGCCCATGTGGTTTGTGGCACATTCGCATAGACTTGTGACTTCAGAAAACCCCATAAGAAAAAGTCGAACGGGATCAAATCGCATGATCGCCGTGGCCAGTGTACATCACCTCCACGTGAGATGATCATGCCCTCGCATCGTTCGTACAGAGTTTCCAACGTGCCGTGAGTTGTGTGACACCTTGCGCCGTCCTGTTGAAACCACATGTCGGTGGTGTCCATATCATCCAATTCAGGCCAAAAAAAAGGTTATTGGTAATCATGGAACTATAGCGCTCGCCGTTGACTGTGATGGCCTGACCAATGTCGTCAGACACACAGAAATATGGACCGGCGTCATCGACCAGCCCAAAATCCACATCAAACAGTGACTTTTTCGGACTGCATTCGACAAATTTGTTTATTGACGCACCTATTCATCTAGAAATTAGCCGCATCTTGTGGCGATGGCCTCGATGGCAAACGGGCGAAGAGAACACCCATTTTGAACATTTGCCCGTGTTGTTTAACGCCGGTGTCCGTCGGTGGCTGTGTGACAACACAGACTGAATAAATGACAGCCAATTTGACAGATTTAGCTTCAACAATATGGCCGCCATCAAATGTCAAAGTTGGGGAGTCCTTATTGGAAGACTCTTTATCTGCAGGAAGTGGCGGCCGAAAGACAATATCGCTACAGGTCCTAAGTGATTACCTCGTGGTACATCGGAGATATCAGAAACTAGAGAGCAAGTACATATCTAACTTCGGCCAGAAAATGAGAGAGTAGTGGAAGTCCCTTGTATTCCACATAATTTTACAAAATCTACTTCCCCGGTTGGAGAAGGGTTTCAACGTACTCACGTCGCATAAAAACCGCTGTCAGATGGGCAAGTTGGATACCTCAATGCTTTCTTATTTCTGGGAGATGTGCACATTTTATTGGTTCAGATGGTAGATTTCCAAATCTAACCCGTTTTAAGTGCAAAGAGCCTATCGAACGAACGAAAGACTTAAAGGCTTTTGATCAGCATCAGCAGTGAGACCAAGCTCGGGCTTTCTGATTGGAAGATCTGTAATCAGGAAGGCCGAGCTAGGTTTCAAGGCAAGGTTAGGGGATCAGCTCAGTTTTGATACTCTCACCGATGGCCGAAAGAATAAGATCGCGAATATAAGCTGGCGAGATGAGATTTCTTCGTGCTCGCCGTGGTAGAGTTAGAAACACGGCAGTACGCGAGGGAACTCAACGTTGACCAGTTGCTTCTTCAAACGAAAAGGGTAACGCTTCGACGAATTCGGTCGCGTGGCACAAATGGATCTATCATCCCGGTTCCCGAGCTTTGCCTTGCAATGCATCGGGTAGGCGAGGTGGACTTGTGCCTTGTGGGCACAGGCCGTTTCAGCTGACACGACGTTACGCCAGCTGCCTCCAATTTTGCACGCCAAGTTGGTCCTTCTCCACTTGTGTTCTTTGAAATCGAATCCATAAAGTAGGCTACCGCTGGGCAGACCCAGGACAGGATGGTTGGACCAAGTCAAAAAAGACGACTAGTATAATTCCTTATGAGTTAGTGTTGCTGACGTAGGATAGAGTGGCATGGACATCTCTCGAGAGTGCTCACCCATTTAGTGGACCATGCGGACTATTGACGATAAGATGAGATGTTTTCAGTAAAACTGAATTTCATAGAAAACAGACCACTTTCAGCTTGCCCCCATCGATCGCACATCCTGCCTGGCCGCAGAAATCCAAGGCAACTCTCGAGCGATTGCAATAAAACTCATATGCTTCGAGTGATTTGAAGGTGATTGAATAGCGAGCCAAGTGGACGTTAGCCACAAAAAAAAGAAAAAAACGCCGCAGGGGCCTTGCATTCATATTTTATTCTTAGTTTACGATAATTTATTTATAATTAGACGAGAGCGGCTGGGAGGGCTAAGGGAGTGCTTTAAGCAACCAGATCTCATGGACGGACACTACCCGGAAGGCGGGCACTAGGTATCCGAACGCGTTGTCATTGCTACAACTAGGAAACTTGCCAGAAACGTAGAAGTGTGCGTAGCAGTCGCCTGAGAAGTAATCACATTTACGAATCGCAGACATTTTTTGATCAAAAATATATTTTTTTTGGATTCATCACGGAGCCGTGTGAAAAAAATGATCCAGAGCCAGTAATTCACCCAAAACGTCCAATCTTGTTGTTTGGTTTGAACCGGCATTCGGTGCAGATGTTGAACCAAGGTTCAACTCGAGCTGAGTCAAAAGCTTCGTTTGCAACAGATGTCACTTGGTGGAGACATTTGAAACGAGGTCGGGTTGTGTTTACTGAGGAGACCGGGTAAGAGTGACTCATATTTGTTGTTTTTCTGATGGTTTCTTTGGCCGTTAATTTGGTTTATTTTTACCAAGGTTTCTCTGCTGTTGAATATGCATTTAAGTTGGGTAGCCAACATATGTTACACAAGACGATGTCAAACAACGCTGCAAAGGCCTACAAAGACTAGGTCCATTTACAACTTGTCTCAAAAGCAGCTCTCGCAGCATTGAATAGGTCACTAAACCTTCATCCCAAAGCGTAAAGCTTCCCTGATCGTTCTGATTGACAGTGACAGGTGTGAAAAGCGTCCACTTTGATTGTGATAATTTGTGGAAAATTACTTGAGCCCACAATGCACACATTCGCCGTCTAGCTGCGTCTAATGCGAACCCAGACGTCAGCCCAATTAATCCATTTGCACTATG